>JAVJGI010000063.1:47318202-47354458 GCA_035590275.1 Ibycter americanus
GTTCTCACACCAAATCCAAAACACAGTACTGTAGCAGCCACTAAGAAGAAAATTAACCCAGTTGAAACCAGGACAGTGGGTGCTAAGAGGATGGGGCAGGCTCTTTTCGGTGGTGCCCAACAACAGGACAATTGTCAATGAGGACAAACTGCAAGACAGGATGTTCCATCAAAATATGAGGAAAAACTTTACTTTGAGGGTGACAGAGCACTGGAACAGGCTGCCCAGAGAAGGTTGTGGAGTCTCCTCTGGAGACTCAAAACCCGATGGGACACGACTCTGTGCAACCTGCTTTGGGTGAAACTGCTTTAGCAGGGGCTTGGGCTAGACGATCTCCAGAGGTTCCTTTCCAACCCCAACAATTCTGTGATTCTGCTGTTCCGTATTATGAGGCAGGCACAATCAGGTCCAAATATCAAAACAGTTTAACAGTGAAACTTGTAGATAAGTAGCACGGCCAAATAGCCTGACAGTGGAACATGGTCATGATGAATGGATTTATTGGATCCCTTGGGACTCGACATAACTGAGTTAAGGCCCAAATCTGGATTCAGTACTCCAGATTTTTTGTGCAGAGGTTTAGGTCAACTTTCAGGTTCAAAACCTTTCCCATACCTGCTGTAAGATTATTTGTAACACCATTCCTCTAAATGTCCCCCCCAAAATGTCAAATTTCCATCTCAAATTTGATTACTGTTTGAGCTCAACATTTAAGCTTCCTTCCACATTTTCTGAAGAGTTTTGTAGCCATCAAGACCACTTTTCTTCCTCTTTCTGCCCTACAGAATCTTTTTAGCTCTTCAAAATACCATTTAAACATAAGGAAAAAAAAAAGTGCGGTCAGGGTGGTCAAACAGTGGAACATGTTGCCCAGAGAGGTTGTGGAGTGTCTGTCCTGGGCAACGTGCTCTGACTGACCCTGCCTCGAGCAGGGACGTTAGATGAGATGATCTCCAAAGGTCCCTTCCATCTTCAAGTGTTTTGTCATTTTTTGGACTTTGGCTCACCTAACTGAATAATGATTAGAAACTTATGTCATGTTTTGCAATATGATTTTTTTTCTATGAAGAAGACCTTGCAATAAATCCATTGCAACCTTTGCTTAAAATGATTATTTTTATTTTTGTTTTTTAATTCTAAGGGCTGGTTAAACTTCGACATAGCTACTTTAAACTTTAATTGAACAGTCATATCTTTTAATACCCTGTTGAACCATAACACAACTATCATTCTTATTCTGTCTGGCTAATTAACTGGTCTATATTATTACTGTATTCTCTATATTAATTGAGTTTGCACTTTGGAATTGTTGTCTTATGTCAAAGTATAAAAGTAGTGCTCTGTAATAGTTTTGTTTTAATTTTATTCTTAAAGTAAATAATGCATGTACTTTTAGTTGAAAACAAGAGATTGAATTAATTGCTCCCGCTTCTCTAGGCCTCTGTCCATTTTCTTCTTTCTCCCTCCAGACTAGTGTGAGTGTGCAGAAATACTTTTTGCAATGGTTCTCTAGTAGTAGTATTTATTTCGGTAGAAAAAGAAGAAATCTAATAAAAATGAATGACCAATTTTCATTAAATTGATGGGTTGTAGAGGCTTCCTTTGATCCAACACATTGAAATGGTTTACTCCTGAAGAATGAATTTAGCTGTAAGAAATCAAAAAACGAATGCTGCACACCTCAGTCAATCAAAGGAATTTAAATACCTCAAGGGCAAGTTGAAATGGAAACAGATAGGCTGTTTCCAAATGCTGACAAACAGGAAAATCAATATGACAGGCTTGGGGTTTGCCTCCACTAAAATCCCCTCAGGTACTGGGTACATCTCTCGATGGTGGTCCACTTGTCTGGGTGACATACGTTTTCCTTGAAGGGAAATTTTGCTTCACACCTGACAGGAGTCGCCTCTAGAGGCTGAGGACTTGTGCCCCTTTTCCAATCATTTTATCAATGGACCCTTCCCTAGAAAGGGATCCCAGCTGCTTGGCTTTCTTACCCTCTAATTCCAAGCTATTGGCCCAGTTATCCCAGCACTGGAGCAGCCAGGTGATTATGTGTTTATCTGGAAAATGGCTGAAATCTTTCCACATATCTTGCAGCTCACTCGTAGATAGGGATTGGGTGGTCTCTTTTATGAGTTCTGTTGCTTCCTCCTCTTCTTGTGATGGCTCTGCTTCTTCATCCATTACTAAATGAGCTGGCCTTGGTGTATATTTCTTCTTGTGTACAGGGGCGACTGATGCAGGCATGGGTTGGTTCTCAGGTTCAGCTGTAGTGCCTGTTGCTGGCGTTGGAGTAGCTGCAGTGCCTATTGCCCAGGTTGGAGTAGCCGCAGTGCCTGTTGCCAGAGCTGGAGTAGCAGCAGAGCTTGTCAGATCGAGAGACCTTCTTTCCCCTTTGAGGGTACTGAATAGTGTTGAACAGGGACCAGGCATGGACCAGGCCAGTGTAGGCATGGACCAGGCCCCAGCACATTGCAGTGATTTGTGTGCCTCTGGAACTGCAAGGATGACAGCATACTTTTCCAAATATTGTACTAGTTTTTCTGGATTCTGCACTTGTTCAGGGGTGAAGTTCCAAAACATTGGAGGTGGCCACTGTCCTAGGCACTTGCCCATGCTATCCCACACATCCTGCCACTCATAACTATACAGCCTTGGGGCAGACCTTTGGCTGACATTCTTAAATAGTTTAACTTTTAAACAAGACCTGGAACACATTCAGAAGACATAGCAATAGCAACATGCTGGTTTGAACACCCCAAGGATATTCAAAATTCTCAAGAGCTATTGTAATTAGCCTGAAGGAGAAGGTGTCTACCCCATGGCGTGGGTCTCTGAGTAGAAAAGGTAAAAGGTGTAGTTATTAATAGTTTCTGATAGATGGTTCCCAAAGTACAGAGGTGACAGCAGTGCTGAGTATAAATACCAGATTAATCTCATGACCAGCAGTTCTATCATATCATAAGCCAGTGTTACAATGTACAACAACGTGATAACCTTAGCCCAGTTCCCACGGGTGATAAACAGTACAGCAGGGAGCATATGCTGCAAGTAAGATATTACATGACAAAACTTTAAGAACAACCACACCAACTTTGAGAGCAAATGAATCAACAATGTGACCAGCGGCTATTGAACTAATATAATGAATGCTCCTAACAAGTTTGTTCTAATGTATTCTAGTCAGATCTGTCATTATCTCAGCCCGTCGTGCCCCATGTTAGGCACCAAAAAAGGGCTGTTGTGGTTTAACCCCAGCCGGCAACTAAGCACCACACAGCCACTCACTCACCACCCCCACCCAGCAGGATGGGGGAGAGAAATGGAAGTGCAAAGGAGAAAACTCGTGGGTTGATATAAAGACAGTTTAATGAGACAGAAAAGGTAGAAAATAATAATTATAATGATAAGCAGTCCCCAGCCAGCTTTTCCCCCAGTTGAAGTATTGAGCATGGTGTCATATGGATTGGAATATCCCTTTGGCCAGCCTGGGTCAGCTGTCCCAGCTGTGTCCCCTCCCAACTTCTTGTGCCCCTCCAGCCTTCTTACTGGTAGGGCATGAGAAACTGAAAAGTCCTTGAGTTAATGTAAGCACTGCTCAGCAACAACTAAAAACATCAGTGTGTTATCAACATTATTCTCATACTAAATCCAAAACACAGCACTGTATCAGGTACTGTGAAGAAAATTAATAAACCAGGACAGGGTTGCAGTGTCTTTAGCAATCATGCTAATTATCTAATTGTGCAGATTATGAGGTGATTGTGGTTTGTTTTTGTTGTTGTTTACTTTTGATTTAAGTACATGATTGGTCTTGGCATCTTCACAGCATCAGATAAATCTTTGATGATGTCTGTCTTCGTATCTATAGTAGATGTTTCTGCTTTGAAAGTAGCTGTATCACAGATGTTCACAAATCTTTAAGTCATATACTAACTCAGATGGCTGGTGGGATAAATAACGCTTTGCAAACAAGTGACAAAAGGATAAATCTATCCAACATCTATCATCTTCAGTGTGTCTCTTCTTCCACATGCACGCTTTGCCAGGAGTAGGGAAGAAACAACCAATATTGATCCCTTCCTCTGTCTAGGGACAGGAGTCTAAAATTTGTCAATTGCAATATTTTATGTCTCAGTGTTGCCAGCATAAGGACAACATCTGGATTAATTTATACAGTATAGTTGTCTTCTAGGTAATAGTGATGGTTCCCATCCAAACAGGAAGAAAAAATTGACTTTATTAAGCCCTTTATACTACTGTCTGAACAAGGAGATTTATTTTTTTGTCAGTTTTTATTTTCCATGTGCTTTGTGAAATATTTTGGGGTTGAAAAGTCTTACGCATAGAGCTTCCCTAATATCTGATAAACCATGTAAGCCTGCATGTTGTAATCCTGTTGGAGTTTGTATGCATTTAAATTAAATAAAAATAAAAATATTTTTCAGTATTATAAGTGTTATAGGAAGGTGCGTTAACACATCAGTTTGAAGACTGTGTCTCATCTTGTCTCATAATCTCCTTTCTTGTTATCACTGGAAAAGTGGAGACATTCTTCCCAAATGTCTGAAGTTTAGGAATGCTGATGACAGAAAATGTATTATTCCACATTCACCTTGCATACGCATTTCCCACAAGAGCATGTACTCCAAGAACATACGTAATTCCTGTTTATTTACAGAGTAGTTGTTTATAGACTGCATAACAGCAAAAAGCTTCCTTTTCCTCAATTCTTCTTTACTCAGGATTTAAAAAAAAAATTGATTAGTCCACTTAATTTGTCTGTGATTTTTTTTTTTTTAATGAATAGGATGAACTAATATTTTTATAGTTTTTGAATACTTTAAGTGGGATTGTATGAACTAATTGTGAATTCCAAGTGATAGTTTATACATATGACTGGTAAAAAGCTTTGAGTTTCTGCCCTTCTGCAGCTCTAGTCTGAAGTATCAACCAGAATACTTGTGATATTGGCTTTGAGCCCACAAATCATCTGGGCTCTTGCTTAACTTTAAAAACATGAGCAGTCTTTTTGCATGTAACAATATTGCACATCTGCTTAAATGCTTTGTGAGACTGGGACCAGTATTACAGTAGAGTAGAATGAAAATTGGTTTAGGTGCCATTACTGTTAATCCCAAGGAATAAACATTGACGCCACTAAAATTCTCCTCACAATCTTTAAAAATTATACATTTGACTCCCAAGACTTGGGAAAAAACCTTCATTCTATATATTTTTGTTCTCTTTAAAATGTGGTTAGTGACAGTTTACTAGACCTACATAGGAAAATATAAGGTAAAAACAAAAAATCAGCAGGATTCATCTAATTAAAAAAATATGATTTCTTCTAGTACTATATAAAACTGGACTGAGTTTCATCTTAAATGTTTACCAAAGTTTTGGAAGAAAAGGCTTGAATTTTATATTTGGGATATTAAGAATTAGTCAGGTTATGTATCACTGCATAACTCAGATTTTCCTCCAAATTAATTCATGATTTGAAGACCCAGACTAATCTGCTGAAATAAACATTGATATTTTTTTCACAGGCCCCGGTAGTAAACCTCTTCATAAAAGACTTATTTGTTTTGCCTCAGTGATTTTTTTCTGCACACTTATGATAGACAGATAGAATGTGATTACACTGAGTGGGTAAATAATAGTTTATTTTCAACACATTTTCACTTGTGATCTAAAATCGGATTGGTAACTTCTTCACTGTATTGGTTTTTTTGCAATTATTTCGTGTTTAAATTACAGTTATAATTCTTCTGTAGTTCAATAAGCAGCAACTTACTGTGAGTTTCTGAATTTTAAAATGTGAAAAGAAGTTGGTAATTTCTGATACAGAGGAGAGATGATCTAGTCCTACCTTGTAAGTCTCTGACTTCAGCTTTTGCTCTGAATAAATAGGATGAATTGAAAATTTCCTAGTGCAAATATTTGCAATCTACCGGTTATTTTTGACAAAGATCTCTCCTAGTAAACCAACTTGCTAGACTATTTATTTCCAGAGAGAAAAACAGAAATGAACCTAGAGGAACAGAAAAAAAAATAAAATTGGGGGTGAACACTGATAATTCCTAAGGCACTGATATTTGCCTAACATTAGTTATGGCATTACGTTGTATTATCTGCCAAGTGAATACACAGATATAATTTTCCCCCTGAAACACCTTTGTCTGTGCTAAAGTACAGTATAAATCTACAGTTTATCTAGCTTACTGTGCTAAAAAAACATTCACTGTCTCCTATACAGTGAATAAAACTATTTCAAAGACCAAGGTTCAAGTCCTCCCTTGTGTTTAGATCACGGAGAACTACCTTCATCTGTTCCTGTCTTATGTAGAAGAAATAAGGAGAGAAGTGCTCCTCAGAAAGCCTGCCCTTCTTGAAGGGAGGGAGCCATCTGTCAAAGAGCTGGCTTTGCTCAGCATAGTTTCGCTGAATGCTGTCCTACTGAGCAGCAGGCTTGCATCTGAGAATTAAAATGACCAAGATGAATGACCTTTACCTTGCTTTAAAATTGCTTTTTCTAAGACCAAGATCTCTGAGGGTGTAAGGCGCTCAGTCTTTTAAGTAACATCCGTTGCAGCAATGTGCTAAAAGATTTCATTCAGTTCAAACTGAATTAAGCCAACGGACAAAATATAAAAATACTGGTCTTGATCTTTTTGTTGGAAGGACAATATATTATATACATAATTGGACCAATTGATTGTCCTGCTTTTAAAGAGCCTATTATTCAATTTATGAGAGAAGGAAGTAAAGCAGCTGACCGTTGTAAATTCCTGAAGTGGAACGAAAAGTAGATAACTCTGGGAATATTTAAGTCATCTTTTGGCTCAGTTCACACTTTCCAACACGCGGTTAATTATGTCTTAGGATACTGTTAATTTCATTTTGTATTTCTTCCCAAGAAAGCAAATAAATGCCTTTCTTCATAGAGAATGTGTTTACAGGAAATAAAAAATTGTTTTAAGGAATTTTGGGGAAATAGTGTTAGAGGTAGGGGGCTTCCAACTGGAGTTTTCAGGGTTGAAAGTAATTTATTTATATTTTTTCAGGGCTGTACATCTTTGGCTTCTATCCCTCAGCTAGTAATTACTGCAAGACCTGTGGCTGTGTAGTGGTTTACAAAGGAAATGTCAAAATCTGCAATTGTTCTTGTTGCCTTCAATAGCTATAATCAAGAAGCAGGGCCGTGGTTTACTCCCAGAGATAAAAAATAATTAGAAAGGTGTAGCAACTGGCATTTGTATTTTAGTAGACAACGCTTCTCTCTCCATGTCGTTATGAAACCAAGGCCTTTGCACTACAGAAGATGCCGTGCTTCTTGTGACAACTTTCACGTCAGGTGTAAATCTGAACCTCAGTGTGCTGTCCAAATTCTGGCTCTGGTAATTATATTCTGCCCATTTACATTTGCTTTGCAGTTTCAGTAGCCTGATTTTTTTTCCCCCACCTTCTGCCTAGAAGTATTGTAGTGTGAACAGTGCCATTATTCTAGTGTCTCTGTGTTTTCCAAATGAATTTCAGTTTAAGGTAGCATATTCTTTCTTTCCATCCCTCAACTAGAAGCTTAAAACGTCATTGGTCTTCATAAAAGGAACGCTTTGTTATAGGAACTCAGTATTACTTAAGGGAACTTGTTCTGCATGGGGAGGATGAACAGCTGTCTGTGTACTGCTAATTTTGAACTGCTAGTTGTTGCAAAAATGCAACCTTAACCATCAACAATTAACACATCCTAGAATTTTTGGTGGTGGTAATATTTGTGAAAAGCAGGATAGTAATGAAAGGGCCACTCTATTTTGTCGCATTGGGGGGCTTTGAACTGGATCCATCGTGGTTCAGTACTGTCAGGTCAGTGGTTGGAATGGGGTGTCCATCATCCTTCTGATTTTGTGACCTGAATATTTATAATAGTTTCATTTCTATACTATTACTGTGCAAATAAAATGAATTGACAGAAAAAGCAATCAGCACATAATACACCCACTGGAACTTCTAATGTAAAGTGTTGGCTGCTTCTCTAAATGTTGCCAGTTATCAAAGGTTCTCAAAAGGGGAGCAATACTCTTTTACAAAATAAGCAGCCAGCAGCCAGCATTACAGACCATACTCCACATATCTATTACTGTGTGTGGGATAAATATAACATGTTGGAATACCTTTATAAATTACTGTAGGCATAAATTACATTCATCTGCACAGTACCAGAAACAACATGCTGATGAACACATTGCATCAGAGCTTACAGCACTTACACTAGAGATAGAAGCAATCATATTTTTTTTTATGGCTTGGTCCCCTCACTTGATTCTCCTCTATCCTCATTCCATCCCTTTTCTGGGCAGTTGTTAGTGCTTTTAGTGCTTTATTATCATGGTTTAACCCCAGCTGGCAACTAAGTACCATGCACGTAGTCGCTCACTCCCCGCCCCAGAAGGATGGGGAGGAGAATCAGAAAGGAATGTGAAACTCAAGGGTTGAGATAAGAACAATTCAATAATTGAAATAAAATAAAAACAATAAAACCGATAAAAATTATAATAATTATGATGAAAAGGGGGGAGGGCAGAGGAAAAGGAAGAAGGGGAGAGGAATGAAATCCGAAGGAAAGGGGTTAAAAACAAGTGATGCACAATACAATTGCTCACCACCTGCTGACTGATGCCCAGCCAGTTCTGGTCGGCAGGCCCCAGCCAGCTCCCCCCAGTCTATATACTCCGCATGACATCATATGGTATGGAATACCCCTTTGGCTGGTTCAGGTCAGCTGTCCTGGCTGTGTCCCCTCCCAATATCTCGTGCCCCTCCAGTCCTCTTACTGGCAGGACCTGAGAAACTGAAAAGTCCTTGACTTGGTATAACCATAAATTAGCAGCAACTAAAAACAACAGTGTGTTATCAATATTGTTCTCACACCAAATCCAAAACACAGTACTGTAGCAGCCACTAAGAAGAAAATTAACTCTAACCCAGTTGAAACCAGGATATTGTGAGTGTAGAATAAACTTTAAAAAAGGCTAGTGATGGACAAAGAATATAAAACCTGACTGAATTAAAATGTCACATAAATTGATCTTAGTTAAAATATCTTAACATTAAACAGCCTTTTTAAAGAATATCCACAAATTAATCTCTGTGCTCTCAACAACTTCATCCCATCAGGACATAGATCTTCAAAAGAAGTTGCTAGTTGCAGATGGTACACAAGAGTGTGACGGATGTAACTTGAGAGTATACTTCTTACAAAAGTCTTTTCCATTTATGAGAATTATTTGTGTAGACTTGCTATAGACACATATTTGATTAATTTTTTTATATATAATACTCTAACAATTTTGGAGTATGATTTTGAACTGAAAAAAGCTACAAGTTCTTACTTAATGGCCCTGACATTTATTTTTTATACTGTAGATATGCAGTTAATCAAGATACACAGTAAGTCCCTGATAAAAACATTGCTTCTCAGGATGTTAAGATTGCACATCCATTATTATCAATCTTCATAAGGAGAAAAAAGCTCTGAGTTTTCTGTTGCTAAGGAAGGTTGCAATACATATGTCTAGTTTCTTGTGTGGTCTTCATTACTGTAGTATCTTAGCATTCTCAAAACAGATGGGGAAGTGAAGTATGGTGAAATTAAATTCCAAATTACACAAGAAGTCTACAGCAAACTTAGAAACTTAAGTGAGTCTTCCAGTTTGTTTAATATAAATTTGTCCATTCATTGTAAGAAAGATGTACTATCTGGACTAAAGAGCTTCTTCATAACCTTTTCAGAAATCATAACAAGCTGTTGATACATGGAAAAATGAAGTACGGTCTCATATAATTATCAGGTTTCCCTGCTTGAGGATTTGGTCATGGTAGTTGTCTTGAGGATACCTCAAGCTACCTCTTTAAATTCTTTTACTACATACTCCATTAATTAGGAAAAACTTTGTTAGCTGATTTCTTTATTCACAAATACAGATTTTTTTTCAGTGGCCCAGAAATTTGCCATCCCCTAAGTTGTCTGTCTCTTAACATTGGTTCTGCTAGCAATACTAGGTATTTAAATCCACAATGTAGGTTGCATCTGGTATTTTGCTATTGCTGCAAGGTTCTTGTGCTTTTCAGCATTGTTATGTTTCCCTCCCTACGGTCAGGGTTAATGCAGATCGTGATTTGTATTAACAGATGGAAAATTACAATTTTAATAACCCATCTGTATCCTCATTGTCATCTCCGTTTCTCCTTTACCTTTAGGTCATACTGTTTCATAGACTATGGATATAATTTTTTGTGGAGCCTTTTGCCTTCAGAGGCTCTCAAAAAGCTTTGCACGCATATGGACTGGAGATATACTGGAGCTGAAATGGGGATCTTTCTGGATCATAGAAAAATATGGAAGCATATCCCAAGAACTGGATTTTGTAGATTGAACCTAATAGAAGAAGGTAGTTATATTCTGCAGCCAAAATGCTATTAGTGCCAATCCTTATGAATTTAAGGTACCAAATCTTTAATCAGCATAAAACATTGCCCCCTCAGGCTGCAACTAATTGTAGCTATTTATCATTTGCTTAGCAGTTAAATGAACTATTTCTGTGTTGGAATACTACAGCTGTTTCTCAACACTGAACAATATTTCAGAATAGTTTAAGTGCAGAAATAGAGAAGAACCTGCTGAAAATGTAGTTAGTTTTCTCAGACTGTAATTTTCTGAAGACTCTAGAGCTAATAATAGCCATATTTTCTCAAAAGGCATGCCATTTCAATAACTACATGTAGCTAGTGATGAACCTGAGATGAAAGGGTTGTGTACATCAGAGGTCTTTAGTGTCATGTTTAGACACTGGCTTAGACTGTTTCTTTGAAGACTCCAACCTGGCTATTACGCTACTGACACTGCATTCAGAAACACCCAGTGTTTTTTGCAAAGTTTCTGTTCAAGTACAGCTAAGCCTCATTTACCCTTGTTTTAGCATCAGAGCTTGAGACTGTATCACAATGTGATGACAGCAGTCCGCAGTAAGGGTAGCATATTGTTTTTACAGAATTACTTAGATTTGAAGTCATAGTGCAAGCTAAATATACTGTTACTGCATACTTAATTACTTTGTTCCCCTCTCCCTGTTTATGACATTGATTTAATTTGGTTAATCTGCGTGCCAGTTATATTTTCAGTGGTATAATTCTTTGTATCCTAGACCTTTAGCCTGGTAGATATTCTTGAATAGTAGTGTTTCCTGGATTAATTTTTGGCGCCAAGGTTTTATCTTGTCTCCAGTTCTGATGTTTAATCCAACATGGTGGTGTATTTTTACAAAGCATGGAGACTTGTGTGTGTTAGTGGGCAGCATCAGGCACTTCAGAATTTGGAAGCTGTTTCTAGAATCTCCACTTTGTCTAAAATGGAAATTACTTTATAAAAAATAACTTGGTTCGCCTCACTGCACTTGTTTCTATGCAACAGCAAAAGCACCTGTGTCCTATTAATACTTACATTATGCAGCACATTTGAAAATGTTATAGCTCAGGTGGATTATCCTCCTGGGAGTCATATACATCTCTCTTGCCTCAGCTCTTTCTCTCTGTATATGTCAAATTGTTAAATGATCTTCAGGTTACTTCAGCATGTTTGCAACTTGAATCCTTAAAAACATGTTACTCAGGCAAGTAAAAAGAAACTAATTCCAGCTGGCTGGTAGCAGTTCTCCATGTTTTTCTATATTCTAGTTGCCCAATATCTATTTTGGACCAATCCATTCTTTTGCACTACCATTTAAAAGGAAAGAGATACATAGCTGGTAGGTTGTCTGCATTTGTTTGTCACTAGCTTTCTCTGTTGTTCAACTGGAACTAATAATGTCTCTTATGCTGCTTCTTGTCTAGGTCAATTATTTTTAATATAATATCAGAGACTGTGGAAATATTTTTAAGATTATTAAATATTTTGTGACTATAGTAATGTTAGTTTAATATTCGCATTAACATATGTCAATTGGATCTCAAGCTTCAGTTGACTCCCACAGAAAAGATGAAAAAGAAATTATGCTTCTTTTTCCCAGAATCTTATTCAATTTACCCTAAAACCAATAATGTATATTGACATCAAGGCTATGGAGCAGGGCTGCATATTGCTTTGTTAGCTAAATATGCAGTGAAACTCTATTTTCTGCTGTGGCACCACTATGTATCACTACAAGCGGCGTACTAGGAAATGGCCACACTTATGTTTCATATGTAGCAGTAGCCAAAGACTGAATGAATATAATGCGAATCTTGTTTAAAATATGGAACTCAATGGTGATTATCCAAGTTTTTTATTTTCGTTGATTTAGTATAACATCTTCCCTTAGCTACTTCATAATTTTTCTTAAATTAATATTTTAAAAGAGAATGACACTCACTAAATAGGTTTTTGCTCTGTTATACAGCAAGGAAACCCACTACGAGTAGTGTAACTGTTATCCAGGATGAGTGGAGAGCTATTGAGAGAGACCTTAAGTGGTCAACTAGGCTATCTCTGTCTTCAAAAGTAAGATATAACTAATATAACGAATTCCTGACATGTATTTATCTAACCCATTCTTAAAAAACCCTCTTAGACTTTACAGGATGCCTTGGCTGACGGGTAGGTCATATGAAACACACAGACCCTGGTTCTGATAACCTCTTTTTTTTAACATGTTTGGGCCTTTTCCCAGTTGTAGCCTTTTCATTTCTTCCTGTTTTCTAATGAGATACTAACCTGATGAAAGTTTGATCTGCTGATATCCTCGAGAAGACTTGATCATTGTCTTTTCACAGTGTTTTCATAGTATTTATTTGGTTCTATGCATAAATTATATATATTATATCCCTACAGACATGCTTTTAACCTGATGTCTTGGGTGGGCGAAATACAGAGGCTAGAGTGTTTTCTTTCCTTTGAAATTTAAAAAAAATGTCTCAGTATGGAGTAAAATGTGTGGAAAAAGTATTGCTTGTGATAGAAATCTGAGATCAATTGTGTCATGGCTATAGCAATCACTAGTTAGTGACTGAGGTTAGAAAGGAATTTTATCCACTGTTAGAGTGGTAAGATCTTTTTGGTTGGTTGGTTTGTTTTGTGTCACATTCTGTAGTACAGAGCCTGGACCACTCTCTGGGGTCATGCAGTGAAATACTTGCAAATGATTGCAAGGGATTGTTGGGAGAACTGTGTAAATAGGAGAACTGACGTAAAAGTTTGGTTATAACTTAGACAATAAAAATTCTGTTAATATACTGTTCTTCCTAACAGTCTTTTCAGGGTCTTTTGAATTAATTAATGTCTTGTCATCTCTGTAAATGGTTCGTACATGCTTTAGTTCATTGGAATTCTTGTGAGACACTCTCCTTGCATTCTGACTGAAGAAAATTATGTCAGTCTCCAGGGCTGCCAGTTTAGATAGTGTTAGATACACTAAACACCACTCTTTTGCTTTAAAAGTCAAGCTTATGAAATATTTTATTTTTATTTTTGTTTCTTTTTAAACATGCATTTTCACCTATTCACTCTGTGCTCTGTGTGAAATGGAAACTGATATTATCTCTGTAATGCAGATTCCTTCATTTCTCAGGGTCATGTTTCAATTGAGATCCAGATGTCAAGTGCTTACATGGAGCAAATAATTCATTTTTTTTTTTCTGATGCTTTCCTAGATGAGCCCCTTGTCAAATCCTGACAACTTGTGAAGATTGTAGATTTTGGGACAGAAGGTATAGCCCTGATCTCATTAAAGTGAAAATGTGTATGACAACTACAGCATATGATTTATTAAATTGTTGTTACTCTGTTAAGTTACCCATTACACCATATCTGCTTCTACCATGTTCCTGATTATACTTATTTTTCTGCTAGAAATAAATTATACACACAACTCAAAAGTAGGAAATCAGTTTTAACTAAATACTTCTTTTGAAATGAAAAAGTAAAGATTTAAGAAAGTTTTATGATGTGTTTATAGAAAAAAATCTCTTAAAAGTACTGGGAGGCTATCCTTATAATCGTTCATATACAAACATTCAGTGTTTTAGAAAATAGGATTTGTAAATTGACCAAGGTACAGGATTTTAAAATCTCAGTAATATGTTCTTATTACTATATAGTGTCCACAGCAGAAAACGTCTCTTCTTGTGTATATGTATGTTTGTACATGAGATTGCATAATGACTGGTCTTCCTGCCTGAATCATGACATTGATCTTAGTTGCAGAAATTAGCAATTTAAATGTCGGCTACTAATCTTGCTTTGAAATTTGTCCTGAGCCCCATTCCTAGCAAGTGTTCAGTTATTTAAATTGAGAGGTGTCTTTCATTGATACAAGGATAAACAATAAAGGTAGTAATAGCATTTACTGGGTGGTGAGGTTTTTTGTTTTGTTTTGGTTTGGGTTTTTTTCTGTAGTCTTGTATTTGCCTAAACTAGAACTAAAAGCTGAAAGTTTTCACTACTAAAGACCACTCTTCCAGATTTTTATTTTGTTATTTAGGATTCCTGTCATATCACTAGGTTGATTCAAGTCTGTAGCACATTACAGCATTCTAAACGACATTTGGTTCTGCCATATGTCATTCTGTGTTGTGGCACACCAGAGTAATATCATGATTTATCAAGTTTATCAATACTTAATTTATCCTTAATACAGTTTTATCTAATCCATTTATTAATTTGACTTATATTCTTAGTCACTAACTGCCAAAGCACAGACACATAGTTTATCCTGAAGATATTATTTTGAGGTAAGTTCCTCCTTATGCTGTAGTTTAGTAAGAGTTTAGCCAAAAAGCAGTTGTGTTGCATTGTGGCATTTTTTTGATGAAATTGCAAACACGTTGATTTGGAGATTGAACTAACCAGCTGTGAGGATTCATCTAGAAGTTTAAAAGGCTAGGGCTCAAACATGCACATTAAAAGAGTGAGTTTCTTGGGCCTAGTTAGTTGTTCACTACCAGTATTGCATTTATTTAGTCAATAATACTTTATTATGCCATTAAGGCTATTTGTGTGCATTTGGAGTCTAATAAAGTCAGGGCAGAGAATCAGAATATAATTCCTCAAGAAAAATGAGGAGGCATGACTGGTTAACGGTGTCTGTGGCCCCTTTACATAACACAGCAAAACAGTTTTCAAAGAACGCATTACTGAATAAAGGTTAAGGGAACTGACAGACAACTACAACAGATCGAATGATGAACTGGAGAGATTCTGGTTTTATTCATATAAAGACCTTTTTCTTTGTCATCTTGAAAATAAAAATACAGGTTAAAGTGGCTAGTTAGGAACTAGATATGTGAAACATGTCTGGGCTGCAGTGATTTGCCCATTCAATCATGCTGTACAAAACACTAAGCATAAGAGCTCTAATAAGGTGGAAAGTTTCTAAGGCAAAAAGAAATGACTCCATGGAAATTAGGTTGATTTTGCACATATTTGTCTGGAGGTTGGTTGTGCACTTTGTTTTACTGCTGCATTGCCCACAATAAGTCAGAGCAACTACAAAAATGAAAACTTGAAAATACCAAAACATTGTATTTGGCTAGAAACCAAATTATTTTGAAAATGAGATGTAAATGCATAGAAGGGGGGAATACATAAAAGGAGAAGAATTTTGACTTCTGTAATAATTATCACCACCTCTAGTAAAGTAATGAATAATTTGCTTCTGCTGTGACTTTCATTTGCCTTTTGCATAGAACAATATTCTGATCAAATGCTGTGGACTGTGGAGGTAGTTCACTGTTTCCTTAGAACAATATAGTGAAGAAATTTTTCTTTCTGTCTTGTCTCTGTTTTCCAGTTAATGTAACCCTTTAAAATGTACATATGTACATGTACTGTGAAGTGAACTATAAAAAAGAAAGTTTTGCAAATACGGTGTGAATATATTTTCATACTAATTATTGAAGGAGCCTGAATTCTTAACGTAATACATAATATTCTTTCTCTTACCCATTGGTCACTAAAACCCAAATCTAAAGCCCAGTGAAGTCAGTTGAAAGGATCTACTACTGCAGAATTTAATTTAATAATGGCTGTTAACAAAAACAAAAACAAAAAAAAAAGAAAGCTGGAAAGCTGCAGAAGTCTTTTTTGCCTTTCTTCTTTGCTCCCAGGTTACATACACGAGTAATGGAAGCTAGTGAGATTTTTTTTATGTATGTGGTATAAATCTAGTGACAAAGAGATTTCACCTGTTGATAGCTGTTCTCACTGTATATTTTGATCTGTATGGATCTTGGGAGATGTTAAATCTCTAGCTTCCTTCATCAAAGCCGAGAAATTCCTTTCACTTCATTGAAATCATCGTGATAACTTCCATCCCTGTATCCTCTTTCTCCCCTCCAAAAGAAGCCCTATCAGTAAGATCAATAGTAGATAGTCTTAAATTCCATTGATGTGATAAAATCATATTTATTCCTAGGAAGGTTAATATTTGGGAATGTTTTGTGTGGAAGTGATGGTCCAGAGACCAGAATAGAGTTGCATCACGAGATGACTACAAGCAATCCTTGCTAATAACTTTTCATCCCTCAGTGTATCTGTCACGTAATTGTTTGTTTAATCTTTGTGAATTTAAT
Source organism: Ibycter americanus (assembly GCA_035590275.1). Classification (NCBI taxonomy): domain Eukaryota; kingdom Metazoa; phylum Chordata; class Aves; order Falconiformes; family Falconidae; genus Ibycter; species Ibycter americanus. Next base: position 47,334,811 of record JAVJGI010000063.1, read on the forward strand.
TATTCACATATCTTTAATAGAACTTGCTAATGGTCCTTATGTGACTTAGGAGCCTAAGTCTCATAATTGTAAATTAATTACATAAGTAGAAACCAGAGCGCTATTGACAATCAATTAGTTTTAGGTCTGTAAGTGCCACTGTCACTTTGGAAAACAGAACTTAGGCTTATAAATCTTTCAAGTACTACAATATTTTTACGCTATGTTTTTGCTACAAAACAGGCATAAAATTTTCTGGTATCTGCTATTGAATTTGAGATAAAGTTATATGTGTAAATATTTTTTTTAAAAAAACTTTACATGAATGAAAACAACAACCATTCTACTCAGTAAATTTTAGGTCCAACAGAAGTAAATAGGAGAGTGAATACCTGTGCTCTAGTTGCACAAGAACCTTCCAGTTATGTAGGGACCTCCCAGCCCAAATAGCCTTGCACAGTGTCAGGCGTTTAGCTTTCCTAAAATGAGCCTGACCAATAGGTCAATTGTGAGTTCTGTTTAGAAGTAAGGGAAGGGAATGTACCAAAGAGGGGTAAACTACTACAGAAGCTCCTGGAATTGCCTGCACATAAATACCTACCGGTTTCTTTTAATAATGGTCTGATTAGTAACATGATTGCAGGAAGTCTGCATGCTGCTCTTGTGACTTCTATTCTTGGATTTCTCAGTGGTAAAGTTTCAGATGTCACCAACATCAAACAACATGAATGAACATCTGCTACCCTCATAAACTTCCATTAGGTATCTTCCCTGACGTCTCTGAGTGCAAGCCTGAGTATGGCCTTGGAGATGTATTACACTGAAGTATTTTCTAGGGCAGATGGCCAAACTATAATTATTTACTTACATAGCACAGGCACACTATTAAATCTACATGAATTAGTCTAATAGAGTACATATTACAGAGGAAGGGAAAGAGAACTATGGTTCAATTTATAAAAAGCGTGACATTGAAATAGCTTATTTTAAAAAAAATCGTCTGTTTAAGAGGGAAAATCTGAGAACAGTACACTTTAATATTAGCGTTCTAACATCAGTAGTTGTTTCTGATACTTTTGCATAAATGGAAGACATGCTGTTGACTCTACATGCATCACAATATATAGTGAATAAATATACACACATATACAGAGTCTGTGTGTGAATTACAACATATGGGCTATATGTAACGATGGAGGAATTAAATAAAACAATTGTATATGTTTGAATGTTTTGTTCTGGAGGGCTTTTTCTTTCAGAAGTGAATGTGCTTCCCTCAGTCATGAATATAACTTAAGTATTGTTCTAAGATTTTAAACCTTAATTGGAGTATCAAGCTGTCATAGAACCCATTATGAAAAATAGAAATGAATATATAAGTAATAGTCTTGACTAATTTTGATACAAAAAATATACAGGTGGAGATAAATAGTTATGTATTTCTTCAATTATTTGCACACTGTCTTCAACTGATAACAGGAATTACTATAAATATGACCAAAATAATATTCTCAGAGAAGGTTCTACACAAACAATCAGAATAGCTTTTTTTCCCCCTTAAGAACATAAATATGAGATTTTGAGCTTGTTTTGCATCTTGGATTTTAAGATAGCAATAGATGGGCAGGAGGGATTGCCATTGATTTTTAAGTTTAAATCAATTTCATGTGAAATGGGATAAATATCAAAGCATCCAATGCAGTATTTATCATCCTTAATCTTTACTGTGTAGCTTCTTACTGTGTTATCTGGAAAGGTTAGAGTTGCAGTATATTTAACAAAAAGATTATTGGTTTTATTAGGCTTCTTATACCTTCTTTTTAACCCTCTTGTCTAGTCAGGAGAAAGAAGGGAGTGGGGCAGCCCTCAATGAAAGGCTGCTGAAGGGTCCTGCTGGATTTGCATTAAGCATGACAGCATCTCAAATGAATACATTCAGGTAGCTCAGCAATTTGAACCTATCTGAAATTAATCGACTTGCAACCTGCAAATATTGCAGATTTCAGTGTTTATCCAACTTGACCCAAAAAAAGTGTGCTTGGAACAAGACAGATCATAGCATACAGATATTCCAGGGCTTCTCAGTCCATGCTTCTCTAGTTAATTAATCAAATACTGTTTTTTGGAGAGAGTATAAATCAGCTCTTCAGAGAAGCGTGTTCTTTTCCGGTGTATAAAGTGCTTCCCCTGACTAAAACTCCACATGAAACTGCCTAATGTTCATAGTCACCCGTCACTCTGCTTAGAGAAAGTCTAGTTCTTATGCAAAAAATCCTCCCACTCCAGAGTGTTTTACTGTGTCATTTCAGAAATCTGTCTCTAGTCTATGTATTTTAATGTCAATAGAATATGCTTCTGGTTTTTATCCCTAAACTTTTTGGCAAGTATGAAAGTGATCAGTTGACCATCTGATAGACTCAATCAAGCTGCCTGTCAGACTTCTCAAGTTGCTGACTCCATCTGGTATGAAGTTGGGAAAACTGACTGAAAACAAGTTCTAACTTCATTTTTTGACTCCTTAACCTTTTCGGTGAGTTCCACCCGTGAATTCAAACTGGCCTGAAGAAAGGCCAGGTAATTACTTTGTGATAAGAAGAGCAGCACTGAAGGATTTGCCTGGGGCTCAGAACACCGATGGTCGGATAAAACTCAACAAAGTCCATGGCCCCAGAAGGCTGCTGAGGCTGGATCTGCTGTAGGCTAATATGCTTAGAGGAAAGGTCAGGCAGTTGCTGAAGCCCGAACAGCAGCCCGCCTCTCGGCTCTGCGGCTGGCAGCGTTCAGAAGCTGAGTGGGGAGCCGAAAGGGATTGATATAAGTGAGTTAACTGATCCCTCTTTTCTTTAAGCCCGTATTCCCCAGATGTGTGAACAGGTGTCTGTGCTATCACTACCAACAACTGGAGCTCTAATGTGAGCCTCCTGCATAATTGCAGTGGGACAGGAAGACCTGGAGGTCTCAGGTCCCAAGTTTGCCCCCCACCCATCTTTTAAACAACGTTGTGCTTTTACATTAGAATGAGTGTTCAGAGCAGAAAGTAATTCTTTCTTTCTTCTCTTGATGTCAGCTTATTTCTAGGAAAAATAGTGTTCTTGGTAGCATCCTATTACATCTTAGCCAGCCACCCTGATAGGAGTGGCTAATTGTTTCTATTGGCAACTGCTGAAAAATCAGAGAAGCTTTTTAGCTTTGATCTATGACAGAAACCAGAATAACACCTGGGAAGAACATAGTAGTGGTTTCACTTTCAGTAATTCTCATCTCTGCCTTGTTTCATCTGAGTGCAGTTAGGAACATAGCCAGGTACCTTCAGCACAGCCACAGCCCAGCCCTCAATAGTTGCTTCCACCAGTAGTGTTTACACACTAAATGATGGAGGACTGCTGGGATTCCCCTTGAACTTGTAAATACATTAGTTTTCATTTACTTGAACATCCTACTTCTGAGATTTTGTAACTAAAGAAGGATAGACTAATTAGAAAGATTGCCAGAAGTCAGTTATCTTTTATGATTTGCCTCTACTTCTTAACCTTACTTTGTTACCAGTGGTTTTTTTCTCCCAAGAGATACAATGGAATTGACTTAAAACTACTGCAAGAGGTAAACACTTTTCACCTGAAGACAAGTTTGTCTTCTAAGTAAAATTAATCTATTGACTAGGATGCCTCTCACAGTCTGAAAGTGCAGTTATCTTCTTAATCCTCTTAATCATGCTTTTAAATGAATTGTGCAGTTAATCATTACAGAAAAATAATTGGAAGATGTTTGTGTGATTGTCAGGGAAATTCTGTAAGACTTTATCCATGTGCTATTTCAATATGGCAGTTGGTCAGATTTTTCTGTTGAAACCTTATTAAATTCCGCTCTGACCGTAACTGCTTGTTTCTTGAAAGAAAGATATTTTAAAAAAGGGTTTATGTACTACTATTTTCCCTTTGAATAATTGTTTTCAAGCAATTCTGCATCTTTCATTGCTGTTCTTCTCTGTGTCCTCTTTCTTTATATGAATCATAGCAGATATTTTAAAACCTATTGGACTGGCAAACTAGAAACTGAAGAAAGCGTCCTTCTCTACTGAAATAACTGAGTCAGAAGGAATCACTTTCAGTGGGTGAGTTGTGACCCAACCTGTCATTGGCTTCTTTTCTGAATCATCTATATAGCATATACCTCTCAAAAATGTTTGGAAATCATGAGGTTGAGATCACCACCTGTTTTCATGTAAACTACTAAACAGCCACCAGCAGATAGTATTTTATCTTCCATAATTCCATGACTGATTGTTATGAATGTAACTGAGAAAGCACCTTCAAATGGTTTAACTAAATGAATGTTTATATTTTTCAAATGTCCTGTCTAGTCCCACTCTGGCTTTACTCCTTGATTAGGTTTTGAGGGATTAAGTGTTTATGGTAGGTTTTTTTATTTCTTTGTCTTATAGCTTCTGTTGCCAATTAAAACAATAATTTCAGGATGAAAAATATGAAAAAAATGTAGTTCCTATGAAGTTCTCTGAGTGCAAATGGTGATAGAATCCAGATAAATCTTGTACAGCTTTCATTTATACATCAGAATTGCAATTTTATTACTATCATCTCAGCATGGAAAAACTGACAAAAACTGAACTGACTGGAAAGATATTGTTTGTGCTTGACTTAGGAGAGGAATTGAAGTCATTGTTCTCACATAAGAATAATAAGGCGCAATGACAACAATATTCAGCAAAAGAAAATTGGAACTTCCCTGGAATCCTATTATTTGTGTTTGGAAAACATACAAATTTCTTGCTCAGGGTAGACTGAGCTTTGACTAAATTTCAAACCTTTGTTCTCATCCCTTGCTCTGACTCAGAAAGCTGTTGTAATTAACTTGTATGGGGAATCTATAGGTAACCCAAAATGCTGTTTTTTCTTCTGGGTAAATGAGGCATAGTGGGTATGTGTGCAAGGAGAATGGCCCTGTTATGCTCCAGTGATTGGAGGTCTTTACTATATCTCAAAAAATATAGGTTGGTGTGACCATGGATTTGTTTATATGTCAGTAGATGAAGTGACAAGGTGGGTCTTTGAAATTGAAATGGATATCAGACAGGTTTTACTCATATGTTCACGGGAGATCTCACTGGCCAGAGTGGAACTTATGGCTGAACCATTCTCTTTTGAGCTACTATAGTATATATAGGGAAAAAAACCAAAACCTAAAAGGAAAACTGTATCTTGCGTAAAACGTGAACATGGCCAGAAGTGCTCTGTCAAAATAACAGAATTGTAATCAAACGCAGCTATGGGCATTGTTTTGTTTCTGTTGTCACCTCCAGGTCAGTGTATGGAGCCCATCAGAAACTTTTTTTCTGATAGTGACTGTGTGCAGGTACTTGCAGACTGTGGTGTTCATGCATACAGAGCAAAGGTTTTAAAAAGTGTTCTGGTGCCTTGAAATGACTTCTCGGAATGAGTGTCTGTGGCAGTGCTGAATGTTTCCTAGCAGAGAAGTGCCATAGGCACTTTTAATTGAATTTAGGAGCTGATAGAAAGAGGCAAACTGTATGCTGAAATCCTGCTTCTCTCTGCAGCTCAAGTCTGGCAGACAGGAGCAGCAAAATCTTCTGACATTCAGTAAACCCTGTAAGAGGTCTCCAGAGGGACTGCTCCTAAGAGTAGGACTGTAACCTTTCTCCCTGTGGGCGTCACAGCCTTTGTCTCACTGCAAAAAATGCTAGCCAGTGCTCTAAACTTGGTGTTGCCTATGACACTGGCATCTTTCCCTTGAGAGGTAAGATAAACATGCTAATCTATTTCATATAGGTGATAAAGAATGCTGTCTTCTTGCTGGGATAGATGGAGCATTTCCTCCCACTGGCTTATTAATAAAGGGTTTTCTATACTCTTACCACTACGGCAATGCATATAATGTACCCCCATCTATCAAAACATAATTCTTGCCCTGCCAGTCCATATTGTAAATTGCTTGGGAGAAAAGGACTAGTGTTGTTGCAATTGCAAGGGGAAGAATGAGTGCCATCCTAATTGCTGCAGGTGACTTGTAAGAAAATAACAGAATAACGTATAGGTCTTTGCCTGCAGGTAGTTTTCAGTTGCCTGAAATTTTGTTACAGGGATTGGGAATGCTCTCCCAGGAATATTTTTTCTGCATTTATTTTTAATTAAATTCTGCACAGCTGAACAAAAGAGTCAGCAGTATTTACTGTGAGATTTTTCAAAAGGAGACTTTGGATATTTTGAAAATACAGCTGGCATTGTTTTGCTGAAATTTTCTGCTCCTGAAAATGAAGAAGGATATATTTTTACAGGTTGCGCTATTGAGTACAAAATGAGATGTTTTGATGGAGATCAGGAAGTTATTCATGTCACTTATCCATAGCAAAGATGCATCCAGAAAGCTACTTTGCAATGAAACCCCAAATATTTTTATGTTATCTGCAAAATTAATATAACAGTGTCTGAGAAGTAATTTGCCTGTTCATGTCCTGCAGCAACTGACCCTGGAAACCTGGGGGGAATCCATCTCTCTGAGGCATTGTATCAGGCATTCCTCATTAGAATTCCTAAAAATTGAATGTTTTCCATTAAATGTTACAATTTTGACAAATTTATTAACAGCAGTAACAATATGGGTCATCTTTTTGGTGCTGTTCAAATCAAGCCAGTCTATGAGAATAGAAGAATCAGCTTCCTATATTTACAATAATTTTCAGTAAAATTGGAAAGCTTTGTTATTTGCCAATCTAGAGAGCTCTCAAGATTTTCAGAACAAGAAGAAATAACAAATCTTCCTAAGTGGACTGCAGAAGTCTTATTTTCCTGATTACACCGGTATAATGTTGAAAAGTTGAAGTAGAATAGCTGGATATCAGAATAATCCATATAGGCTAAATGTCCATGTACCAGTTGGTATTTTCTTTTGCTTTAAGCCACACACTACTCAACTAAAATTTTTTACCTATACGTTCTGCTGTTTTGGTTGTAATGGTTGGGAACATTTGCAGTATTGCTGTTCACTTCGAAGTTGGTAACTTTATCAACTCTACATATGCCAGACACTGCTCTGCAGCATCTGGCTGTTAGGCTGTTTAATCTCCCTGTGAGAATCTTGGTTCAAATCCGTGGCTAACAGTAATGTAAAAATATGTCCAAGATGGATGCATTTCACTTGTGTCGCTTTTGATATTGGAGTGTATAACGTAGTCAGTCTACGTGTCAGAACTCTGCAAGTAATTTTTTAATCCCGCCCGCCGAAACTTACCCGGAAACAAACTTGTGGTTTAAATATGTAAAATATTTAGTTGGCTTTTTGATCTCATGGAGGGGTTGAAGATACTACTTATTTCTGTCCAGTGGAGGAGGGGAGTGATAGAGCGGCTCTGGTGGGCACCTGGCGTTCAGCCAGGGTCAAACCACCACACAAGTACTCACCGTTGCATTCTATCTGATTTGTTTTATAAAGAAAGTTGGGGTGGGGGGAAAAGAATAAAACCTAAGAAAAGTAAGATAGCATTTAACTAGTACAGTTTTTTGGTGGAAGGTAACTACCCAAAATGGCAACATGACCATACAACAGACCTTAACACCTTTTCTTATAAAAGGCACTACAGTTTCAGAAGCTACCTTTTAATAGTAAATGCTCCTAGTATTGGGACACAGATCAAACAAGTACTAAAAAGGCAATCCGGTAATTACTGCAGTAATGTATACTCATTGCAACTCATTACATAATATTAATGACTTTGACAATTATTTGGTTGTCACATGATTCCATTTCAGGGCAGGGGAGTTTGGACAACAACACAGAGAAAAAGACAGTTTCTGTGGTACCAAAAAATTTTGAAGGGAAACTTCACCTGAGGACTGGTCAGACCATATATTATATAGGTATTGGCTGATAATCACAATGTACAGCTGTATTTTGTGTAAACATTATTCCTCCATTTATTTAAATTAAGAATATTTCTGTATTAGAAAATGTTGTTTTAAAAAACACAAATATTTTTTCATATTTCAGCATTTCTTATTAGGCATTTCATGTTTTGGTTGTTTGTCTTCATCATGTTATTGCTGCTTCTCATGTCCACTCAACATTACATTAATAACTTTTTCAAAAGAGCAAAGAAAAGAGTGAAGGTGAGGAGAAAGAATGGACAAGGAACTCTTACTCCTTTACACCAACAGCTCTTTGGTGGATTGTTGCTTTTTTTAAAGTTGTTTGTTCTACCAAGAGCTTTAAAAAAATAAGCCTTTTGTAAAATATTGTTACTCTGTTCTCACTGTGATGCAGTATTTTTTACTATTTTGTATATACTAACAGAAAGAGATATACTTTTTGTTACAGTCACCAGGATTTGAAGTGAAATGTATGACCTCAAAATGATTGTTAAATCAGTTATTTTTGGTCATGTTAGAAATCATATTATTTACTGGGTATGGTGTAAACATTTTTAATTCACTGAATATCAGCTAAAGCTAAAGTAATCTTTCTTTTTTCTCATTTTATGTATATCTATGATATTTTTATGTTTTTTCTATTCTTATATTTAGTATCTGTCATAATTGATGTTACAGGTTTGTGTTGTACATTTTAGTACAAGATTTACGAGGCTCATGCTAATGCTGTCTAGACTGTTTCTATTTAAATTGTGTGAATGTGACCTACTTTCATCTCTGTCACTGCATCTGCAGATTCTCCTGTTCATGTCATGTTAATTCAGCCAAGTTTAATGATTGTCCTGCCTTATTAGCTGGACTTGCAGGACACATATGGGAGACCTCAACCAGGCCAAAACTAATTTCTCAGTCATGCCAAGAACGTGTCACCGTGTTTATGCAGCTTTTTGTGACCCAATGATCTCCAATAAATATTTCTTCTAGTTATTGTTATTATTGGTTGCTGAGATATGTTTCGCAAAGTTTAATAAAACTACTTAATGGTGATCTGTCCATCTATACTTTTAATGATGAGTGAATAATATCCATTTTTGTGCATGCAGATGCAGAAACAAGAATTCAATTTCAATGCTGACTCATTTTTTTCTTTGAGTATTGACTAGAAGAAAATCTTTCACTCTCAATTTATGTCTTGATGCTACATTCAATTACAGCTTTTGCCACAATTTGATGTCTTTTGTTCCTTTGTAGATGTAGAAATTTCTTGAATCTTGTTCAGTGCTATTTGTTGGTTTTCTTACCATTTATTACCTAGTTGGCAAAATAGAAAGCATTTCGCTAAAGAAATCTGGAGTGGACATAAAATGTTTCAGATAGCTGTCCACAAAGGTAACTGGATTTGTCAATTCAGTATTTAGAACCTCCAGAATATCTCATCAATTTCAGAGTGAAATTCCCTCAAACTCTTCTTAAAATAAAACAGATTATCAGTTTCAATTCTCCTATTATTTTCATAAGCAACACTGTTTAAAATATTAATGTCTGCATGGTATGGAACATAGTATTTCTTAATTATGACTAGGGAAGAGGATAAAAATGTCTCGAGTTACACAGCTAATAGGTTAACAATAATAAAATCTTATGGTTAACTCCTTATTTCATCTTTTTGTGCGCAAACTTATCTGTTCTTTTTTATATACTTAGGGGTGGTTATCAAGCGGGGTGAAATTAAGGGGGGAGGAGTGAAATTATTTCAGCTTAAGTTGGTAAATTTGGTTTTCTGACAGTTGTTGAAATGTTGCATGCTATGAGGAGATTATGGTTCCACAGCAAGATTTAGTTGCAGTTTCTTGCCACACTACACTTCAGTGAAATTGAAATACAATAGTTCTGACAAGCAGCAATATACATGAAGATCAGAAAAATGTCCTGAAAGTTAGGTGCTTAAGCATTTACCTAAACAGGCATACATGAATTGGGAAAAAATTTGAGAATAACATGTTTTGTGACTTTAGTTGTGCAGAAAGCTGAAAATATAAAACTGATGTGGAGCTTCAGAAAGCTGATTGTGAAAGACATAAATACTCCTCGCCTAATCAGATGTTCTAGGTGTGGTCACTATTAGAATATATAATTAGTTTATATTCACATTAGTTGGATATAGGAGTTATTCAACATGTAGTCTGCTGCTAACTTAACAACAGGAACTCTTCTTTATCTCAGCAGTTGAAATAGTCGTCTGTACAAAAGATTCATACAAGAACTACAGAGCATTTAAATCCTCAGGTAGAACTTAAGTGGTTTGTAAATGGTTGCTGGGCCTTCTGTTGGGCTTCTACACCACTGTATATTGTACTGAAGGGATAAATTAGGAACTTTGGTAGTAGAAGCCCATGTTCAGATTGAATTTATTGTATAATTACTGAAATACATACTGTGTTCAGCACACGATTTTCTTCACTATACAGCACAAAGTTGTCTTCATTGCTTTGATGTGCAAATTAAAGAAAAAGCAGAGGATTCTAAAATTAGAGAATTATCAAGTTCTCATACAAATGTTTTAGTACTTCAGAATCTCAGTGCTTTTCACTGAGATTAATTCTCCTGCTTAGACTTTTTTTTTTTTTTTTTTTTTTTGGTGAGGAAGTGCATCTCGTGAATATTTTTCATAGAAAAGTTTTTGAATATGAAACAGAGCTGCTATGAACATAAGTAAGTGTCTCATTGTGTGAGGGTTGTATTTGGACTAGATCTTCCAAAAGTGAATGTACATTTGCAATTAGCTATGACTCACAGTGCATTAAAACTCTGTAGTGAATTAGTTTAATTGTATATAAAATTCAAGAAAATGTAGAACTTAGAATAACTTTTCTAATAGCAGAAGAAAAGCTTTCCTCCTTCTTAGTTAAAAAGCCTCTTTCATGTTAACATTACCACATTAACTGAACTAACAGGAATCTTTAAAGCATTTATTTACAAAACTGCACTTGAAGTTGAAAGTCTCCCATCGACAGGAGATGGGACTAAACCCAGACAAGGCTAAATGATTCATTCAAGTAGTTCAAGAAATGTGGGATTTCATAGGAAAATGAAGGATTTTGAAATGCAAGCCTAGGATGCGGTTATGTTTTTTGAATATCACAGCTCTGAATACCCTTATTAACATTTTATTTGTAAGTTGGCTTTTACAAAGTTTTAACTTCTGGTTTGAAAATATTATTCAAAAAGAATCACTGGGATTAACTTGATGATTTTGCAGTGAATTTATTATTTAGGATTATAGGTACTATAAGTAATGGTTTAAATACTTGTGCTTTTGAGAATTTCATAGAACATAAGATACTCAGAATTCTTTTCCTCTGTGCTTTTTTGGGAAATAGTCCTTCCTTCCTTTTTATGTCAAGCACTCAGCAAGTACCAATATCAGAAGGATTTCTGTGCCCAGCACAGCCTAGAATGGTTGAGTTTACCAGGATATATTTGTTTCAGTTAATTCTTTTTTAAAAGAAATCTACAAAAAGGAAAACAGTTTAGACTTCAGTCCTGTACAGGTAGAGATGAGGCTTCCTCAACTGATATCGTCATAACGTAAATGTGAAACCAATTGAATGTGATATATAATTTTTCTATATAAGTCCATTCAGACAGCGTCACCTAAACAATATGCTCATGTTTTCTACTTGTTTTGTGATCAATGATGATGTAATGAGTTGGGTAACAGTAGGTTAAGACCATTTGTATTTTCTACTTTCTCTCCACAGACATTCTAGTTACTAAAATTCAGTTTTAGAGAGTATGTGCACTTCATTCTATTTAGGATTAAAAGATTCGTGTATTGTAAGTGCTGAAAAAGCACTGTAGGATGATACTCAACACTAATGCTTTTATTAAACCCAGCAATAAACTCAGAGATTTTCAAACAGTTGGGTTTGGTTTTTTGTTTGTTTTGTTTTTTTTCTCCTAATAAAACCCACACAGGCATTTTCATTGGAACGACAAACATTGTTGCAAGTAATGGTTATTTGTACTTTGTCATGCATCAACATTTTCATTTTTCAAACGTAGCATGAAGAGTTGAAAATCATCAGTCTGAGTCATATACAGTGATATTTTTCTCTCCCATCTTCACTTTTTGCTGTAATATATATAATGTTTATTAGTCTCTTTCCTAAATTGCTGATCCAAATTACAGATATTAAGAGATCTGGGTATCAGGAATGCATTGGTCAGAAGATTAGTATGAGCAAGGATATGAATTTAAGCAAGTATGATTAAAGGGGTGGTATGTGGTCTTTTGTCCTTTTAAGACCCAATACTGGGTTTAATACAGTTGCTTCAAATGAGAAAAAAGAATGGAAACCAAAGTTATATGGAAAATTATAATGTTCAGTACAGACAAAACCATCTGAATAATAAAATATTAGCCACGTTGCTAGACTGACTTGACAGTTACTTAACATTGAATCTGACAAAGCATTGCAGAACATGATGTAGGAAATAACCCTGAAGTACTTGAAGATGTGGACAAAACATTTATAAACTGATTGACGTTTTTAAAAGTAGTTCTTTAATGTGTACTTGGCAATGTTGGCAAACCAATTTTTTTATGAAGAAGTTTTTTTATAAGTGCAGATTGTGTATCTGTTAATGATCAGGATATTTAGGTTAGTGAAAGGGTCTACATTTTCACCTTTGAGTTTATGCAAACCTTCCCCATTCTGAAAGACACAAAACATGGATGCATGCATTTTTTTAGTGCAGAGGTACAAAAATAACTGATCTTACAAATCATCCCTTTAACTACAAAATCAAAAAAGAAAAGTATACCATGGTCAAATTAAAATAAATTTTTCTCTCTTCTCTTCCTACTAAAACCAAACTTGAAAAAATAATTTCAGACCAAAGGGTACGTTTTGTTTGATCTGAAATACAATGTTATATTTTGTTCAGGATTTCTGAGTTTTTAATGACATTTTTAATTGAACTTCAAAAATGAGCCATTATATATGATGGCAATGAGGAGAAAGAAGGTCTAGAAAACTGGCATTTCAGGAAGAACTGAAACAACTGACATTGAAAAGAAGAGAAGAATGGGGGATGGAAATAGGGGAACAATAAAAGTTTTCAGCACAGGAAAAGTTGTTGGAAACAGAAGTAATCCATGCTGACTGTGGGCAGGATGTGTAGTGGGTTTACATTGTAGCAAGTTTTTCCATGTTTAGTATTGGGAATCACTTTCTAATAAAGACACTGGAATATTGAACTGTAGAATAGTGGTATGTCTATAACTGAATTCTTTCTGAACAAGTTAGAATGCCTGTCAAAAAGGATGACAGGTTACCCTGTGAGAGAAGTAGAGTCATGGAAAAAAATTTCCTGCTAAAGGGCCTAATTTTCTAAATACAAAATAGGATAGATGGGTTCTAGAGCCAAGGTCAGGTCTATTTTTACACTCACATCTTATAAACTTACTTTATTTCTAAATTATAGTGTTTCTTTTTGAATTGGTATTCAAAATGCAAACCTGTTCTTAGTTTTAATCTTAGTTTTAATATTGTGAACAGACTGGTTTGTACTACCTCTCACTTGAAAATAACGTATTTTTTTGCTTTTAAACAATATATTTTTGCTTTTTACAACCTCTTTTCAGACTCTCACTATATAAAACAGCAGTGATTTTTCCCATAGATTGCAAGAATTACTTGTTTTCCTGAATCAGCAACTATAATAAGATAAATTAATTAAACTGGTGGCTTAAACTAATGACTATCTCTTTCAAGAGGCAAATAAATTGTTTATGGTCATGTGGGAGCTAGTCCATGACAATGAAGTGCAAGAATATTGCAAAATCACTCTGAGCTAAATATTCTGATTTTTTACCAAAGAAAATGAATTGATTTTTCCCCCTGGGACTGACTTTATGGAGATCATTAGAACGTGGCCGGTCCAACAAGTAGATGTGGGCAAATCAGAGGGGTTTCTCCAATTCTAGTGGTAAGGTGGCTATTTCTAAATTCAAAGGCAGGTTATTGTTTTGTACAGACGGAAGCAATTGCGTGTTTCTGAGATATCTTTACATGTGTTTTTCCCCCAGCACCACATCTTTTTCATTTGAGTGGCAGCCGAAGTGCAGAGTAATATACTGAATTAAGCGAAGGGCTAAATGAAGCATGTAACTGTTCTTTCCAAGACAATGAAATCACCAAGCATGATTTAGAACAGCTGGATGTTGACCGTCTTTTTGTATGTAAGTCAGAGCAGGAGAGGCAAGTGTGATCACAGAAGGTTTATCTCTGCTCCTTTTTACAGCCCCTTGTGCTCATTTTTTGCAAATTCATGTAACTTTCATGTGTATGAAACGTTTGCGTTTCCCACTGGGAAATTCTGGGGAACCTAGGAAGGAAGGAAATACTCTTCCCTGCCTAGCCACCTTGTTAGTAAGATAGCTACCACAGCTTTCTGACTGTTATAGGCCATGCTTTGTATTTTGACATACATTTCAGATTTTCCCTTATAATAAACTGCGACAGAATCTGACTTGAACCAGAGTTTTTTGGTATCATGCAGAGCACAAATTTCCTGGGCTGGATTCCGCAAGTAAAATTGTTCGTGCTTTACAGCTGTAAAGCAAGTAGGAAGTTACATAAATGTTTCAGAGGAAACATACGTGCCAGGGATGGAAACAGTTCAGCTCATAAAGTTTTACAGGACAGCTTTCATTTGTATTATTGTGGTAAAGACTGCAGATTCTCAGATCTCGTAGATGGGCAAGTCTGTGTGGAAGGTTACTAAGGATAGACCTGTAGTCTCCAAAAGGTTTGATTCCATGCTAACAAACAGAATGACTGAAGTTTGTTTTACTCTAATACAATTTGGCTCTAAGACCCTGTTGCAGAGTAATTGTACAGCTCTTAACAGTGTCATTGATAAAATGGTTTTGTTTTCAGTGTCTGAATTTGTGCCAAATTCACATCGCATTAGTATTTCTTCATTTTTGTCTTGTACTTTTCTAGTAACTTGAGAATTATTCAAAGATGAATCGAGTTGCATGTATCAATTTAAGATAAGGCTGGAAAATGGAGGAAATGCATACATAAAATGTGTGCTTTGTAATTTAAGGTCGTACAAATGTTTGGAAAAGTCTGTGTGCAACCTTTTTTCTCCCACAAAGTGTCATTACATAGCAACATATTCAGGTGTCATTAGAAGGGTTACTCAGGGCAAGGAGAAAATTAAGATTTGACTCATATATTTTCTGCATTTGCCTGGAATGTGGGACTGGGGGACATGCAAGTTCATTTATTTCTGTTAGGTGATTTGAACATTTTGGAACTTGAATTACAACCAAGGTTACTGTGCAGTTTGTAGAAGTTTGTGATTACATTTCTTAAAGCAAGAAAGTTCCTGTCCCTGTCCCTGTCCACTCCAATTTTCTTCTATTGCTGTGAATTAAGCTGATTTATTGCTTTAACTCATGCAGGTGCCAAGAACAATTAACAGAGGTCAGTTTATAATGATATGCATGCAAGTTAGTCTTGCTTATTTTCTCCTACCAGCTGTGTTCTGGAGGAAGTACAGGACTGTGTTTTAGAGTTATGAAATCTCTTTTTTTTTTTTTTTCTTCTTTCTTTCTTTTAGGATTAATTAGTAGTCAGTCTTGCTTTTTTTTAAGACCTCATGTAAGAATTGTGATTCACTTAAGGGTCTTCATTAACTGTTCTTTTGAAAGCTGAAGACAACGTATCCTAACACTTTAAATAAGCCATTTAGTATAAATCATGTACAATCCAGTAGACATTAAGTCAAAACACTGCCCTGCAATCTCACAGCTAGTCTTCTACAGGTCTGTGGTCATGTCCTACATACATGGAGAAAAAGCCATACAATGCCAGAAGTGTATTCAGCTGCATTTTCCATCAGTGTCAACTTTATTGAAAACTGTACAGAGAAATTCCTTTGATGAAACAACATTAAATAGAAGATCCTTTTGGAGTTTTTTACAATGCACAGGTGTTCTTGTAAACAAGTAGTAAGAAATTTACCAATTGGGTCTCCTTTTGTTCTAGTTTTCTAATCAGTTCGTTCTTTTTCTGTTTCTTTAGTGCTATGATAGTGCTGACAGACAGCATGGAAAGATTGGCAGAGTGAGGCATCTCTACTGCTTGTCTGAACTTTGGCATGAGAATGACAGTTGTCAGGAAATACCTTCATTTATATGCTGATCCCTAATAGAGTTTTCATGTCTTCTGATAATTTCATTTTCTCTTTCCTCAGATGAAACCTGTTAAATTTTATCAGTATCTCCAAGTTATTTTCTCTAGGTTAATATTTAGAGCCATATTTGCACAGAAAATTATTCTTATTCTGCTTGTAAGGAGCAGACAAAGCAAGTGTGTATGTATACACACATAAGTATGTATGTATAAAACAAGTATGTGGAAGTATAGCTGACAGTCATTTTATATAGGTGAACAAATAATACAGCTTTTCTAATGAAGGTAATTCTGACAGTCATTGGGTATACTTGCTTAAGCAAGTCAAGTAGGAGCTGGCCAGTAATAGTTAGGAATATCTGAGAATTAATCTTTAGGACACACTTGTCTCCCATTTCAGTAGACATACACTGTGCTTGGCCACAGACTGTCTTACACTTTTTCAGTTTTTTCAAGTATCATTTGAAAGCAGTATATTTTGATAACCTCAGTAAATCTGTTTTTTAGTATATTCATATTCTAAGACTACCTGTGACTAAATCTTGTCATCTGTATTATTTTATTTGGATTAAATCTTTTACTTTCTCTAAGAAAAAGAAACATATTCGAGCTTACATATCTGTAATTAGAGAAAACTTTTTTAAAAAAATTAATATTTTTTAAAAAATTGCTGCATTTTATCTTGAATTAAATTTATTTTTAGCTTAACTTCTAATAATTCAGAAACACGTGTCATATCAATAACAGCATGAATTTATGTAGCCCAGATTAGGCCAGTTTCATCTGGAATGATCCAGTGTAATTTGAAATAGAAAATACAGCTGCTTCTGACACATTTAGATAATAGTTACACTGTACCAGTTATACTTTGCATATATTTTAAAGGCTGGAATTTGAGACGAACTCTTCTAAGTTGGATAATTTCATTCCTTCTAACTTGATTTTCAGTATTGAATGTGTCCAGGACACCAGAGAATCACAAGAAACAGCAGAATATGAATAAAACTCACAGAAAGTAACCAGATGTACCACAATTCCCAGTTGATAATTTTGCATAATGGTCTTCACTTCCCTTAGCTAATGTTGCTGGGAGACTGGAGATACAGGTGTTCTCTGTTTGTGCTTAACTCCTTGATCCCTCCTTTTCTGCTTTTAGATGTGCCTCTTCAGTCTTTTCATTCTACATTTAAAAGCATACTGTTTCGTTCCTTACGAAGCATTTCTAGCGCATAGATTAGCACAGCTGATGTGTATTCCTCTGACATGATGCAGTAGGTTCCCATTCCATACGCATTCGCGGCGCCTAATTCAGCACCAAGGACAGCAAAGGCGGCTTTCCCGAGCCGTGCCGCTCCAAGGGCTCGCTCCCAGCTTTCCCGGCAGGAGTAGGAGGAAAAATACAAAATACTGCGGCGGTGGTTAAATACCAGAACAGATTGGCCCGAGAGCTTCTGGGCTTTTGTAGCTGTTCAAGTCTCCACTGGACGTGTCCTGAGCTACCTCTTCTAATTAGACCTGTTTCAAGCAGGAGACTGGACTGGATGACCTTTGCAGTACCCTTCCAACCAAAATTATGACTCTGTGATATAATTTGTCCCATGTAAAGATTAATAATATATATTTAAAAAAAAAACACCAAAAAAAACCCCCAAACCACAACAAAACCCAAACCCCCAGAATTCTGTAAACAGAGCATCACGTACTGAAGTAGTATGGTTTTTCCTCTCCTTTATTTGTCCTTAATTTGCTTGTTTGTTCATAAAAAAGTATAAAGATGGAGTTTTTAATACCAAGTTTTGCTAAAAGTTATTGGATAACAAGTCTGAATGTTATGAAAAATTAATCATAGATGGTACAAGGCTTATTGAAAGAAATTGATTTATTAAGGAAGATATGAATATGTAAATGCTTTCTAGTTTTCAGTTTGGTATTCATCCTGACCTTCCCACACCACCTTTGCCAGCAGCCACATTGTCCTAAACTGCTACCTTACCGTTTTCAAAGTGTTCGTTGGGGTAAGAAGCGGTCACACTATGAGGAACATGCTTTGTGCTGCGTAAATCATTAAATTCCTGATCAAATCAGAAAGTTTGGTTCAGGTCCTTTGATATCACTGTCTTTTGTATAACGACCAAAAAAAAAAAAAAAAAGACAGTGCCGTGTTTGAATTCTACTTAAGTGATTGTATTTTGCCTACTAAAATTTTAAATAATATTACTAACAAATTGATATTACCGGTAGGGGGACATGATCATTACCTCCTCTGTTAGTATTTTCCCAGGAAATGCTGTGCACCTTAATCAATATTGCTCAAACTATTGCTCTAACAAGGAAGATTACAGTGTGATTTGTATCCTGTTATCCACTGTATACTAAAAGAAGCGTATTAGCATGAGTAAAGTCTAGATTAGCTTCAGAAGTGCTCATACCAGCTGCTAGAAGATCTCACACAGGACACTACAGTAATGCTTCCTGAGCTGATAACTATGTTTCAGAATTATTTCTCTGACTTGCTGCTAAAGTCTGACTTCAATTTTTTTTATATTCTTGACTTCCAGTCAGAAGTTTGTTTAAAAATAAATAAATAAATAAAACCAAAACCCCAAGCCAGAGTGGTGCTGTATATGGGAAAAGAAGAGAAGCAGAAAGATTAAAGAAGTTATCTCAACATTGCAATCATTTAAAAGATGAAAGTGGGGTGGAAAATGAACTTGATCATTGTGATTTCATTTTCTGTAAATACTTGAGGAAGCAAATTTTTACCGGAAATAACATTTATAAAGTTTAGTACATACAAACTCATTTTCAAAGATATAATTTTTTTTTTCCTATTTAAGAAATTCAGACTGCCGCCTTTGTCTAATTGACTCCTCTTTTGTTCTTTGTGTGTGTTTAAACTTGATGCCTCTCTCTGATCTTACTTCACTGCTTTATTTTTTGTTCTTCCTGGGTGATTTTAAACTTTTATATTTATGATTTCTCTGACCCTGCAGATTCAACTTGCTAACCTCCTTCAATGCAAAATGTTGTGCTGACACCCATACCCATACAGTTGTTTGTGCATTTGACCTGTTGTGTGTTCAGATCACTTTCTCCCAGACTGATAGATGTGGTTGAATAATATTTAGTGAGTACTTTAAATTCAGAATTCTGACTCCTTTGCGGGAAGTCTTTACAAATATGTAACCATACAGTCTATGGGGCAGATGGGATCTACCCAAGGGTACTGAGGGAGCTGGCGGAAGAGCTTGCCAAGCCGCTCTCCATCATTTATAAACAGTCCTGGCTAACCGAGGGGGTCCCAGCAGACTAGAGGTTAGTCAATGTGACATCCACCTACAAGAAGGGCAGGAAGGAGGATCTGGGGAACTACAGGCCTGTCATCCTGACCTGGGTGCCAGGGAACGTTATGGAGCAAATCATCCTGAGCACCATCATGTCACATGCAGGACAACCAGGGGATCAGGCCCAGCCAGCATGTGTTTATGAAAGGCAGGTCCTGCTTGATGAACCTGATCTCCATGTATGACAAGATGACCCACTTAGTGGATGAGGGAG
>JAVJGI010000063.1:47355034-47367311 GCA_035590275.1 Ibycter americanus
AGCCAGCAGTGTGCCCAGGTGGCTAAGGCTGCCAACAGCATCCTGGCTTGTATCAGAAACAGTGTGGCCAGCAGGACAAGGGAAGTGATCGTCCCCCTGTACTGGGCACTGGTGAGGCCGCACCTCAAATACTGTGTTCAGTTTTGGGCCCCTCACTGCAAGTGGGACATTGAGGTGCTGGAGTGTGTCCAGAGAAGGGCAACGAAGCTGGTGAAGGGTCTAGAGAACAGTCGTACAAGGAGTGGCTGAGGGAACTGGGGTTGTTCAGCCTGGAGAGGAGGAGGCTCAGGGGGGACCTTATTGCTCTCTGCAGCTCCCTGAAAGAAGGCTGTAGGCAGGTGGCGTTCGGTCTCTTCTCCCAGATAACGGGTGACAGGACAAGAGGCAATGGCCTCAAGTTACATCAGGGGAGGTTAAGATTGGATATTAGGAAAAATTTCTTCACTGAAAGGGTAGTCGGTGGTCAAGCTTTGGAACAGGTTGTCCAAGGTCATGGAATCACCATCCCTGGAGGTGTTTAAGAAACACATAGAGGCAGTGCTTAGCAACATGGTTTAGTGGTGGACTTGGCAGTCCTGGGTTAACAGTTGGACTCCATGATCTTAAAGGTTTTCTCCAACCTAAATTATTCTATGATTCTGTGTCTTGATTTGTAATGAATTAATTTTGTTGGTTGTTAGTAACCAGTTGATGATCCCCTAGCTTGTGCTGCCAGATCCATTCCGCAAAGAAGAGCAAGCGTGTGCCTGGATTGTGACAGAGGTATTTCCCCAAAATGACCTGTGCCTCTGCAATCCCTCTCAGTGCCCTTCAGCACTGATAATGTGCATGCTCTCTGCTGTGCATTGTGACAGGCTGAGTGACACACCATGCAATGAATAATAATGTGTTATAGCTGCAAGTAGAGCTTAGCTTACCTCTTCCTTCTAGCACCTTTCCTAACAAACTCTTCTACTCCCACACAGTTTTGTGGCAAAGGGCTGGAATATATTTATGTACTTGTTCTCATTTCACCAAAGCAGAAATCCTTGCCATTCTAAAGCTTAGCATACAAGGTCTTCATCAGCACGGTTGCCCTATAAATATCCCACTTAAATACCTTACAGAATCAAATCCTGAAGGTGGGCATGGGCATAATACAGAACTTGCCCAGAGTAAATATCAGTTTGCTAAAGAAGGAATGTATAAGATGCAGGCGTTTGAAGTTTTCTGCAGCAAGGTAGGGAAGTGGTATCTCAGATGTTTTCTCAGCCTTTGATATTAGAGTATTTGGAAATAAATTTGAATTTGTGAATATATTGTCTAATGCATCTTCTCTCTGCATAGAATTGCCCCAGTCATTACGACAAGTTTTTGTGTAGGGGTTTGGGTATTTTTTACTGACCAGCAGGCTTAATGACTGACTCATAAACCTGCCATGCACTGCCTCCCACCTAATACCATAGTGACAAGCTGCTGGTTTTCTTTTTTGCAGAAGTAAGAAATAGAAATTAAGTCTTTTGAAAAACAGGATAGCCACCGATATCTTGGTATGATTAAGCTGACATGAATGGTGCTGAGTAACTGTAAGAAATACTCCTTACCCCTGCAAGGTTACACATGGACCTCAAACATTTAGCATGTGTTATTTCCTGTTATATTAGCAAACAGTGTTCTTGTTTGAAAGGTGTTTAAAAATGTTGCCATATGGGAGTTAGGTGATTAATGCACTTAGACAAAATCTGTAAATCACAGAATGTTCCAAATCCACGTTTAAGCACCTGAATACCTTCAAAATCTATTCTAGAGGCTTTGTTTGTAGAATAAAGTCAGGTTTAGTGATGTTTTGATGTTGTTCAGAGAAGTTTAAATTGAAGAATTTCAGCAAGCTTGAGTTCTTGTGTGAACTGTAGCAACTTCTTATCTTAAACACATTAATGTAATGGAAAAATGCCAATGCCACTCTGCCTACAAACAAGCAGAAAATCCTAGACTGTCAAGTTCAAGGACCAATCTGCATCTGCCTCTCATTCCAATGTATTCTTTTGTAGATTTAGCAAGCATATACTTTGTGATAGCTACAAGCTACATTATTTTAGAATAAATACATGGGAAATTTTCTCTCTCTTTTCAGTCACAGGTATTTGAAAAGTTCTTTTATGACAATATCCATGCCTACAGTGTTTTTGACCATAAAAAATGTGTCAATGATAACATTTAAGCATTACCATAGTCATGATAAACATGTATGTACACAGATACATATATGCATCTATAAAATGCAGTAACAATGAAAAGGAATTTTACATTTTACTAGAATTCCAGAAAAAGAAAAGAAAGACCACAGATGGTTAATTCCTGCTTCCAGATCTATGCCTTCATATATGGAGTTATTAAATGTGTTTTCCAAAAGTGATGATTCATTTTATTTGGCTCATCTTTGGAGAATGCATTTTAAATGCTGCTGGATTTAACAAATATTGCTGTACCTGCTTTTGAAAATAAAGCCCACTTGAAGCATTTTAAATGAAAGCCCATATCCCTTGACCTCCTGATTTTCACCAGATGTATTTGTGAGCAATTTCTGGAAAATTTGAAACTTCATCCTAGTATTCTAGTTTTCTTAATATTACCTCTACTTGTTGTCCAAAGACTATCAGTACCATAAACTTTGATGCTAATGCTACTTCTTATCTCTTAAATGATAGGTATTTTTATTAGTATGTTGAAGATAATTTCCACCTATATGTACAAAGCAGTGTAAAGCAAATACAATTGTAAGGAAATGCAGTTTCAATCTCACCTAGTGGAAAAGTGCAAGGAGGCAGAAATAGGTCTGAAAATCCCCAAAAAGCAATTGGTACAAGTGTTGATCAAATTCAGACTCCTGTATATCACCTCTTGTTGTTTTTTTCCCTGCTCGCAAACAATCCTATAATCATGATGTGGAGCTTCTTAAAACAATGTTTCATTCCTTACAGGTTTTTCATCCTCTTCATCACCAGAAATAGTTCCCTTAACAAGAAACTCTTCTCTAGCTCTTGAAGATCAGACATGCTTCAGTAAGGTGAGTTGCAATTTAAAACTGTACCATACCCACTGGGAATGAAGTTTGGAGAGATGGTAGGAAAACTAAGTCTAAAGTAATATTGACTAATAAATAAATAAATAAATACACACACAAATACACGCACATGCACACATACTTTCTTAAAGTAATCATTATTCTTGCCATAATTTTCACTAGTTATGACTGGCAGGATTTCTTAACTTCTTATCAGGATTACTAACATGTAGTCAATAAAGAATGACAAATGTTCTCAACCACAACTTCCTTTTAGAACTTCTCAAAGGATGCTGTCCTAATGGGGACAAGGATGGTTATTTGTATCAAACCTGTTTCCTCTTATTGCCTCCAAAATATAGAGCTACATTCTCCCCTTGTAACCTTTCCAGGGCTTAAGTGCAAATCCAATGCAAAAGCGTTTGGGCTATTCTTCCAATGAAAGTTGTGGAACTACCTGTTATGGAATAATTCTGTATTCTCTTGAGAAGTGACACTGTAGTGGGCTAGGCAGATTATTGATCTATTTTGGAGTAGCATTAGCCAAGTTAATTCCAAAAGGATTTCAAGAGGCTCATTATTGTTGTCAGTGTTTTTCATCCACCTCTTTAAGACGACACTGAAAGACAATTAGATACTTCACATTTCATATGCTCTTTAAACAATGTACACTTTTACTGGGAATGTGGAGATTGAAGAGAGAGCTGAACACTGGGTGAGAAAATCCAGAGAACTCAAGGTGAAGATTGGTCTTTTAACTAACTTATACCATATTTCAGAGCACTTGTGAGTATAAATGCGGTGATTCCTGCCTTCATTCATTGCTAGGTCCTAAATTGTTCCCTGACTTTTTCATCCTCTAGTTTGAGTCAATGTCTGTCAAAATATATTTATATCACAATGCATTCAGAGATCTTAAATTACTTAATATCAGGTGTTCACTGCTAGCATACAGAAAAGAATTATAATTATTAGAAGGGTGAAGTTTTACCTTCCCTGCTCCCTTATATTTTTCCTATTTTCCTTGCCTGGTGTAAAGCACATCATATTGTGGTAATGGTGCCACATCATGCAATGACTCAACTGTGAAACTTTCCCTAGTCCAATTATTGGTGAGTCCATCCTGTTTAACATAGTAAGTATTTTTTTCCATTTTACAGGTAGGGTACAGGTATACAGAGAAAGCAAGTAACCTATATTGAGATCATGCAAAGACTCTGGAAATACAATCCCAGTGAGTCCTGGCTATAACACTTTTGATGTCCTCATCACTGGCCACAGTCCTGGAAGCACTGACGGTAAGAAAATAGGTTCTTATGTATGTGAATATGCATTATAGTATTTCAGTCCATTTGAATTTGGGTAAGTCTAAAAAAAATAGTTTTTGTCATTTTCCAATGGCCAAAGATAAACCATTAGTGATTTAAGAAGGAGAAGAAAAAAAAAAAAAAAAGAGTAGAAAAAATTTACGGTAAAAATTACATTGGTTTTTTTCATATTGACTGATAAGGGCTAAGTGGAAATTAGTCCGATATGTAAAAATGATGTCCACATTTAAGGTATAGAGGATGCTGATGATATTTAGTAATTTATTTAGAAAATAATAAGTACCTGAAAATAGATCTTGAAAATGAAAGCTATTTCTGCCATGAAATACTTCTTTTTTTTTTTTTTTTTAATTTTGGCAAGTATCTCTATCAATGATCTCTTTGCATACAACATTTCTTTTCCTCCCCAGTGTATTGAAAGCTATAACTTTCTCTGGGATTCTGCAGGTTAAAGCAAGTCATTACCCTTTTTGTGAATAAATTTTAGAAATCTGCTATATTACTTTTTCCTCTCAGAGGAAAGGAGGCTCAGAGGTTAAACTGAAGGTCTTTTCCCCATACTAGAATTTCACTTTGAATGTATGCTAAACATGAGGACAAGCTAGAACAATATGGCTGCTAGGTTGTTTCTTTGTAATGTTTTGAAGCATATGTAGTTAAGATTTTATTCTCAGTAAATGCAAATTGTATTTTCCAGTCACAATATCTCCACAGGAAAAGAAATTAAGATGTCTGATACATTCATCTCTATGTCAGAGTATCATACACTTGCTATTTAAAATTCACTGAAGAAAAAAAATGCTGTCACACTGTAAAGATATTATTTCCAAAGCGATGCATCATTCATGTTCAAGTCTAGTTGTCTATATTCTTAAATTTTGTGTTCTTAAAAACTCAATTTAAAAGAAAAAGTCTTCCTTTTTCACTCTACTTATATTTTCCAACCTCAATTATTCTATGATTCTGTGATTTACAAAACCAAATACATATTATATGGGGCATGAATATAAAATGAAGGACCATGCTCTATTCTTGTCTATGCCTGCATTAATCTGGAGATACTCTATTGAAATCAAAAGAGTTATTCCTCCCTATGGAGTGAATTTATGACAGGTTAATGTCAGTGGCTCCCAGTCCTGTAAAGGAGAGAATTTGTCTAGATTCAAATTCTAAGCCTGAAATTAGTGCTATAGGAAAATGGGAGGATTTGGGCCACTTTTCTCAGGACTATTTTAGAGTGCAAACACTTGACATTTTTTTTCTAAGCCATTTTGTGAGTCAGCTTTTTTTCATGTTGAATATACTAGTTAATTTCAGTCCAAAATGTTCACATTTTATAAGAAGTTGAAAAACATTATTATTGCCAAGAATTGGAAATTGGAACAGGAAAATACACAATCTATTATTATTATTATTATTATTATTATTATTATTAAATAAAACCAAAGCCAGTAGTATTGCACAGATGCTGTTCTTTGCTAGGGTTATGTTCTTTGCTAGGGTTACTAGCCATGAAAATCCTCCTTGGCAATTTTATTTTGTCATAGCATAGCGGTTTCAACATGCACTTCTTCCTAACCTGTGTTAATTAGTTTAAGAAAAATTGGAATAGGATGTGAATAAATAGCACTGAAGGGCTACACGACTACTATTACAGTACCGATTAACTCTGCCCTGTATTTCAGGGAAATTATCTACAGTCTATTTCTAACCAAATGAAGGTGAGTTAACAGTGTTTTTGAACAAATGCATTTGGGTGGGTGCATGTTGTGAGGAGCTGTGAGTGACTCAGAAACAGAGAAAGCTTGTCCTTCATTGTTTTGGGGACAACTGTAGCAAAAAAGTTAGAGTGACAATTGATGTTGATCTTCAACATGCTGAGCTCACAGACAGAGTTTGAAATGGAAGTTTAAATTTAAAATCACACATGAAAAAAGATGCTTTGTAAAATTGTGGTCATATTTAAATCAGCAAAAATTTTGTTGTCGATCTCAGTGGAACCAGAATTCTTCTGTTGGGTACAAAGGAAGCTTTTCCTTTTTTAAATATGTAGTTACTTACATGAATATGTGTATACTCTTAAGCTTTAACACCCTAACTGTATTAAATGTTAGGTACCCTAAAGTCATGCTGCAATAAACTGCATAGCAATTACCAAACCTAAAGAGTAAGCTCTTGACAGGGACATAATTTCATAAATGTTCTAACACTAGCTGTGTGTATATATATGTGTCAGAATTGTGACACAACCATCCCAAGAGCAAAGTTAGGAGAAGTTTAACTTTGTTAGTGGTTTGTCTTTTTCATATTTTTTTTTCCTCAAAGTAGCATTTGTTTTAGAAAAAAGGTCTCCTCTGCTAGTTCTGAGTTGAACGCTAGTCGCATAATTCTTCTAGGCACACAGGTGAATAAGACAATCTGAGATCAGATTAGAAAAAATATTTTTACCAAATAAGTATAAGGCTTACTTTCCTTCTATGTAAATATTTGTACAAGCTATTAAATTACAGAATCATAGAATGGCTGAGGGTGGAAGGGACCTCTGCAGGTTCATCTGGTCCAACCCCATGGCTCAAGCAGGGCCATCTAGAGCCAATCACTCAGGACCATGTCCAGGTGGCTTCTGGAAATCTGCAAGGGGGAAGAGTCCACAACCTCCCCAATCAACCTGTGTCAGTGCTTGGTCATTCCTGCAATAGAAAAGTGTTTAACGATGTTCAGATGTTTCCGTTTCTGCCCGTTGCCTCTGGCCCTGTTACTGGACACCACTGAGAAGAGCCTGGCTCCATCCTCCTTGCACCCTCCCTTCATGTACTTGTAGACATTAATAAGGTTCCCTCTGAGCCTTCTCTTCTCCAGGTTAGACAGGCCCAGCACACTCAGCCTTTCTGCATAGGAGAGATGCTCATGGGTGAGTTGTTTGTCTCTGCTGTAATGGAAACACTGACAATACAGGATTCAGTTCCATAAGCAGAAATTCTAGAAAGTCTTTCTAGACAGCAGGTTGCTTTTCGGTGATGGACTGTTAACATCCAAGATGATAATTTGTAGAACAACTGTAGAACAATTCTAAACTTGTCCTGTTAACCCAACTGGACAATGAACATGGAGAAGTTCTGAGAAAATGGTTCCTTTCAAACATAAACAACTTAATGAAAACCACCCTTCAGTTCCATCTTTACCAGAAACAATAGATATGCTGTTATGGAGAGATTTGCTGATTGAACAGTCACATAAACTTTGATGCCAAAATGGCACAGAGTAACTGCTCAGAGACGAATTTTGTCTTTAAGCAGCAAAGGTATTTATTTCGTGCAACGTTGGGGAGCTCGCTGGTTTGCACCGGACAAACTAGCTCCAAAGTTTTCAGTGGAGAGTTAGGTAGTTTTCATGAGAGGTTACAACATCTTTACATACATATTCATTTAATTTCAACATCTAATCATCATATTCATAGTAGGCGGGGTTTAGGCAGATCTTGAGGCGGAGTCTTCTAGAATCGTCTTTTGGGGGGATTTTTGGGTGGTCGTTCCGTTCTTCGGCCTCACTCTTGGGGGTCGCTCAATCTTCTTCTTCACTTGAACTTTTCAACTTTCTTTGTTTGACGATCTCCTGACTCATGGTCTTCTCATCTCCTTCAGATGCTCACCTTATCTTTACCTATTTGTTCAGAGTACATTCCTTTACTTTAACATAGTCAGCGGAACAGGACAGGCTGAGTCTTCTCTATCTTATCTCAACACAAACAGAGCATCACCCAGAGCATTGTACCAATCCAGACCGTGCTCCGTTTCAACTTCCACGTGTCAAAATCATGTGCTGTGGTTTTACCCAAATTTTCCTGAAAGGAGGATATCTTTTCTTTTACTTCTTCCAAGCCTCTGTGACCCAACAGAAATTACCTATGAAACAAAATTTCTCACTAGAACTGTAAACATCAGAACAAAACCAAGTGAAAATTAATAAATGGGGCAGTATTATAGTCACCTGCTAATTTTGATGGTTATACACCTGATTTTAGTGGGTTTTTTGTGTCAAAAGAATTGAACAATAACCAGTGAAATTACATATACAGGAAAACATGTACCGTGAGCTTTGATTACATTACAAAAATCACAGTCTCCCTGTGAGATTAAGTATGACATATTTTATATAGTCTGAGATTTTTGGGATCTCTCTTGAATCCCTAAATTTACTGGTGAGCTTGATCCTAGATCCATGCAGTCAAAAGTATGTTTGTCAGCATTTTTTGTTCCCCTTTGAAAGTAGCAAGTTGTAAGAGGATTCAAGTACCGTCCGCATGTGCAAGCAGTTTCTTGTCAGCAATGCTTAACAAAATAGAAAGAATAATATGTTCCACAGCTACCTTTATGATTTCTTCATGTTCATTTAAAAGGAAGGCAGGGCTGTCACTGACTTAGAAAACTTGAAACTGCTTTTCATTTGACTTTGTATAAGCAAAATGCTCTGCTTTCACTCTTTTCCTTAAATTTTGGTTATGCTTATTCAGTTTTAAAGTTTCTCTACTCCTTTGTCTACAGGTCAGAATTCTCTTTTCTTAGGCTTTAGTCACGTTTCTCTTCCACCAAATGACCGACACTTGTGAATAGCTAGTCTTTTCCACTAGTTTTTTTTGGTGCTAATCACACAAAGAACTTCAGTTATTTAACTCACATCATCTGTCAAGAAGGAAAAGGTGTGTTATAACAATCTGCTGTTGTCCATGTTTTTTATGTGATTTAAGATTTATAGTACATGATTTAAAAGGTTTGCCAGTACATATATTTGAATTTTGTTATCGTCCCATACTCAGGATCAGGCAAGCTTGTCCCATTATATGAAAAACAAAATTCTCATGCCAGTCTGTGTTTAGCTTTGATCACAGTTCACCCTTTTGACTCATGATGATCTTGGTCCATAAGAGGAATCAGGACCCAGCGACCTTTGTTGTGTGTTTAGGATTTTGTACCATAGCAGCAGTGACTATTCTGCAGGCTGTATGGTAGCGGTGTCGGGGCAGGTCCCAGGCAGGGAAAAGACCAGGTAACAACTGCTCTTAATACTTACTCTCTACCTAAGCGTGCCCAGTGGTGGGGAATGGGCATGAAGGATAGCAATTCCCTAGTTTAGGAACTGAACACTAGAGCCCAGGATGTTTCCTCTGTCTCACCTTGTCAGCGCTTGTAAAAGATTGCATCATGTGTGTCATCCGAAGTTTTCCGTGGTGCTTTCATTTTGAATATCAATTCACCATGTTGGATGGCCTCTGTGAACTTACATGTAGCTAATTGTTTTTCTTGCCCAGAAAGCTTGCAAAATAAAAAATTGAAGGCAATATATAAACAGTATTGTTTGGAGGCAAAATAAAACATGCTGTAGGAAGAAAGTCACAAAAACAGTTCTGTCCAGTGCTGATGACACCCTTTTAACATTTGATTAGTGAATGACTTATTGTGTTAATACTAAAATATTTGTTTTAAATACGTTTCACACATAGGTGGCATGCATGTTTGTAAAACAGATAATACAATTATGCTTTTTATTTGGTTCAGTAAACGGACATTCACCTTTTCATATAGCATGCAGTGTCATCTCATAAGTATCACAAATCAGATTGCTTTAAATTTGTGTTCTAAGAAGCTAATCACTCTATCTTCTATGTTTATTAGGTCATAAAGCATAATTGGTATATTAAAAATAATAAACTTTGAGAGAAGATTGTATCATGGCCTATAGTGTATTACAGTCTGGATACTAATTTTGTGTTTAGTCACATCTATGCCAGCAAATATATTTTCTTCCTATATATATGCAAGTACATTTATTTAAGTACTGGCATCTGTTAGAAATACGTATTTTGATGTAATTTGAATGACATAAAAAATACAAAATGTGCAAGTTTCCATCAAAAGTGCAATATTAGTTTGTATCCACAGAGATATTGTAGCTATTACAGATGCTTGAGTCTTAGATTCTGATTAGATCCCCAAGAGCTCTGTGTATCCTGTTTTTGATGCCCATATATTTGTTTAATTCAGTTATAGAAAGCCTTCACTTTTTCTCACAGGCTCGTTAATATTAGCAGGAAATTGTTCAAGCACTTTTTAAAGAAACAGTGGAGCAAACATACATTAGGCTGTGATGTTCTTATCCTTCAGGGAAAAGGAACAACTTTGTGGGTTTTTTGGGTTTTACGTTGCAAAAAGTAAAAGACTCATAAGACGTTTGTAGGCTCAAAATACACCAGCAGCGTCAATGAATCAGACTGGAGCAAAATAAGCTCACCAACTGAGAAAAAGATTGTTACTTGTCAGCAGCTTCATCTCCTATCACACTTGCAGCCTTCTCCAGAAATCCCCAAAGTCTTTTTTAGCATTCTTGAAAGACCATTATTTTGGGTTATTCATTATTACTACACACAATCTTTCCCCCATTGTAGGTAATTTGTGTTTGCCATTGATTTCAGTGATACTAAGCTCAGATGTTAAATGATCTAACAGTGTTTAAGGACCTGGTTTCAGTTGCTTAACTTATATCTGGTAGAACTTTCTCACCAGAAAGCCCGCTGAGTCAGTAGAATAAATCTGAAAGTCAATGTTAATGATTCAGTAAGTGTTATTTGACTGAACTCGGCAAGCTATGGATTTTATAATTCTAGCAAAACTTATAATATGCCATATAACTTAAAAATTTATTTTATTTTATTTCCAAGTATGCTGGTTTCACACCAAAGTTGGCTATTTGAGAGGGGACTGAGATAGCTGTATTATTGCATGCATGGAATAACTCAGAGTTACTGCTTAATAGATGAAGTTTGCTATAATTATCATGAAAGCACCTGACTGATTCTTTTCTTGGGGTTGTGTGGAGGAGTAAGATCTATAAATAATGTCTTTCTGATTTTGAGAGAGACAAATGCTGGCACATACATCATCCCTTGATCCTGGAGAGGGTAGCATATCTAACTTTATACATGCAAAGTTTTCTGTAAAATTTTGATTGAATTCAGGTCCCTGAAAAAACAAGACACAAGCCCAATTCTGAGCATTTTGGGTAACATACATGAGAAGTACATCTAACATACCTTGGTAAGTAGGTAAGTACATAACAAACATGTCAGTGCTTCGCTAGCCCAAATTAGGTAGTCAGTTTAGAAACCTTGAAAATCCTCATCAGAAGTCATCCTAACCAAACTGCGGCAGATTTGATATGTGAGCCCAGACATTCCACTGCTGTGTTGCTGCTACTTAATATCTCAATGGAGCCATCACCGAAACCCACTGAAACCTTGGAGCACTTCACAGGACTTTTGGTCTGGATCATCTGCCAAAATGCTTTAGGTTTAATGTTAAGGTTAGTTTTAGGTAACTTTTATGCATATACAAGTTTTAAACAAACATTTATTTCTGTAATTAGAAAATTACAGAATCCATGCAAATTATTTCCAGTGTTCCATTTTTTGCAAAGATAACTTTATACATCCTTTCATTTTGTTGTCATTCCTTTGCTTCTGTGGCTAGAATTGGTATCTGTGAATGCTGGTTGTTCTGTACTTTTGCAAAGACGGCTTTATACCTCATTTCATTTTACTGTCATTCTCTCTGCTTCAGCGGCTGGGCTGGTACCTGTGAGTACTGGTTGAACTGTCAGAATCAGGCAGGCTTTTAAGAAAATGAGTTTTGACATTTCTTTCCTTAAGATGATCCCTTGTTTTTCAATTACTGCTTTCAGACTTCGAGATTTCTTAAGGTAACCCTGAGTTTGTTCCCAGACTGTCAACCAGATGGCAGCAGTGCCACGTCGGAGCAGCTCCCATAGCCTTTCCCTGACATCAAGTGTTAATGCAATTGACCAATCAGTGCTAAGATGATGGGAGGTAATTGGGTAATTGTATTTTACTGATCAC
>JAVJGI010000063.1:47368474-47431668 GCA_035590275.1 Ibycter americanus
CCCCCCCCCCCCCGCCCCAGAGACTAAAAGTTTACTGTTTTGACAGACACAAATAAAAATTTAAATGCAAAAGGAGATTCTTTCCTAAAGGAGGTGAGGGATAGAGAAAAAGAAGAATGGGAATCCCCGTTCAAATGTGGAGACACACGGATTGGATAACTGATAGTACAGCAAAGAAGGGGGAAGAAGAAAATTGCCTGGCAAGACCTGGATCTTAAGTGTCACATCAAAATTACATTAAAAGAACACAGATGGAGGGTTCCTTAAAAAGAAATACAGCCCTTTCTGCTCGCCAGAGAAAAAACAAATAGTGAGCAATGGAGAACAGTGGACCCAGAGAGGCAGAAAACCTCAGAAAAAAGAAACTAGGCAAAGGATCCACAGTGGAATGAAAAGTTTCAGAAAGGAGAAAGGACCATTCATCCTCTGCAAGGATTTTTGTTTTTTTCCTGTTATTTTAAACGACTCTTCTCCAGTGAAGGCAAACATCATTTCCACTACAGCAATTTTAAGCAGAAAAGTTGAAAGCCACAGAGAAAATAAAGGACAGAGAAGAAGAAAGCAAAATTGCCGGAGGGGGAGAGTTCAGCAGTGTTGGGTTGGATTGGCACCTGTATGGAATGAAATTGCTGGGAAATTGCAATTGGATATCCTTTATTTTTATTTCCTTTCTTGTTTTTAATTTTGGTTTGGTCGCTGAAATGAAATAGTTTTCTAACCCCTCCCCCACCCTGGTTTTTCATAACCGCTTGGATTTCCAGCTGGATAGTCTTTGAGGATACAGTAAGTGCACTTTCCATTTTATTATTTTTCTGAAAAGCAAATATGACCCATTGCCTCTCTTCTTTCTTCTTTATCCCTCTTTTCTTGGTCGTTTCCCCCACCTGAATAAAGAATCTGACTGGGTTTTGATAATGGCTGGAGGGGGGTGATTGGGAAGGGAGAAGGGAAGGAATAAGGACAGAACTGGATTCTCACAGTAGCTCAAATGTTCCTGTTAGTAAAACTCCAGCCTTGGTAGGATGTTGCAGGTGCCTGCCTGTGTGGCTCAAAAGCATTTGTGAACGTTCACTAGCAAAGAAATCTTTTGAGAAAGCCCCTGCAGTGAGTGGGGGGTGCTGCCTGATTGCCCATATGTACAAATGGATGCAAGTTGCATAGAATTGTGTGCATGGAGGCGCTTTATTTATTTATTTATTTATTTACTAAGAGTTTAAAATAGAGAAAGGGCTCTGATCTGAATGCTGGCATCCAGTCTGACATTGCAGATCAATATGGTGTATTAACAGGAAAATTTTGTAATCCAGCAGGGAGGTGAAGAATGGCTTTTGGTGGGAGTGGGGGGGTGTAGGACAAGGGGTTTTAATGGATTTTGAGGAGGCAGATCTGAGAGAAAAGGCACGTTTTACACTCCATTGCTAAGAAAAAGCAGTAACAGGCAGAGAGAGGACATTCTTCTATCGAAGGGGAGTTGAGGAAACTGCTGTACTAGCCACCAGTACCCTCCAGATCTCCTAGGAAATTCTTTGTGATTTTATGGTGAATCCTTCAGGCTTCCCTAGGACTTTCATGGCAGTTGAAGATTTACTTTGAGTGACAAGCAGTGAGAGGGTACTGTGGTGTTAGGAGGTTTTTGTTATTATGCTGATAATGAAAATAATTAAAAAGTGGCTTGTAGATGGTGGGATACACAGATCAGCAATGATGTGTAACAGACCAGTAAATGTCTCTCCCTTCCTGGAGAAATGTGGTGTGGGGGTGTGGAATAAAGGGAGGATGACACCACCGTGTTATAGAGGTCCTTGTTTTCCTGTGAAGAAAAGTGCCACTTCTGTCCCGTCTCCTGGCATGACTGCTTAGCTTGTAGATAGGGAATTTTCTTTCTCTTTTTTCCCCTTCTCTTCTCCCTCACCTCTGCCCTTCTCAGCCTTGACCTTCACATGTAGAGGCTCCAGCTAAAAGTATTAGGCCAAAAATGTTGGAACAAGAGAGAGAGAAACAGTTAATTAAATGAGCCATTGAACAGATATGGATATTTTCTGGCAGTCAAGGTGCAGAACTAGCTTTGCCACTCGTTTTACTTTCCTCTAGCTGCAATATTCTGGAGGAGGGGAGAGAAGGCAGGGATAGGAGAGGTGTTGGTACAGCCGGAATTTAATGCTTTTTTTCTGGCAGCATTTCCCTTTTCACAAGCTTCCTGTGTGAAACAACACAAACCAGAGCTCTAACTTCCCTAGATAAAAACATAAATAAATGTTAGCATCTTCCTTTCTCCCCCTCTTTCTCCATTCACTCACATCACCACTGTTACTTCATGTAAATGTCCTGAATCTTTTGGCATAAAAATAGACCTTCTGCCTCTCAAATGTGTCCCATGTGCTTCTGTTTGGAGGTCATGCCTCTTAAACATTGGCTACCTGTAAAGGATTAAGATTTAGGGTGCAATTCTGCTCCTAAGGAAACCTCTGGGAGTTTTGTTTGGCCATGCAAACAAAGCAGGCCCTTTGTGCTGTTGTGTTTAGAAGAAGAGGGAAGTAGGCACGGCAAAAATTTTCCTTCCAGCCCCAATTACTCCCACCTTTCTCAGTATAGCTAAATCAGTTTAGTATGAAGTACTTTAGCCTCATTTATTTCTCTGGGCACATGTTTTCTGGTGGGACACTAAATGGGCAATAAGTTTGTCAGCATCTGAAAATAAGTGCAAAACTCTGTTCTCCATTCCTTCATGTATCATTATAGGTCTGTACCCTATTGTGGGCTACACTTACATCAGCAGTTGCAGTAATAGAGCAGCTAAATTTATGTTAAGCTGCGGCTCAGTAATTACTGAAGGAAAAAGGAGCTGGCTAAGGAAAAGGCATCTCCAAGCTTTTCCCTAGATTGCTGTCAAGTGAACACATAAACAGAAAATTTGATAGAGCAACTCCAGTTTTTGACAATAGAAAGCTGCCATAGGTGCCTCATTCATTCTGTACAATAACTAGCAGGAGGATTTTCTTGATGCAATAAGGAAGCACTGGGAAAATTTAGCCACCAGTTTGGGCTGAAATAGGCAAACCTTGCCAACATTAAAAAGCTAGGGATGCCTGTCTGCTTCTAAAGAGGCAACAGTTTCACACTTCAGCGAATGATTCACTTAATACAGTAGCCAAAAGACACATGGAACAACCCTGAGTTTAACTCATTCAGTCTCAAAGTGGGAATGTGTATAGCATTTCTCAGCATTTGTGCTGGGGTTTATCCAGAGCCCAAAGGGCTGGTCATAAAATAAATGGCCCAAAATGTCAATCCAAACGTCCAGCTAAATGCAGAGCAACAAATCTCCTCAAGCAGAGGCAAGAACTGGCTGTCTCTGCTACTTCTTTTGCATGTGCTTGGGCACAGGTGTGTCATTCAGCAGTATATGCTGGTCCTGCGGGTTGTCTCCTCTTCAAACCATGGACAATCCTTTTGGTAATAACCCCAGGCAGCTGGGACTTGGGCACTGTACAGGGAGCCACCATTATGTGTATATTTAGACACCAAATGCTTATGCAGAAGGAAAGAGAGCACTATATTGGAGACTCCTGCTCCATTTGTTCTATTTGATCTCCAGGTCAGAGATCACACATCTCAGACTTCAGGTATTCTTGGCAAACTGTAGGTTAGCAATGCAAGGAGGTAGCTAGTCCACGTCTTTTCACATATTGGGAATGATTTGCACTGATCTAGAATAGGAACAGGTTCAGTTTGCTGGAGCAGCAAATTTTGTGTCACAGTATCTCCCAGCCTGATAGAACTGATTAATGAAAAGCAGACATTCAGACTGGGTGAGACCCAAGATAGAATGCTCTAGATGTGCACCAATACAAGCAATTGCGTGGGACTGGAGGAAAAGAAAGGGATTCCCGAAATGCTGCCATGGCTTCCTACATATAGGCTTCAAAATTATTTGCCTTTCACCTGAAAAGCTGTCTCCCATTTGACATGAAGATTCTTGCCCTAGCCATATGAGACAGGAGGATTTTGAATGGGGCTCAGGACAGGAATTTAGCATATTTTGAGAGAGCTTTGTGCTGGTGAAAACTCGCAAGCCAAGCTGTCCAAGAGTGAAGTTGCAGTATATTCACTGAAGGAGTGCACTCTGCACAGCAGCAGTGTGCGAGAGCCTCCGTCTCAGTCTTGCCAGCGTGCCTTCACTTTGGCTTTTGGAGATATCCCTTTGTTTCTAATTGCTAGTGAGGTAACGAGGAGAGAAAGAAGGCTGCTGGAATTAGTGCCACTTTCAGTCTGGAAGGAAAATTACTCTGAAGAAATGCAATTATTAACACCCACCAAGTTATTTTTAGAGCAGTCAAGCTGACTGGACTTTGGGCAACTATTAGCAGGTGCTCTCCTTCTGCATCCCCATCCATTCCCTTGCCAGTTGCTCTATGAAAACCATAGTGAAAAACAAGCCTCTTTCAGTTATCAAGTGCTGCCCCTGCAGGACAACCCAGATGAGAAGGCTTTGGTAATAGCAGGAGCCACAGTGGTCTGGAAGGCAGCCTGGCAGCATGCTTGGGTCTAGCAGTGTGGACAAGGAGCTGCCCTTAGACAGGATCCTGTGTCCGCTTCCAGTACTGGCAGAAGTCATTGAGGCTTGGCTTGTGATATTTTGGAGTGGTTTATTTAATGGTGTTGTTCAGAAGGGAAGAATACCTGTTATTTAGCTGTACTGTCATGGATGTTTTTTTCTCTTGGTGTGTAGAAATGGGGACGCAAGAGGGGAGATGAGTGTGCCAGTGATGTGTTTTAATTGCATATTCACGAGCTGCAATACATGGAAGTGAATTAACGCATAGTTCCTGGTAGGGGGCCTGGATACTTTGCTGTCTGTTAGAGGAAAAGGCAAAAATCAGACGCCTGTGCATGCACACAATAAAAGAGAATCAGGATTTACATTTGGTATCCAAGGAAGCAAGCGCAGAATCCTGCAGGGCTTTCTGTTCATTGTTTAAATGTTGCCATAGCAATATCTCAGGGCACAAGTTACATGTTTTCCACTTCTGCAGTTGAGCTTTTCGTCCCTCTCT
This sequence comes from Ibycter americanus, assembly GCA_035590275.1. Classification (NCBI taxonomy): domain Eukaryota; kingdom Metazoa; phylum Chordata; class Aves; order Falconiformes; family Falconidae; genus Ibycter; species Ibycter americanus. Next base: position 47,373,529 of record JAVJGI010000063.1, read on the forward strand.
CTCTGTTTTTCTCTCTCAATATACACAACAGCCAGGGGTCTCTCCACAGAACTTTGCACAGCAATAGGGAAAGGTGTTTGAGGATTGCATTATCTGTTCGCATATGTCTGTCTGTATGTTCTTTGCTGTCATTTTCTAATATGTTGGAAACTCAATTAGAAGGAAATTGTTGGATAGGAGTGGAGTGTGCGGCTCTTGTTGTTAGGACATTGAGCATATTACAATATTTTGTGTAGTGGTGTTATGTTAATTGGATAGCTGCAGGCAAGCAAATTGTAGCAGTCGCTGACAATTAGAAACAACAATGAATTTCTCAGGACTGAATCTATTCCTTGGGCAGATAAAAATGCATTTCAGGTGTATATCAGAGCTTCTGTAAATTCAAATACTAACACCACTGTAAGAACTCTTGAAATTCTGTTTTCATAGTTCTGAGACAAGATTTACCCTTGCTGCTTGTGAAAGGGAGAGAGGCAGCATCAGACCACTGAATAAGATCTCCCATAGTATTTGCTGCAGAGCTTGTACTTGTTATGTCAGAACTGTGGGGGAGCAATATAACCAGGAAACCAGGAGAATTATAAAAGAAACCAACCAACCCCAAAACAAAGCAAAAAAACCTCCAGCAACAATGGTTTCACATGCAACTACATGAAGCTTACTCAAAAGTATCACAACAAGATAAATGAATGAGTTTTCATCTGCGAACCAGTAGCAATTGAGAGCATTCAGTAATGCTCTTTGTGTTTGAGGGATCTCTTTTCCATTATTTGCAGCTATGGGATCTAAACAGCCCTGTGCATTAAAATAATCCTCAGAAATATGGATGTGGTTTCCTTTCATGTTTGTATGGACAGTATAGCATGTATAGCACTGACTTCTAGAAGGCCCAGGAGTTGGTGCTTTTCCTTCGCTATACGTATAAGAATGACTGCTCTAAGGGTCAGACCTAATCCTGAAAGCCAGTAGCAGTAGTTTTCAGAAAGTATTAGTGTAGTTCAGATCTCCGGCATGTTTGATTTTTGCTTACAAACTGCTCTTCACTTTCATGGCAACAGTCTCTTCACTAACATGCCATGTTACATGGGAAATACAGCCAAGCACCTAAAGCGTCTGTTTGTTGATGAGCGGAGTGTGGCATGAGTAACAACAGTGCAGGTTTCCTCACACTGTTTATCACTGTACCTCAGGCATGATCTTAAGCAAAAGACTGCCTTAAGAACTTGGGCAGGCACTAATTCTGTTCATGTACCTTGAACTTTCCCCGGTGTCTGAGATGGCAACAAAGGTGGCCAGCTGGAATGGGGATGGGAGGTACTCACCTCACTTCTCATGCACTGGGCTACTGCCCACTCATCAAATCACTGAAGCCTATCAGATTCCATTGTCTTAGCTGGAACTTGACGTAAGGTGATAGGAATGAAAGTTACTGGGTCTTCATCAGCTATAAACCAACATTTTACTTTCTCTTTAATCTCCAAAACCAACTATTAGTGGACAAGTGGAAGAGGCTGGGATGACAGGCTATGCATAAACTGGTATAAGTGAGAATTCTGTCTTGCAGAGAATTAAGTAAAAGGATAGTTTTGATTTTTATTCACTAATGCCAGTTCTTCTGTTCTAATGCAGCACTGCAACATGTATGAGGTAGTTGGTTCTGTAGTAATACTTTCATACAACCAGTTTCATTCCTTTTACATTTCTTTTCTCTTCTGTCAGTGTGCAAAGATAAACCCAGTTCTGCTCCAGCTAATCTCAACTGGAGCTTTAGTAATTACTTCATTAGGATTGATCCTGCTCTGTGGCTTTTTTGTTTTATTTTTTCTTTCTCCTAAATAAAGTACAAAACTTGTTTTAGTTCCAGAAATAAACAATAATATAAGTATTTATATTTGCAGACATAAAAAGGTGATCCAAATACCATTTTGAATTAATATGCCATACACTTTTACATTTCTAAATGTTCCATATTCTCTTTGGAGTTCGTGGTGGCGTTCCAGGTATTAATGCTTCTTTTTTATCTGTGTATAATGTAATAATTGATGGATAATTAAGCAATCTGGTCCTTGTTACTGCCACAGCAAAAGCTAAATCTATATTAACAAAACCAGATATTTTGTAAAATGTCATATTTTAGGGCGGAATCCTCAGTCATGTGTAAGAGAATTTGGTGGTAGTGTAATCTCTGTGCATTGACTATTCACATTGATAAATGAATATTGTGACATGTTAGTTTAGCAAAAAATGTTATAGTTTGCTTTTTAAAGGCTACAGAAGAAGATCTTCAAGGACAGAGAAGCGTTAAGTTAAGGAACTATAGTTTTTCCTCCATCAATCTATGCAAGTTTCAAATGAAGTGTGCAAAAATGTATTAAATTCCATGAGCTTCTTTGCCAAAGGGCATGTGTTGTGCTAAGGATTTTTTACTTAGCTGTTTGGTTTTACAACAATTTTCTCTGCCAGTGCTTTATTTGTGAGCCCTTATTGGACAGGCAGGTTCTTCTACAAGTGGTTATATATTATTTTTCCAGAGGCAAGCTTTTATATTTGTTACATCATTTAAAGAACTGAGGTTCATTTTTGTTGGGGTTGTTGATGACACAGCTACTAAAGGGGAAGGATGGTGACCCCATTAGCCTTTCAGGCTGCTCGTATGCAGTGCACAGTCTACCACTTCAATAAGAGTTTTATTGCATTTAATGCCCGTGTGAATTTTGACTGTATGTGGTGCAGGGAATTAAAACCATAATGGATTTCTCTTTTGAGGTCAAAAAACCTCACCTTCAGTGAATGTTCATGTTGATATTCCTCTTTCTGTAATGTACATTTTACTGAGTAGTCTGGCCCTGAAGATTGAGTTATATACATTAAGTAAAGGCCTGGAGGTATCTGTTAAAGACTGTTGAATGAAACCATAGCAGAGGATGGCTTAGTCCTTAAGTAACTTTCCATATATGTGGAAAAAATAATGGTATTTTTAAATGGGAAATTTCACTTTTGGGGATATGTATAAACATCTCATGCAGCAGTAGTAGAATGTCATTTAGAGTTGCAGAAAAATATAGCTAATAATTTCTTATCACAAAAGATATTGCATCTGATTTAAAGTATCATCTAGATAAGGGTTTTTTGTGACAAAGAAAGATGAAGCTGATGATTGCCTATAGCAAATGAAAGATAAAATGCAGCCAATGATGCTGCTTCAGAAAGACCTATCTTCTAAACCTGGGGAAAATTATGAGAAAAATTGATTGAGAGAACGTATGAACGTAAGGTTGTGAATATGAACTGGGCAGTTTCTAGGAATATATTCTTTTGCCAGAGAAAAAAACCAAAAATGAGTTCACATTTGACTCTGAGCCTGTCTTCGATACAAGGCAAAATGAAGCCAAAATTTAACAATTAGACCAAAATCAAAACAACCTACTATATAGTAGGTGAAAAAAGAGGAAAAGAGATAACAAACCCTATTAAAAAAAAAAAAAGTCTGTAAAATGAATACAGTTGATCTGATAGGAGAGAAATATGAAGGTTGTGTGGTGGGCTTAGAATATACTAGAAATGAGGGACTACTGCTCTTCTTATTCTTGCTTTTATTGGAGTTATCCTCTGAAGAGTTATTGGCAGTGGTGATGCAGAACTGACAGAATTATTTCTATTTAGTACCTGGAAAAATCATGATTAAAAATTCTTATCATGAAAAGAAAAAGCAAGTGAAAGGATATTGGAAAACTTCTATTAGGGGTAAATATTTTAAAATCAATAATCTTGTTATACTTTTCCAAAGAGTACTCCAGAATATATATCTAGAAAACATTCCAATGATACAAGTGCAATGAACCTGGTAATCACTAACTGTTTAGTCTGACATAAATTTTAGGCAAAATAATGGAAAATCCAAAAGAGGATTCAGCTGATAGAGAATTAAGGCAGGGGAAATGTTTAATTGCAACAGTACAGTATTATGGGAAGTATTTTCTACCAAGCAAACACTTTGACTCTTTGATGATGCTGCAAGGCTGGTAGATAGAAGTTACCTTGAAAATATAGTGCATTTTAACTTTGAATTACATAGGATACTTAAATAGCTTAGAAGTACTGGTCAGATATTCAAAACTAAGTATTGTGGGGAAATATATTTGAATGGATTATACAGATATTGTAACATTTTTACAATATTTGTATCAATAATCTAGACAGAGCATTGACAGAAAATTACACTTAACCTACGTGTAGGGCCCACAGCTGGCTGTTGGGATGGGAACATGAGGGTAAACTGTGTGACCAAGATAAGTGAGGGGGCATTTCACCAAACTGATGATGCTATCGAGGAGAATTTAAATAACAACAGCAAAACAAAACAAAACAAAAAACCAAAAAACCCCAAACAAACCTAAAACCTAAAAAAAACCCCAAACCAAACTTCTGAAACAAAGCTTGGAGAAAAGTATAAAAGAAGCATGAAACTTTTTAAGCATGAGTGGCTAGGCAGGTGAGAGAAACAGAGCAAAAAAATTTGTTTGACACTGCCAGATGTTGCCCCATGTCATTGCAACCTTTGGCTTGGCCTGACCAAGCTGCCTCTGCATTGGATACTGTAAGGAGCCAGCATCCAGCCAGTGGAGTGACCGACCGCACAGGCTGCAACACGCAGGGACCCACACTTTGTAAATGCATGTGTAAACTGTGAGTGCTTTCTTCCCAGCCTGTGCGTTAACAGATAGCATGGGACCATACAGAGCTGGACCACCCATGTCTTGAGAGGAGGAGTGAGCAAGTAGGGGAGCCTGCACTCCCAGAAGTGGGGATGTGCTTGTAACCCACATGGTCTGTGAGGACCTGAGTGATACTACTTTGGGGGATTAATTATACAGAGGTGTTTAGAAGGTTTTAGGTGTCATTTTGTAAGTATCTAGTATTATGGTTTATTTGTTGTATTGTTGATCCTGAGCTGGCAGTGAGTACCAGTTAATTAAATGTTGTTGGTTATAGTTGTTTAAATCACTATCATTTAAATCACATGAATTCAGAAGTTTTTCCTTGCAACAGTAAGCGTCGGCAGCATGATAAATAAGACAGGTGTGCAGAGTGATATTGGATGCAAATTATTACATATAAGAAGGACAGATACAGGATATACCTTCAGAATGAGGGACATTTGTCTGTAAAAGCAAGTCTGAAAAGGATTTGAGACCATAACAGGCAAGAAATTCCATATGAGTTCCCAAAGTGATATTGTTAAAAAAGACTATGTTGTACTATTGGATGAATAAGCAGTGAAATAGAACAGATTTTAACAATGTCAATGGGAAAACTGGAATGCTGTTTACATTTCAATTAGTCCACATTTTGAAAATTATGTTGAAAAGAAAGAAAAGAGACACAAAACCACTCAGTGCTGAAAAAAAAAGGAAAAATTCAGTGCTCAAACTTTAGTCTATTGATTGAGAAACTTGAGAACTGATATGATTAATGTATGAGGGAAAAAGATAGATGCTTAAATGTTTTCTAATATAACAAATGAAACTATAAGAAGAAACAATAGTTGAAAGCTGAGGTCTTATAAATTCAGATTAGAAATTAAGTGTAGATTTTTTAATGGTGAAAATAATTTACCATTTTTAAAACTGCTTGGAGAAGCTGCATTTTCTCTGTCTCTTGGAGTCCATGCACACAGATTGGATCTTTGTGGAAGACCCTTCCAGTGAAGTATGCATTATTGTGTTTTGTATATGTTGATATTCAGAAGGGCAGACTGGGTGCTTCTGAGGTCCCCCTACCCTCAGCCTGTGACTCTGCAGGTAAAAGCAATGTAGCCTGGGCATTCATAACCAGGCTTTCAATCCTGTCATCAGCAAACATGTCCAGCTTGCGATGCGCAGAACACCCCACATGATTTCACTGCCCAGTCCATCATTACCTCTCTGCTGAGATTGCTAACAGAAGGCCCAAGAAGTTTTTGGGTGATCTGCTCTTTGTGGCAGTATTCTGACTCAGTCTCAGTACCTCAGACTTCTGTTGGGTTAGTTAGAAAAACGTCCTTTGAAATCTATTAATTTGTCGAATCTGAAATGTTTACGGAGAGTAATTTTGAAGGTCGTGCTGAGAGTGAACAAATACTGTGCATATTTACCTGTCCACTCAGTAGCCGATCCTCTTAGTTGTGTGATCAAGCGTCTACCTCCTTCATAGTTCTCTTCGTAATGGAGAGATCTGCAAGCTTTGCGTGTTGTACCTCTGAAACACTGGCTCAGCAGCAGCCTGGGCCTCCAGTCTGAAAAAGTCCATCGTTTAAGCTGACACAGGAGTTCAACACCTAAGTCAAACCCAGCCAAAACGTCTCAGAGCTTTTTTCTAGCTTAGGCTTCTGGATATGAATCCAGACAGGAACTTCTGCGATAGTCGGTCCTGGTGCCAGGCTTCTTTCCAAGTCTGAGATGGGCTAAATATAGAGGTGTCAACATTGGTATATCCTTCTCTGTTTCCCTCTGCTTACAAGCCACTAAACATTGCTCTGTCAGCATTTTTTCTTGCGTGAATGGTTGTTAAGCATTTTAGACTAGAAATGTATTTTTCTGTCTTCATAAAATAATTCCATTTGTGGACTTTCTTTTACTTGTTTACTTCTTTTGCTAATGCATGTATTTGGTTTGGGAAGACAGAGCAGAGGAAAGAACGAGGTAAGCTGGCCCCTGTATCTCTGCGTAACAGTTTTTGGTAGCATAGGTTGCAATTATATGCAGTCTCAGTGGGCTGTCTTCTCATCTTTCTGGTTACTCTTCACCTGATTTCTTGGACGTGGTTTGTTCTAAACTCTTCTGAAAATATTACTGATGGAAATCTAAAACAAAGATACATATTTCATACTTACAGGTGAGGTTGGTGGTCACTTTCTCTGTTTAAAGTTTCATAGTGTGTTTCATAGCCCAAGTCAATTTTTTGTGTAAACTGTGCTTCCTGTATTCAAGAGTCTTCCCAGAGTAGCGGGCAATTTCATTGTTACGGCTGAATGCAGTTAGCCTGAGGGTCATGGACTGTAAGAAAGTATTGTCTGAGGTAGCAAAGGGCATTCCTTCAGAGGTAACGATATTCCATTGCTATCAACTATAAATCTTTAACAGATTCTATGTCCTCAGATATCCAGTCCTTATTTCTTTCACCTTTTCTGAAAAACTCACCAAAGTTGCAGTCTTAGGAGAACTTGACCTAATTAGTGCTTCCAGAGTTCTTTCCCCATCTGTGATGCTTCAGCAGTACAGATGTGTAAAAGGCGTATTTTGAAGTTACAGATTGTAACAATCATACTTTCTTTTTCATCTTTAACCTTCCTTCCATTACTTATTGCTCTCCACCCAGGCTGTATATATCAACTATAGCTAATGAAAATGTAAACCGATGGTATATTATTTGATACTCAATTTAATTGTCTCCTCTTTACTGTTTAAGCTGTCACTGAATAAGATAATAGGGCATATTCTTCTTGTAATTGGCTTCATAAGCTGCTGTTCAGAGTTGTTGCGTCAGTGTATCCAAAGGAAAGCTAGGACTTATTAGGCCTGATTCTCGTTGTGGCTTGTATTGTCATTTATCACTGAGTGATGGAATTCAAACAGTACAAAACTGAAAGTCTAGTATTTTATGCTCTCCTAACATAGATGAAAATGGTTCTATACAAGATAGTGGGAACTTGAATTCTTTGCAGAGGCAGTCACCTCTTTTCAATACTGCAGGGACCACAAAAATCCTGCTGACCTTTCAAATGTTCCTAATTTTAGGACACTCAGGATGAGGTTAGAGACAAGGTTATACTTCTGACCTTGTTATTCTATGCTACATTGTCCTTCTTGCACCCTTTGCTGTACCCTGGCTTTGGATAGATAATTTTTGTTTTGCAGGATTATAAAAATGAATTAAGTGCTCTCACATGCTTGCTTATGGGAGAAAACAATGTGGATGGCACGAGTGTAACACACTAACCTGCACTGAACGTGCACTGAGCGCTGGCATAGCTGCTGCATGTTAGGTTACATTATACCAAAGCACAGACTAAGAATGTCTGTCTGGGTAGTCAATGTAGTAATCAGCATTTTGAAAATTCATACGCTATCTTAATTGTCACTTGTTATTCCACATGTATGTTCCATATAGTGTGGTTACGGATTTTCAGGGAAGGAAGTTATGTGTTCCTTACTGCTCCCTTATGGCTCCCACAGAAGCCACTAACTTCCCGTACTATTGAAATCCTACCAAAGTGATCATCTAAGATAATTTTCTTATAATGTTTTTATTTGTACTTTAACTTCTCCAGCATTTTTCAATTTGATGAGGCACCCTTTTACATGTCGCTCATTTTCTTGTCTGTGCTTTATGCAATGTTTCAGTCCTTACATTTTAAATCAAATAAGAAATTAATTGTGTAGCTAAATTTTGCATCAGTGTTCCATTCACTTATTACAATAGGTGACAATTTGGGAGTTGGAAAACCAAGACCTAAGTCTAGAAGACACTGTCTGGGGTGGTCCCTTTCTCTTTTCTCTCTTCTAGTTGCTTCTCCAAAGTCCCTTGTCAGAGGTTCATGTAACCACTTCTCAAACCACTGACTTACCGTGGGACCAGCCAAATGACTGCAGGGGCCAACATGGGTTCGGTTTGCTTACTCGGAAAACTAACTTTGGCTGAGCTGCTCCTCACTCCTTGACTAGAGTTCTTTACAGATATTGCCTGCCAATAGCTCATCCCCTCCCAGTGGAAGCAGAGTTCAGAAGCTCTTTTTCTTACGCCGAGCTTCGAAAGAGACCTTTGGTGTCAGAGGTCCCTTGAAGATTATGACTATCATTGAATGGTCATGGCAGTTGGGAGAGATGTCTGAGGACTGGAGAAAAGCTAACAGTTGACTGTTTCTGAGAATTTCTCCAGCTCTTTTTAAAGAACAGTTTAAAAACTTGCTGTTCTTGCTAGCTTTTCCACGCAGATGGAGCTGTAGACCGGAATGAAGCCTCACTGTAACTAAAGCAAATTCTATATTGAGGAAAAAATGTACTACAGGAGCTGTCAGATTAATTTGCTATGAGTTGAACCACTTCCACTACTAAAGCTATGTATTCATATAAGTGTATGTGTGTGTGTTTAAGAGGGCAGATTGCTATTGAAGGTTTTGGAGTGCATTTGGCCTTAATACATATTAAAGTGATGATTCATTTCACAGGTGTTTGCGTTATAGAAAAATAGCAGGGAAATAGTATTTTCTTAATATATTTAGCAAAATAACTGCTTCTGTATATCTTTCTGCATAGGAAAGGGACAGAAATCTCCACACAGTAGTCATACAGATCTCATAGGAATTACAACATTGACTATGTGGCAGCTAGGTGAAAAAGTAACTGCTTTGAGGAAGGTTTAAGAATAAGTTTTTTCCAAAACAAGTAATGAAAATATTCCCCACCTTCCAAAGGCAAGAAAAAATATCAGATCTGGTATCACATCTTTCACCCTCTACCATATCAAATTATACCTTTTAAAGGATAAATGCAATTAGGAGAGACATTTAAATACAGTAGAATGGACAGTCTTATGTACTGTAGTGTTCACCGCTAAAGATTCCTTGACTCTGATCTTTGTGTGGCTTATGACTCATTACCTGAAACAAATCACACAGACTACATGTACTCCATTTTACCGCTCTGTAACTTAAGACAAATTACTTTTGCATATTGCAGGACAGATCCTTCCAAAATTTTTGCAGCCACAACTTTCTATTTGTAAGAATTCAGACATCAAAACCAGTTTAATATAATTTAAGAAGTGGGAGTGGGATTTAAGAGGTTATGTGAACTTAAGCTTTCAGTTGCATGAAAGTTCATTGAAGAAAAGGCATTTTGTAAGCACAATTTTTATTGCAATCAGTATCACCATACATTAAGCACAGTGCTTCAATGCAGAGTAAGAGAGGAAAACAAAAGAACATGTACATATTTTACCTTTAAATATTCCATTAGTGAAACAGTTTTGGAGACATAGGTCAAAAACTTCATTTTTATCCTTCCATTCTGAAGAAAGATTTTTCCTGATCTGCCAGCAATTTTGTAATACTGCTAACTATTTTATATTCAGACTCTTAGTGATTTTTTTCCTCCTGACTTATTTTACCTCAGGCATAAATTGAATGGAACAAACAAACAAAGAAAAAATTCCTTCCTTAAAATTAGGCAAGATTGCAAGCCTGACAATTCTTACTCTTCAGAGTAAATACTTTCAAACATGAGCTTACTCGAATGTCACTTTGATATACTAGCTCTAACCAAGTGAATAAGGAGTATTAACTAAAATCTGTTCAGGCTTTCTACATATTTTACACTGAAATTATTATTCATTTATTTTCCATTTATACACTGGAATGGTTGAAAAGCACAGTGCTCAAACACTTTTCTCTGGGCGCTGTGAAATTTTATCTACTCTGTCAATGTTGCAGTAGTTCACAAGCTTTAAAACTATGAAGTTCGTTTTGTCATAATTCACAGCTTTGGTTGCTTCCAATTGACTTCTTGATGTGTCAACCTGTTGTGCATTTAGTAGGTAAACCACTTCCCACTGCTAGATGAAAGGTTTCTATCGTGCCCCATGAATATATAGATTTTCTTTTTTCCTTCAGCCTAGGGAACTGATTGCTTTACTTCATCTTTGTGGAAGTTTAGGACCAATTCAGTGTCAAAGATCTAGACAGCTAATTGCCAAGTATATTATATATCTGCAAGTGCCTGTAAGAATTTTGGCTGTGTGAAGAGCTAAGACCTGATGGAGCTAACCTTAACTTTTGTGGGAGATATTTAGTCATGACAATACTTGCTTTGCTTCTCTTATGTTAAATTTGCTTATCTAGTCATTGCAAACATGTATGGAAAGGTATAAAGTCAGCAACTGGTGTTAGGTATTTTTATTGAAATGGTAAAGAATTCGCTGATATTCAATCATCTCCTTTCAGCCTCCCCTCTATTTATGCAGACACTAATCCCCTCCCTGCTCTGCAAATGAGCAGATAGAGAGCCTGGGAGAGTATGTGGACTCTGAAATGTGATTCAGAGGTCAAGAGATTCAGAGTCTCAGGAGGAAATTGAAATTCACAGCTAAGGACAATTTACTGTGACCAACCTGCCCCTAGGAAGCTCCCAGCCCAACCAAAGGGCTTGGTGATGTCTCCATTTCTCACGTTGTCAGCCGGCATGACTTTGCATAGGAAGGCATGTCTCTTACTGAATTAGAAATACTCTGATGGCTAAAAACTGGTATTTGAGAAAGGCTTTTCAAGAGCAGATCTTTGGGTGAATTTAAGGTTCCTATCACAGTTTGCTGTTTCTATACATGAATCACTGCTTACAAATTGCAAATTCAGTAAAACAAAATTCAATTGGATGTCTGGCAGGGGAAAAACATAGTGCTAGGTTTATGCCTTTTTTTTTTCCCTTTTTTTTTTTCTTTTTCTTTTTTTCTTTTCTTTTTTTCCGTAGAGCTGTCTGTGTAGGTAACAACATAATTAAGACACCTAAATCGATATCACCAGCATGCTTGCCTTTGCTTGGCACATGAAGTATCTTCTAAGAATTGTGTTTAACATGGAGTCTTTGTCTTTTTGTTTTGAAAGGTGCTTTTAATAGCTTTGGTGAATGGCTTAATTGTTTATTGATCTCATAATTATCCAGTTTGTTATTACTTTTTTTTTTTTTTTTTTTTCACCTTAGCATTACTTCATCCTCTTAAAAGTCTTGGAAAAAGTTTACATTAGTTCAGAGTTCCTTATCAAAGTTTTGTGCATTGCTTAAATTCAATGTTGCCAGAGTGATAAGGATAGAATTTATTTAGAGGTACCTCAACAGTTAATTAACCAAATAAAAGAGAAATTGTCCACATGTTCAGAATTAATTTCTCACATTGGAGGCACATGATAGTTATGGTGAATTTTGCAATGGGCTACTCCCACGGGGTCTTATTTTATTAAACTGAGTAAATTGGATGACTCGAAGCCATGACTGTCTAGGAATTTAAGAAAATAATTGACACTCTATCTCCAAAACATACTGTGTTTTTCTTTATCTTTGTGGTGAGTGTTAGGCTAAGAGATGTCTGCATAAACTGTAGTTGATGAAGAGAACAAGATGGTCCTCTGTTTTGCATTTTGCTTTGGTTTGCATTCCACAAAGCAGATCTGCTTCAGACGTGACTCATCTATGCCCTGTGCTCCCTTCCTTTACTATTTGTCCAAAAAACCTTGACACTGTCATCAATTTTTCACATCAGTCAGATTTGCCTCTTCTGTAATAACAGAGTTGTTCCGCTATTACGGTAATAGTCTATGTGCAACAGTGGACTGAAAGTAGAAAGCTAAAGGACTGCTTCGAATTTTAGCATGGCAAGTTTCCCTCCACCCTCTGAATCCATAAATGAAAATAATTGTGCTGCAATGCCAAGAAATTAGTATCCTACCACAACTCCAGAATGCTGTGAAAACATAGCATTGCATAACTGTGATTCAACTGAATGGTATCATTATGACTAAAATTATCTAACGTTGTGTTGCCTTTTTGTTCATATCTGGCAGGAATCAGACTATCTCACCATGGTACACAATACGTTTTCTAAATATGGGTGAAAAACTAGAACATTCTTCGGAACAAGTATTGCCTAAATACAACAGAAGTGAATGGAAAATGCTGGCCTAATTAGTGATACATTCTTGCATTTAAATGTGATCAGCATATCAGTCATCTTTAGAATGAAGTAAGCGCCTGTTACCAGATGGAAAATAAATTAAATTGAACATTTCTCTTTCCTCAGAAAGTTGGTGCCAAAGTAGAAATGTATACATATTTTAAAAATCCTAATCTGCAATGTTTTCAAAGAGCTGAAATTTAAAAATTACTATTTTTTAAAATGTGGATTTCCTTTTAAAGATCATTGTATTTTGCCTTATGCTACCAATAAGCTTACCCGAACAGTGTAAGTTTCTATTCCTAGTTAGTTTCGTTCTTCTTGAATAAATGTGAATGAGATGTGAGTAAATGAGAGACAATTGTTATACACAATGACTAAAAGCAAAAAGTGACAGTCCAGGTTCAATTCTCTTCAAAGAGCAAGGATACACAGTATTCATGCCTTGGGACAAAGAACCCTCAATTTAAATTTTACGGACTTTGTATTTCTAGTTTCTTTATTGCCAGTATTCCAGAAGGCATGGGAATTAGCTACCAGCATTATCTGTGATAGCAGAGGGTGTAAACTGAAGCCCTCAAATTTCAGTTCTTTGTGTAAGACAGCTAAACATGTATCTGAACAGGTTTACATACATAGCCTGCCTTTGCCATAGAATCTCAATAGTTGCAGTTCTCATGGACTTCAGCTCCTGGAACATCATTAAAAAATGTTGACTACTAACATAAAGTAAATCATTTCATCAGACCTGTCTTTCAAATAAAAAAGAATTAGTGCAGTTTGGGTTTATGTTTGCCTTTTCAAAGATTATTTTGCTAGATTCTGTGTCAGTGTGCTTCAATAGTCTAGAAGATGAATGATCACTTTGCAGTCTTATGGTACAGGCTATGCAAACTCTCATTAAATAGAACTGATACATGTAGTTTAGCTTAACTGTGCAATTGCATGTATTGCTACATCCGATCTATACATACACAACACATGTACCCTACGTTCAGTCCTGCAGTATAAGAGTATTTTAGAGTGATAAACACAGTGTTTCCATGGTGTGCTTTATCTTTATTCCTTACCTGATTCTTTTATAAAATCTACTTCAGTTTTGCTAAGATCAGGGTATTACAGAGAACATACATAGTAACTGACTTGTTGTGTTATAGTAACTTTCTGCATTGCACTGAGCAAGATATAACACCATTTGATTTTAAATGTGCAATCAAGAAACAGCTGGGTTTCTTTTGCAGTGTCCCAGAGCTGGCCAAGAAAGTTAAATCAAAAGTCATTGAGTAATTGTCCTCATTGTTCATATGGATGCATTAGATCCTAAGTCCAAATAGAAAGCCCTGATACATTAAAAGAACCTTTTCCCCCTTTCCTCCCTCCTTCTCCAAAGGCATTTAATACAGTGTTAATTCTTAGAAAATGTTGTCTTTTCCTGTAACTTCTTTTCCCCATAGCTTCTACTACTGTTCTGAGTGGTTGTACAGATAAAATGGACTTCTGGAGTCATCAAGATGCAGTAATCCAGAGGCACTAATGTTAAATGATGCCCTTTTCTGAAAAGGCAAACATTTCATGCTTGTTTCTCTGTAAAACAGTATAAGTGCAGCACAATTCAGTACTGCTGTTACATGTACTGTCAATATTATATACCATTGTTTGGCTAGAAACCTATTGTTAAGTTATAACAAATGGAGTAACAAAGAAAAAATACACTTAAAATAATGGTAACTTAAATATATTTATAAAAGTGAAAAAGTGTATTAAAAAGTATAATTAATTCATGACCATAAAACACATACCCATATGAATAACCAGCTTGAAAATTCGAATTATTTTATTGTGCATGACTTGACAATGCAGATGGGAGTAAATTAAAATCTAGACTGAACAGTTGTTCAGCTCCTTCAGTAGGGGAAGGAATATCCAGGAAGGATCCCAGGAAGGGAATTGTGATTTAGTTACAGCTCCAACTCAGACAATGCCTTGATCCATAAGGAAAACAATTTATTGCAATCTGTTCATCTTGCTACCTTCTTTACATAAGCCTTTTGCAGTTTACATTTGTGTTAGGAAATGGTGTTAAGACTCTTTCTTCTACTTTTATCATCCTTACTGAAAAGGAGCTATCTAGAGACTCTGTGATCTAGATATGACCTGCAGGACTCAGGATGCTTTACTGGAGCAGGACTAGATCTCCCTACCATGCAGGATTGAGCCATAGAAGAGAAATGCAAGTTGCTATAATAAGCCAAGTGCAAAATTGGATTACAAAGTCATTAGAGGCTGTAGTTGTTCAGCACCTTTTAGGCCCTTGGGAAAGATTATAAAACAAATGAAAATGGTTTTAGAACTAAGCATTCTGTGCTTTCCCAATAATGATTATTATTTTTTAACTTCTAATTATTGTGCATAATATTGGATTGTATCACATATAAAATTCAGTTTATGACACCTATAAAAGTAGATCTATGCCTATGTAAAAGTATTAAAGCATGACTTTTTTCCCCCTGTGTCTATTTCTGTAGGTTGGAAGTTTAGATAACAAAAAGGTTACTTTTTCTCCTTTTTTCTAAGATTTCTGGACCTTTCTTCCGAACAAGAGTGCCTAAATAGACCCTTCAAACTACCTAAAGTTGTTACATTTCTGCTTATTTAGGTTTTGCATATTTAAAATTACTGATTTATTTAATTGTGTATTTAAGAGAAAATGTTTGTGAAGAAGTCTGTGAATACTATCCTGCAATTTTTGCCTGTTGCCCCTTTTTTGATCTGTCACTCCTGAAAAGAGTTTGCTGTGGTCATCTTTTTAAATCCTTAAATGGCTGTAGGCTGCCCCTGAACCTCCTCTCTGCCAGACAAAACCAGCCCTACTCCCTCAACCTCTCCTCCTAGACACGAGCTCTAGACCCTGACACTCCTGTTAGCCTTCCTCTGAGTCCTCTTCTGTTTCTCCACAACCTTCTTGAAATCTGGGGCCCAAAACTTGATCCAGTAGTTTAGGTGCAGCCTCACTAGTGCAGGTAGAGAAGGACAATTAGTACCTTCCCTTGATGTGCTGGCTATTGTGCTTCTAGCAACCAGCATGTGGTTTGGCAGGCTTGCAGTAACAGTGGGCAGTGTTCAGGGAAAGGGCTTGTATTCAGCCTTTCATCCAGGATGGCCTGCAGGTTCTTTGCCTCAGGGCTGCTACTCAACTTGTTGGACCTCAGCCTGTATTGAGCCATGGTGGTTGCAGACATTTGCACTTGTTGAACTTCAAGATATTTCTGTTGACTCGGTCCCTAAGTCTCTCAGAATCCTCTTCTTCCAGGAGATGAAATAACAGTTCTGGATTTAGATTGTTTCTTTCTAGATTCAATAAATTAGGGTTCATTTCCCTTTTTCACTTAAAAAAAAATATCTTTGGGTTTTAGAATATGGTATTTTCTCTAAGTTCCTTAGTAGAACCACATAATTTCTCTGTTCTGTGGATGTATGATAAAGATAAATATATTCAGTATTTTGATATGACTGACCATTCTAATAGTAAGCACACTATCGATGGCACTTACCGTTGATACCCTTCAACTCTTGGCAGGAGTTGAGTGCCGAGGCCCAGGACGTGGCAGCAGAAAGATCCAGGTGCAGGGAGCTCTGCTGCTATGGTTCTCGTTCGACTCCTTGTGTCTGTTAGAGCAAGGCTATGTTTGAGTCATTACTCCAGTTTTGCCACTCACATATTTTGCTCTGAGGACCGGCTCTTGGCTGCCTGAACATGCTGAGAATCACCTGATTAAAAAAAAAAGAAAAAAGACTACCACGTTGGGACTTACTGTAAAACAGGTTTTTGAAGTATTCTCCACGTTCTGTTAAGAGAAAAAACCTTTTCCTGGAATAAAATATGGCATTTTCAGAAAAATTCCTCCTAGAATCGTACAGAATAGGCATAACGTATCATTGTGGATGATGCTTCCTATAATTACCCTAACATGAGCCTGACTGGAGGGAATAATTTCTTACTTAACTGTCTCTGAAAAATGACCAAGCCTTTGAGACAAGTTAGGCTAAATCATTTGTTTTTCTGAGACCATCATTTACTTATCTCACAATACCTGTCCCCAGAGGTGGTAAAGATTATGTGAATTACCAGGACAGGAAAACCACCAAATTCTACTTGACTACAGTAGACTGCCTTATCTTATCCATTCTTTGCATCTTCAGGTAAAGTATGCTTTCTGTCTCTTAATATGAACTGTCACATTAGTCCTGTCTTGGTGTACTTTCCATTAAATTCTGTCTTGTAGATGCAGAATGTTTTGTTGTTTTAGTTGGCATAGAAAGTATCAGGGAAGATAACTGGCATCTCTAAAGAGTACTGTATTTTCATCAAGCTTTTGACTTTCAGTTTTTCAGAAGTGCACTGGGCTGCACTGGAAGAAACAGCAGCAAAGTTTATCATATGACAGAATAGCTCGCCTAGCCTAGTATGTCAGCATGTATTTTTGAAATAATAAGTGAATGCTTCTGCTTTGGTTGCAATGTCATTAGCAGCTAGACAATTTTATTTGACTGTTTTTTCCTCTCCCTTCCTCCCCAAACAGAAAATATGTACAGATCAGAGCTGGATAAACTGTTTACTAATTTCCTGTCAAATTCTGTGCCTAGTTTAAATTTTTCAGAAACATTTCTTCACATTTATTAGAGAGAAATATAAATATTGTGGTTGGGGTTTTTCTGCTTGAAATGACTTTTAATTTCAAAATTTCCTTTTATTGTATTACAAATAAGCAAACCCAAACTCTAAATATCTTCTTAGAATTCAAGCAATATCAGTGCATAGTGGGAAGTAGCAACACTTTGGTAATATTCTGTATGATGCTTTTTCCCCAAACTTGGTTCAGTACATACAGCTTTTCAGGAATATACAGATAGATTTGATTCCAAGTATTTTTTTGTAAGTTCTTCCCTCCAGAATTCCTACTTCATGCAGGTTCCTATGACAAAAAGTGTCAGTCAGCCGTGAGTTTGTAGCACTATACGTTATTTATTTTTTACTTCCTTATTACTGTAAACCTTTTCTATCAGATCTTCTTTCCCACATGTACACTATGCAGCATACTCAGTCCTAGCTATGTAAAACCCCTGCTATTCTATTCTCAAATGTGCCTTGACTACAGTCTGCCAATTGTTGATTTTCACCAGATTATGCAGCAATTAAGATGAATTTAGTAAAGTGTGAGACAGCCCGAGAGAGTCAAATAGATCAGTTTAACTCATACTCTCAGACTATCAATCAAAAAATCTTATTTTCCTGGTGTTGGAACAGGAGGGATGATAGGAGCTCCTGAGAATTAAAAAAAATATGTTTCAATTATGCCACACATCTGTGTGTGCAGAAACAAATGTGAACAGATTTATGTCCTTTAAAAGATCCTGCTCTTACACATCAAACACCATCAAGCCAGTTAAACAACTGGCTATGTATATATGTATCCCACCAAGAGGCAGTCAAAGTTCTGAGATAACCCCCCAATTAACTATTTTATTACAGACCACAAGTTAAATGCAAGTTAGGCAAACTGAATAAAATAAGGAAATAATTTTTAATATTATTTGATCTGTAATTTTTTTCATTGAGACCAAAATCTTTTGCGTTTTGCTGAATGACAAGAAATTCACATTTGTTAAGATTAAGTTTAATAGTAAGAGTGTTGAGGGGACTGAGATATAAAAATCTTACATTTCAGACACTTGTTGCAAGACATTCTGAAAGTAGATAATGATTTTTGTACTGAAGAAATGATAATATAAACATGTCATAAGAGTTTCAAGAGGAATACTGTCAGTGGAGAATTTAAGTATTAGCAGCTTTTGACAGAAAATACAGTATTATGATACTAGAGACTATCTTTGTATTTTTACTCACTTTGACTTTGACATTTGAACGTGTTTGGAAAAAAATACGACTATGACTGAAAAAACTCCTAGAAATTCAGCACACTTCCCCTTTAGCAGTTATAGAGCATTTCAACAAAGATTTACAGATAGCAGATATTTCTGGTATTTAAAATACAGTTTCCCAGTAAAGGTAGAACTGTTTTTATTTTTTTGAAACAAGGAGAGATAAGTATTTATTTTCTTCTGGCATCAAAAGCTTTTGAATCCTACTTTCCAGACTTGTGTTAGCATTAAATCTTTTCTATAAAATGCTTGCAGGCTGTTCACTCACTTTGGAAGAGCCATAGTCTACTCTTTGTGAATGAACTCTGTATGTGGATGTAGGGAAGTGGTAAACAGTCAGGATACTAAACATTTTCTCCAGCCCAAATCTTTCTTCATCCATTCATCTGTTTTTTTTATAAGGTCACTAAGATACTATTGTGATAGGTGACCTTATAAAAATCATGTGACTACAGAAAGCTGCATTATAAAGGAGGAACGTTGAACACTGTGTCCAGATGTTGCTTAAAACAGGTTTTCAGATATAAAGAATCAAATATGAAAACATTAGGGCAAACATACGATTATACAAATTCTTCCTTTAAAGCAGAAGGGAAAGGAGGTCACATTTATTTTGAAAGCACTTTTAAAAGGAAGGGGAAGGGATAAAGAAGACAAAAGAAAGAGGTGTTAAAATACAGTGGCGCTCCAGAATGATTGACTAGAAGATGTAATCTCAAAGAGAAAAAAGGCAAATATAGATGATCTAGCCTTCTGTGTCATCAGTATACAATCGTTTTTTGCTGTCTCGTGCTTTGTCTAATCTATTTCCAAATGTTCTCACCTTGCAGAATTATGTGTCTGTTGGATAGATTTCAGTCTCATGAAATGTTTTGCTACTATTCATCTTATTACCTTCATTTTATAGTATCGTTATTTTCTTGGGAGTTCATTCTCCCTGTACCATGCTAAATAAAGATTTTCTTCCTCAAGGTCTGTAATCTTCAGATATTCATAAAATCCCATCTTTTTATTTAGCCATTTTGGACTATCTGTTCTCCTGAAATAAGTTTTCCTTATCACTCTTCCATCTCTGAATATCCTGTTTGTCATTATTATTTTACAAGATTGCTACTTAGGGTGATTTTGCACCCATGATTGCATCAGACCCATGTAGGGTACATGGTAAAGATGATGGACTAGGTTAGTGCAAAGTATACTGGTAAAATTTCTTGGTCATCCAATATTGCTTTTGATACAATATTCCTTCAGTTTCAAGAAATATACATCATCGAGGCTGCAGTCACTGACAATATCTGCTCCTCAGACACAGTCATTTCTTGTCAGATGAAAAGAGCAGAGGCAAGGGACACTTATTTTGTCTCCCTCTTCCCCAAAGGCAAAAAGTTGCTGAATCTGAGACAAATTTGTATTTTTGTCAATTAGCTTTAAAACATTCTTCCACACAGTTTCTTCTCAGTGAGACTGCCATTAGTGCATCATTAATAAGATTCAGTATATCTGTATTAGGAATGCATATTTATTTTAAAGCTAAAAGTTTTAAAGTTATTTATAGTTTCACACCTGCTTTATTTAATTTTGATTAATTTAAATACAAAATAATATGGGTAACAGCATAATAGAACTTAGCAGTTCTGTAGAATTCCATTTATGAAATATTTTATAGATGTTCAAAAATTATGATCATACAACCTCTTAGAAGTTGTTTAAAAATATATTATTTTTGTTTAAAGGAGTGGATTGCCCTACATTTTTTTAGTGGTCTGGGTTGGGTGTGTTGGTATATGAGTAACCAAGTTTAAATTCCTAAAAAGTCTGAATTTACAAAATGCTGATGGTACATAACTTTGAACTCACTGGGTGTTCAGTAACCCTGAAGTTCAGGCCATAAGGTTTCCATCACCGAGTACCTAAAATTAGAAGTTAAAAAAAATGCCTCAGTTAATTTCTTTTTAAAAAAATCCCAACCAACCAGAACAAACAAACAAAAAAAACCCCTTTGGCTATAATGCAGCCCTTTAGACCCTTAAACTTGCAGTATAGCACCAAGTTAACAGATATTTCATTTATTATATCTGTTTTAATATATAATCTTGAGTTTGTGTGTTCAGATGAAGAGTATTCCTTGCAAGACTAATGGGCCTGATCTGCAGTGTTTTTTCTTGTAGCAGTATCTGTAATGTGATAGATACTTTCCAGAAAGAAACAACAAATTCAATTGCTGCTAAAAAAGTCACATAATGTACATATTATCTATTCAGTAAATTGCAAAAGAAGGATGAAGTGCTAATGTTTTCGTATTTCACAGAAAAGTAAGAGAAGAAATAAAATTAACCGTATTAAGTGACCCAAGAATTATGTTATGTATTCATATGTATTCAGAGTATTGTGCTGCCATCCAGAGGGACCTTGAAAGGCTGGAAAAATGAGCTGACAGGAACCTCATGAAGTTCAACATGAAGAAGCGCAAAGTCCTACACCTGGGGAGGAACAACCCCATGCACCAGTGCAGGGTCAGAGGCCACTCAGTCTGGGGGCTTGAGCAGGGGCTTTGAACACGATGACTTCCAGAGGTCCCTTCCAACCTCAGCCATTCTGTGATTCTATGACATTCCACTAGACTGCTCTGTGTAAGCGCTATATTCATGAAACTACTATGGCCCAAATTTCACTCTTTTCTTTGCGGAACTCACAGTGACTGTTATCATCAGGTCAGGCATTTCATGGCAGCTGATGACCGTCTGGAACAGTTGAAGTCATAAATATATTTGGCCAGTTACAGTGAAGAATAGCCAATCTAAAACTCATTATTGGTGTCAGAAACTGTCACAATTAATGAAAATTTTAAAAGTACTCTTCTATTTCTTTTTTATTCTTCCTTTAAATCCCTCAGTTTCTCACAACTTTAACTCACAGCTAGTATTCAAAGGTTTATTTTATATACACATATGCTGTGTACAAAAATAAAGAAAATAATAGAAAAACATGTTTTGTGTGTGTATATATATATATATAAAACAAGGATGATAATTATTCCATTACTGTTAACAGTTGGAATTAATGCCTCTCCAGCAGACCAATAACCAGTAGGTAAGAACGGTTGTCACAGGTGCACATCACACCGTTTATTGTGAATGAGATTCTTTTTATTACAGAAAAGATAAATGCTTGCTGGTTTTGGCTAGCAGATTACTTTTGTTCTTAACTTTAACAAATTGTTTTTTCAGCTGGAATCAGGAGGCTTGGCCCATCACTGTATTTCTGTGTGCCTTACCTGCTTTGTCTTTATCTTGCTTTATATGAAGAAATCCAAAAGGATATTTTTAACCCAAATTTGTTCTTGCATTTTTTTGTCCTTAAGATGACGGATGAGATTACTTACTGCATTTGTAAGTGGACTGTTGCTTTTATCATACCCTTCTTAGGCAGGAAACAGATACCTGTAAATTCTCCAAAGCTGCTTCTGGGATGGGCAGGGGGATCTTCTTTTCCTGGCTTTCTCTATTCTGCTACTGATCAAACTACCAGTTACTCTCATGTATCCAATAGCTTTGTTCTTATTACCCGCTTGGTAGTATGTGAGTGTCATTTGAGTTTTTCTTTTCAATTGGCATGTTTCTTTGTCATGCAGACCTAGTTTCACCTGATATATAGATCCCGCCATGTTCTAATGGGAGTCACTGGGAGTGCTTGTTTAATTTTTGCATCCAATTTGTGGGAGTAACACAGATGTCATTAACTTTCTGAAACTTGGTTTTCAATTTTTGTATTGTTTCAGACTCCACTGATTATGTTTGCCTGTTATGCTAACAGTTGCTTATATGGTATATGTGTTGAAAATGTATCTGTGTTGGATGTACATGCGTAGAATTGGTATAGGTACTCATATTTGTATATAATACAGTTAAAATATCAGAAAGGCATGATGAAATTCAGAACTTTGATCTTCTGATTGCCAGTTTGGTGACCAGTCCACCAGGACTTCCATAAAGCTGACATTATTTTTAATACAGAGATTTCCTTTTCAAATTAAATTGATTTTGACACTGTGCAGTAAATACCTAAGGACTTGCTCTTCTTTTGTGTTAAGTATGCTTTTGTCTGCCTGATTTTAGGGAGCATTAAGGACAGCTAGGATTGATCCTGAGTAAGCACTTTTATTAGTAATGTAATTCTGTAGAGTGCTGAAAATCTTCTCTTCCCACTGAATGCTGCTGAAGGTTGCTAGGCACCTCAAAGGGTTAGTGACTATCACAGCTTGCTTAGCACATGGTACTACATATGTCGCTTGCAATCTCCGAGTAGAACAGACTTCTGCTGCTATTGCTGTCACTATAGATTATTCCGTGTGGTTTTGGGGTTGTTTTGCTGTGCTTAGAATGTGAGTCCATCCCTTATAAAATGGTAACATTCTGTGATTAGGCACTGCTGCATCCAGCAAAAAAAAAAGTCACTGAAGATGTGGGAAGAGGAAATACTTGAAATTTTTGTATAACAGCAATAAAAATAATTAGTCCCCTGAACATTTCATATAAAACCTCTCCAGAACATCAACCCAGTCAATGACTGAGGCAGTGTGATTTTCTTACCAGCTTTGTTAGGTCCATGTTCTTTTGATATTGTTGTGAGATGTGCATTCTCACATACTCTGTGCAATGCCAGCAGTATACAGGATGCACTTAAGACAAAATAAGCGTATCCCCAAAGCCTCAGGGCATTGGACTGCCCTTTTGTTCCATGTAACCTATTGCAGAAATACTCACAGAATGACATGCTTTACTGCATGTCACCTTATTGCTTTATTATTAGCCTTCGTAAAGGTCAGATGGGCCTGACTCAAATTCATGAGGAAACAATGCTGTACGAAATTGGTTTTCCTCATTTTATCTCTACTGGAGGACCTGCATATTTTTCTGAGGTCTGCAACAGTATTTTTGATATCATGTGGAAAGCAAAGAACTGTTTTCAATTCCAATTGTGGTAATCAATGAGATGTAAAATTGCAGCAGTTCCGTGCTGCCTAGAGCCTCTCCTGACAAACCTCGTTTGGTTTGTCAGAATGCATAAAGCACTCACAAGACCATAGCATTAGCTCTCTTTCTCTCTGATGTGAATGAGCACAGAAAGAAACCAGCTCTTAAGGAGACATTTTCATTTGCTTAAATAACCCTGCCATGGCTGCAGTACAACAAAATCTTTCTGTGCTATGCATATTTCTTAGGATTGGAGTAGGAACCTGTATGTGTAATACAAAAAAGCAATAAGCCCGTGGACTAGCTCAATAATTATCTCGTTTCTGAAAATGTCATTCACACATAGAAAAAGTCAGTCAAGATAACAGGCCAGGTATGCTGTATTTTTAGCATATTTGTGACTATTCAGGAAAGTTACATTTGTAAGAGCTGTACCTCTGTCTGTGATCATCTGGATTTAAGGAAGACGCAGTGTAGAACTTGCACCCTCCTTTTACAAGAACAGAGAACTCTTTCACCTCAAGTACAATAATTTTTCTAGATACTAGCAACTCTAAGCCTTTGAAAGAAGCAAGCAGTCAGGAATCAACTGAATTACGGATATATAAATTCAGTTGGTAGTTTCTTAGAAACTTTTACGGTATATATTCAGGAGGAAGAAACTCTCAATGCTGTATGTTTTGGAAGTATGGGGAGTATGGCACATATAAAAAAAAAAAAAAAGTAAAGGTTTAGCCCCCAGATGTTTTCCTGCAGGTGTCAGGGTGTCATTATAGATGGAGCGACTGGGTATCTTATGGCATTAGCAATGGGCAAGAAGCTTCTTGCCTGTGCCTCTGATGCAGATAACTGCAATCATCCCTTATCAGTTCCTTGGAGGTGTTTATAAAATGTTCTGTTCTCATTTCCTTTGCTACTGGAGCAAACATCAGTTTTGTATAACAACATTTCTCTTGACTACCTTAACTGATAAGCGAAGATTTGAATGAACGTTTGCAAATGAGGTATTCTTTGTCTGCTTTGTTTATTCTTTTAGCATAGAAATTAAGGGGACTGCAAATTTCTGTCTCATTCTAGAACTGGTTTCCAGAACTATATGTCCATTTTCTTTACTTTGCTTAATGTTGATTTTCTGATGAATAAATATGAATAAAAATACAACAGCATGGCCATTTCCAAGCTTTCATAAACTGCGTTAAAATTCTTGGCAGTGACAAAAAAATAATAATACTAAATGTCATTTAAAATTGGGATTGTGTCATAGTTTAGGGATATGTGTTTCAAGTGTTCCAGCTACTTTCTCAACTAGCAAGTCAGCAGAAAATGAGTTTTCACCTTATGACTGGATTGCATGATCTAGATTTAGGAAAATGCAGACTTTGGACGTAATAACATGTAACATCTGCCAAGAGAATAGATGGAGAGCTGGATATGTTGGAATTACTCTCTCCACATGATTGTGTCAGGACCTCAGCTGCTGTAACTCACCAGTTGTGAGTTCTGGGCCACAGGTTGGGGAAAATGTATCAGGGAAAATGTGGAGAATGATCCGAAAAGAAGAGGTCTGAAATTCTTCCTGAGAGAATTTAACTGTTCTCTTAACCACTAAAATCAATCTCAGACAAAGATGTGTCACAAACATGATTTTCTGTGAATTTCCATTTTTGAAGTCTGATAACAGCGTAATTTGTTGGGTTTGTGTTTTGGGAGGGGCTTAATTGCTTGGGTATTAAAATCTGTTTCCCAAGTGGAAACTTGGCCTCATTATACTGGATCTCAGCCAAGGAATAAATTTTATTTCTGGAGAACATTTGAAGAAAGGGGGGAAATCATGGGTTTTTTTGTTTTTAAGTTTCACATTTACAGAGATATTTTTATAGCAAAAATCAGGTTCCTCTTTTAATACTTTGATACCTTGCTGAAATTTTGCTGCATGTAGAATGTCATTTGAATGAATGGTTTGAATGGTTTGGAAAGTTCAAAACTTTTTCTTCCTAGATGCATTCTTTGCACTCAGGACTTGAATACAGTGATTGTGGATTTCCTTATGTTACTGAATACAAGAGTAGAATATGTTCCAGATTTTATTTTATACCATGTGTTCTGAACTCTGTCCCCTGGTCCTGTGTGCATTGATGCCAGACAAATTAAGCAGATCTGCAGCACAGTTACCTGTTCCATGGAGAGATTGCCCCATGAGTTTCTGTACAGTACAGTCCTGTACAACTGCAGTCACACAAGGTGTAATTATTTTTCCTTTCTTTTTTAATTTCCCTAATCTTGGATAAAAATAGCCTTTCATAGGAACTGTTAGGAAGGTTCAAACAGAAATTGAAAAAGTGATCAAGCTTATAGCCTATAGTAATTTAGGTAATATTTATAACAGCTTTTTCAGGTGGTTAAAAACACTGAAGATATGGTAGAGCTCACTGAGGTCTTCTCTTCATTGTTCTCCAAGTATGATGAGGCAACCAAGAATAAAGAGCAGGGGGTTTGTCTACTGTAGGTTTAATTGATCTTGAATCTGTTCTTGAACTCTGTTCAAAAAGTGTTCATGCTTTAAGTATGCTGTTAAGAAGAACATAAATGTTGTTTTCTGGGGTGTATTCCAGGATACTAATCAATATATTGTCTTGTATCTATAGATACTTTTAGGTCTTTGAAATACTCTCATGAACAATGTCTAACATAGGCTGCGAAGACTAGAATTCATTTCCAGACCAGCTTTGGGTTACTGATCTTGAAGGGCTTGTATCTTGTATGTAGTCTGGTTACAAAAGTATTAATCCCAGATAAAGGAATTGGAACCCAGTACTACCTTTGCAAAGCTGGATTGCCAACTTGTGTGCTCCTTCTTTTCCTTCTAGCCTCAGAAGTTTTACATAGCTAGCAAACATGGCTCTGCTTCAGACCCATGAAGTCTAGCAAATAGACTTATTTTCTGGAAGAGTTGAAGTTCAGCCCATCAAGCTGAAGCAGGAATTGAACTGAGTTTCCCTATTTCCTTGCAAATATTCTAACCACTAGATTATATACAAAAGAGGAATGCTTGCGCTCTTGGTCCTTTAAATAACCAACTTCATTCCCTAGGATATGTGGGTATCCCAGGCTTTTAATTACCTCAGGCAGAATTTTCATGGGTTATTACACATGCATTGTACTGGATTTGAAAAAGTAGACTAAATATAAGTGTAGAATAAAGGGGGGGGTGGGGGGAAGATGACATTTCTGCAAGTATCTTGTCCATTTGCAATCAAAAAAGGGGACATTAATGTATAGATAATTCAGGTACATCTGTCATTCACAGACAATATAAATTAATACTCCAAATAGTAAAATTCTGCTTGCAGAAGTTTCTGAAAGGCTCAACCAGATAACCTGCTTGCAAAGTCTAAGTCTGCTGTGAGACTTTACAAGGCTTACTAGATGCTAACTTTACTTGATTCCAAATTTACAGTCTGAAAATGCCTATATTTTAGGGCACTACATTTCCTGGAGAGAAAAATTTACAAGTCCATATATCTTAATGAGGACTCATAAAGCTGGGCAGATAATGAATATAGTATTTTTTGAAAATGTCAGCTCTGCCTTTGGTTATGTTGTGCTGTTTTCTATCAGTTTCATTATGCTTGTGTGCATACTTCTTTTGCATGAATCTCATTTTGGCAGTTTTGGAAAACTGGGGTGTTGAGCTGGAACTGATAGTATTGTTCGCGTCATGGTAATCAGTGTAACAGGAAGAAAGCCAGCATCCCTGGTGGAGATGTCATAACTATTCCCTTTTAACCCTTCTGAGGGAATAGAACTAATTTTAAATTGGAGGTAATTTCTTTAGAGGAAAGAAAAGGATTTTGATGTCCTTTCCAGGCTGAAAGCCCCAGTTTCTTTTCCCAAAGATGTTCATAGACCTTTTTGGCCTGTTTCCATCTTTTAAAGATAGGTCATCCACTGTAAAGCATCCATATTGTACTGTATGACCTGTATGACCAATCACACATAATCAATCTGTCAACATACAGTTTTTAATTATTTTTAATTATATTTCTTTTTGGATTATTGAAAGCTTATTTATTAGCAGGGAAACAGGTCATTATTTATGAACAATTTACAGACATGAAAGAAACTGGTATTTTTAACTGCTTTGCTTGTATACTAGTAGACTACACTGTTGCAATAGCATTCAATGAAAATTTTTGTATCTTTAATCTCTGATGGCTCAACACTGATTGTTTTGTGGGGTTTTTTTGTTCAGTTTTCAATAACAATTTCGGGATTGCTCCCTGTTCCTTTGCAGGTAACAATGCATTGCACCTCCCAGTAATGCAAACTTCAGCAAGGTCTACTCCAAATGTTGCAGGGAGTACCAGTTATGCATCAGTCCCTGCTTGTCAGTCTCCACCTTATATTCACCTCTTTTCATATAAACTTAGAAATTAGTTGAGATGTAATACATGCAAATACCTAGTGACACACTGATGACATTCTTATCAGTGCTTTTACTTAGCAGACACTTGTATTTTCTTGCTTATTAGAAAGAGGCAACAAGCTCTGGTTTAACAAATCGCATACAAAACCCCCTTTGAAATCCAGGTCATATATACCTTTATATGGTCTATGAATTCAACATTGTGCACTTTTTATAAGTGAAGAGTATTTTTTGCATCACATATGTTGATGTGTTGATAGTATGGTAAATTTCTATGGGCTGAAAATGAGATTTTAGTTCTATGAGACCAAATACAGATCTTAGTCAAAACCAGTTATCTGACAATTTTGCTATCTGAGATTGATATTATTAAGTACAGCTTAACACTTCATTAATATTCTTCTTAAAATGTGTATTTTGCCACAGATTTTCAAGTGCTGAAAACAATATGCTTCATGCATGACTGCTGGACAATATGTGTAATGTCTTAAAAGTAAACTATTTTGTGTGTTGTTCTATGGCAATCATTAGAACAATTTAGCAAGAATTCGTATCATCATAATGACTGCATAGGTGTGTGTTTTAGAAGATGTGCAGTTGTGGTACGAGCATCACTCCTTCTGTTGGCTGGAACTGGAATTACTCAAGAGATGTCTCACACAGTAGTTCCACCAGATAAATGAAGCCGTGTTTACTTCTGGAGTATGACTGTTTGAGTTCTAGTTTGCCTCTCCTGTTTATTTAATGAGTCTTTTGTCCAGAAAAATGATTATTATATAATCTCTGGATGGCCAAGTGATTCATGAAATTAAACAGTAAGCTATCAACTGAAGTTGTATTATTCTTGCTAAAGAGGGCTCCCACTGTTTATTTTGAGTTGGCAAAGGCATGAATATTTAGTTATTCCTTTCCAGTACGTATTGAATGCAGTTCATCACTATCCTCTTGCTTTAAGATTAAGCGATCTTGTGAATTTCTGAGAAGACTTTCCTTTCCTGGAATTATTCTCCCAGGTATAGCAATGGTGTGTAACTATGCACATATAGTATAAGACAAATGGTTGTCTTCATTAGTGTAAGACAAATCACATTCTTCATCTTCTTCTGAAGGAAATCTGTCAGCTAAAATGCAGGTGTCTTTGAAAATCTTTCTTTTTGATACCTCAGGGAAGAAGTTTTTCTCATGTGTAACACCAACAAGTGATGTTACCTTCTTTTGCAATACCTTGAGGGCACAGAGGGCAGAAAATAAATTAAATAATGGGGTAGGTCTTTTGCATTAGTAAAATATTTGAAACTCTCTGACTTGGGAAATGCATTGTGACTAGGAAGTTTCCACATGAACTAGTGAGTAGGGGCATCCTGTAGCTCCTTTCAAGCTATTGGCTTCTGTGCTTTGTTTTTGGAGCTGATTTTCATTAATTCACTTCAAATTAATTACTGAAAACTCTAAGAATTAGGCATTAAGTAGCTAAAAGATTCCTAAAATGATAAGTAACATATAAACCAGCAGATGAGTAATATTTCATAGAAAATAGGAATAATTCACTTTATGATAATAATAAATATTATTATTAATATACTTATTAATAGAATTTTAGTTTTAGTTTTGAAAAGAAAACCCAACATTTTAGATGCTTTTAAAAAAAAAGAACGGGTGTCTTTCTGTGATTAAAATAGGGCTCTGGAACTCAAAATTGTTTTCTGAATTTTTCTGTGGCTCGCAGTCTTTTAAGACTGTCATCTTCCTTTTTTTTTGTAGAGATAATGATCATTGCCTACTCCTTTGACAATCCTACATTATGGTATGGCAAAATTCCTCATAATTATTTCTAAGCTGAAACTATATCAGATACCCTAGCAGGGAGGGAAAATCTAAGTCTAAAACTAAGAGTTCAGTGGAATTCAGTAGCACTCGTCCTCTTGCTTTGTAGGCAACATGAGTTGTTTTTTCACCAATGTTCACTTTTTTCTCTCCGGCCCATACTCTGTTTCATTTCAGCCACACTGAATTTAGCAGTTGATGAAGTTGGCAATAATTTATTTATTTTGCTGTGTTTAAAATGCTAGGCGACACTATCAAATGTTCTTCACTTCAATCTCTTTTCTTTCTGTTTGTGAATGTCACACTGTGTTGCACAAACACAGCAGGGGTGAAAGCTAACACAAATGCATATTTGTGTCTACAGCACAAAAAATGTGTATTTATAAATGAACAAATCAGGTCAAGTTTTTCATAGTAAAAATAAATTAAACAGTCATTTGTCAGACAAGTATCTGGAGACTATTGTTAGTAGTCAATGGAACTGATCATAATGGGGGGAATATTGGCAGGGGAAAATATTTATAATGGCATTTTGTGTTTATAAACACATACGCAGACACACATTAAAAAGACACTAGACCTGTTTTTCGCACTGTACCGTTGCTCTGAAATGAATCACTCACAGCTTTGTATTAGGCTGAACAAGGCAAATGGTCTAGAAGATTGATTCAACACGGATTAACTTGTTTATTGATTAAATGTACAAAAACATTTTCAATCAATGATATATGAGTGAATTTCTTTGCTCTAGCAGCTCACATAGAAAAGCTGAGAATACGATTTTAGAAATTGGTATTTATACCTCAACTCAACTTGTTTCAGAGAGAGAGCCATGCAGAATTACCTAATCTCCATCTGCCTAACTCAGATACAGAATTATAAAAATATTAGCATACCAGGCATGCAACTATTCTTTATTTTATTTCCATCTGGGATTCCTGAAAGAAGAAAAATGAGAAGTGCAGTATGCAGGGAAATTATAGGTCTCATGCAGGAGAATAATCCTTACTCAGGATTTGACTAAACAGAAAGATCAGGAAAAAAATGTAGTTACAACCTTGCAATAAACAGTCAAGGTTTATGGAGGTTTGGCCAATTCCTTAGTATAAAAAATGTTCTATTCTGATAAGCATATAAAACAAAATAGAGCTCTGAAATAGCAGAATATGTCAACAACTGAAGGGAATGAAAACTGACAAGAACGCCTTTTCAAATCACCAAGAAAACACCAGTAGCTGGTTTTACTGCACAGTGAGTCAGTGGTTATTCAGAGGTGAGATTTAACTTAACTTCTTCATATTCATTGGTAGTACAGAATTTGTATAAAGATATCTTTCTTTAAGAAACTGTCTGGAGTAGCATTTTCTCTCTGTACCCTCTGGGACTGTTCAAAGTCTTATGTGAACGTAGCACACCGCAATTTTCCTGCTTTATTAATTTTACCCTTACTTGTTACCTAACATGTAAATACCCAGAGCTCAGACACATTTTTACTAACAGTTTGTAAGTGATTCAAATTCATAAATAAAAGCATCTAATGCTATTTCACATGTCCTAGGGTATCTAAGGCTTCCACAGGAGCAGGCAGACAAAACATAGGATCTACAAGAAACTGTGCTCTTCTGGAAGGGCATCTCAGGGCCAGATGTAGTAACACAGAGTATCTAAAATAACTTCCTTTCTTTTGGCAGTTGAATATTGCTGTTATTGATTTTTATTAGAAATAGCAGGAACTGTGTAGCTGTTCTCTTCTGTTTATTTATTTTATTTACTATGTCATCATGGTAGCACATGCTACTATGCTCATTTTTTCTTTTGTAAGTCTTCCTTTTACTGAAGCCTTTTTCATCCCTTTGGAATCTAGAAAAAAATAACTGCTTTGAGAATGATTACTAAAGCCTGATGATAACTTCAGTGAGTTTGTGTTATTTATTGCCATAGTAAATTTTTAGAAAATATTTAAAGATTTTAGACCAAAATTTGATCAGTTATTGGCATAAGTCTGAAATAAAATCAATGCACTTGAAATAAGTTGCTGAGCATTGGATTAATACTATTGATTGTTTTCAAAAGATTTCTTGCAATTCTTCTTGGTGAGATATTCAAGCAAAGATTATGCCATTATATTAACAATAATGTTCCTTTCATCTTCTTCTTGCTAAAACCTCATTTTCCTTAGAGCATCCTTTGTCCAAACCTTCTTTAACATTTCATTTTGTTGTAGTCGATATCCAGAAAACTAAGCCATTTTGTATCTCTGTCTTTTCTTTTGAGGAACAGAGGAAGGGAGGAAGATGGCCCAAATCAGTCTTTTTGGTATACCTCTTCTTTTGTGAGCATAAGTGCATGGCAGGTGAGATTTTCCAGTGTAAATGTAGTAGATTTAGTACCTAATTGAAGTCTTTGAAATTTAAGATGCAACTGCTTGCAACTTATTTTTCATATATCTCAAGAGACTTCATTTTCTCTAGTTTTTGCTCGTTTCCAAAAGATTTCCTTTGGTAGCTGCTTCGGCACAATTCCCATTTTATTCAATCTGTAGGAAAGCCTATGATAACCATTTTTTATAAAAATGCATGAAAAAAATTCTTTCTCTTCTGTTGTGTATTTACATCTTCTTGAACTTATTAAAACAGACTTCTCACGAAAGTGAGAAAACAGACATGTTAAGGCTATGCTTCTGGTACTCCTCATTAGCTTTATTTTCAGGAAGTCTAGCTTAACATTGAAGGGCATATGAAATCATGATGATACTTTGCACAGGAGGGAAACATGATGCACTCAATTTTTGCTTTAATAATGCTACTCTGTGACAAATGAACATACAATTGGGGAAACTGCTTCTCAGTGAGCAACTACTTAATTTCGGATTATACTTGGAATTTATTTGCATTAAAATAACTCTCAGGAGTGCAAGTTGAGAGATTTTCTGGCAACTATGAACTTATGTCATTGTGTAGAATGAGAAGTAAAGCAACTTAGAAATTTTTTTCTAGTGAGCCCATGAATAGAAAAGGAAATCCCAGATCTCTGTTTACTCCCAGTAACTTTCTTCCTCCTGTTTAATGAGTTATTTTGCACATTTCAGTTTCCATGGATGTTTTCACTGTTCATAAGTACCTCTGAAAAATTAATCTCTTTGAACCAGCAGGCTATTTTTTAATAATTTTCTATTATTCATGTTGTTGCTTATATTTTATTTCATTGGACACTGGTATACCATCCAATATATTTTTTGTTTCCCGTTTCAATATTAAGGAGATTTTTTAAAAAATGTGCTTGTTTCATGCTATTAAATTTGGGGTAAATGAATATTGATGCCTGAGTATATGTCTATACCAAGATTTACAAATGTTTCCGTAATCCTACAATTGTTGTCATGTTTAAAACAACCCTATCTTTATGTATATAGCTCTGTTGGTAAGAAACAGACAGTGGAAGTTAGGAGATCTGATTTCAGGTTCATGTTCAGTCAGATTCCCTGTATGTTCCTTAAAGACAAAACACAGCAACAGAACAACTTAATCAGAAAGAAATATAATGGAGTGATCAAGGCATATTGCTGTGTCTCAAGACACATTGGTTTGTTATGTCTCAGGCTGCAGTTTGATCCAGAAGTAAATGAAAACTTTTCTATATGTGTTCAGGAGTCAAAAGTAGTGAGACACAGAAACCACATCACCACCATCTGACCCCAGGCTATGAACACTTGGCATGCCTTTACCTCATCATTTGGAAGACCTCGATAAGCTCTTCAATGCACATCTTTGACCATCACTTTCCGACTTTTTTTTGTTGTTGTTGTTCTTTCTGATTGGAGAAGAAGGCTGTGTTGATCAGGGTATAAAGTATTTGCAAATTGCTGTTTGAATAGAATTGGCAAGAAAAAAAATAGTTATGTAGTGTAGGGATATTTTTGTGGCATCCTCAATTTTGCACGAATAATAAAGGGAAAAAAAATCCTGCGGAAATAAGCTCTTCCAGGAAAAGCTAATGCTGGTTCAGAGAGAAACAGTCCACATCCAGTTTCAAACTACTTATGATAAGTAGTCCCATCTATAACTTCCAGACTGTCCCGCTTTGAGTCACAGACACAGCAGGAGACTGGTTTTAATCTCCATTTCCCTCCAATGCTTGGATGATGGAGAAACTGCTGGTGACCTAGTACAGCAGCATAAACTGTCTTAATGTTAAGTAGAAGCTCCAGGCTGCATGAAAACAGCAGCCTTACATAAACACCTAGTATTTCAGGGTGAAAAGCTTATAAAATAATCAAATCAACAGGCAGCCAAAGAAATATTGATGCTTATTACATCAGGAGCTTTCTACACAGACCCAGCTTTTGTCTCACAGAAAGTGGGATTTGCTTAGTTCCCAAGCAAGTTCAAGGAGGTAGGTACCTCTCTTTGCAAAACCAAGGACTGTGTCCTTCACTGAGACACTGAGGTGATATGTTTGGAGTCCAGTGTTAGAAGGAAGGAACAAACACATCTTTGTTTCTGCATCCTCCTTATAGACATTCTCATAAATAAATATATAAATGGAAACTCTCCAGAATTAGGATAGACTAAGAAAGCACTGTGGAGGTTGCTAGGCAGCCGAGGCCAAAGGAATAGAAAGCAGGCAGGTCATTGAAACTCAGCATCAGTGACTTACGGGTTATCTGGAGTCACCATTTACTCAATTGTCTTTTGTCATAAACAAGAGACAGTATAATTTATTTTTCTTTAGTGAATGAGAAATGTTTTTAAAAGATCTGAAATAAAAGGCCAGTTTTAGATCTCATTCCTATCAGCATTTTTGAGCTATGAAATTATATGTATGATTATTATTGTGATGTTTATTTATTCATTGATTAAAACAGGAATTTGGTGCAATATATCCAGGCTATAAGTTTTTTTGTCAAATTTTCATTTTTACCACAATATGCATTTAGGACTCTAAATGAAGGAAGTCTCCAATGCTAGAAGTTATACCTTGCCCTCAAGAGGTGTCTGTGTTTCACTGTTGCTAATGACAGGGAGCAACCTAATTTCTACCACCATACCCTATATGATGTATGATGAAGCTACTTATTTCAGAAATATAGCAGTAGCACACACACCCTTGCTATTACTGCTAAGCATGGAAAAATACAGGCATTTCCAGTAGGCAAGGTTTTGATATGCAAGATTAGGTGATCACATTATGGACTAATTGCTGCATTTGAAATCTCTGCTTATATTTGTGTCTTAAAGTCTTCTTGAAATTAACTGTGCCTTCAGCAACTGTATTATACATACAAGTACAATGAGGGAATACTATAATCCTACAACTCCCCTCCCTTCTCAGATAGTGTAATGACAGCTCTATATCATGTTTTAGTCTACTTTACTTATTCTCTCCCAATGTCTTCAAATTATGTCTCTAGAAGATTTAATTGCTGCATCACAGTTTTTCAATATTTGTTTCTTCCACAGGGTGGATGCTGTGGGGGGGTCCAGGCAGCTCTGTGGAACAGTCTCCAACGGGCTAGTAGGATGAGAAGGTCCAGGGGTGGTTTGGGAAACGAGGAGAAACATCACCTCCCAAGACGGTAAACCTACTGCAAAGGTAATTCATGCTGGGATATTGTTATGCAGTCAGTTTTTCAGGCTCCAGGGATATCATGGCTTGAATGAATGGCAGAAAACTGGTAGGGAATGGGAGCACATACCTTTGATGTCCGAGTATTCATACAGAGTCTCCTGAAAATCTTTGAAGAGCTTCTTCAGTTTCAACTCCCATCCCTGTGTGAGGGAGAATTTGGAGGCTGTATCTTACAGGCATTTTCTTGTCTTCCTGCGGACCTGTTAGAGAATACAAATCACAAGTTTACAGTAACTTTCCAAGAAATTCCATATAGGACTAAAAGCTCATGAAAATGCCAGTTTATCAGTTATATAATGATTTAGCATAATAAAACGTTGTTTCACAGAGAGAGTTAATGGCTTTATTTTTAACTGTACATAATCTGCTTGGTTGGTTTATTTCAATCTCGCCTTCCAGATTTAACTATTGTGTTTATGGAGACTCTCCTTCTCCCCTGAAGCCTTAACTATGGATGTTTTTGTGCTAGCATTTCAGAAGTCCAAGAGAATGTGCAAACTAAGTATCTGTCATCTCTCAGTGTAACTGTAATGCTTCTTCCTTCAAGAGGTAGAGTTGAGCCATGCAGTACCAGAACATTAAGTTTCTCTGCTGTCCCGAAAGCTCAGCTATATGGTGTGTTTCTGAGCCCAGTTAACTTTCAGTATGTCCGTGCTTTGCACACATTTGTTGGTCCTCAGCTAAAATTAAATTTGCTGAACAAACAGATTTTGTCCAGGCATCCTAAACCGATCATTTCCTGTGGTACTTTATGAAATATCTGACAGGCTGACTTGCTGCTTTCATTTATTAATGTGCCTTAATATGTGCAGAGTGTAAGAATATTAACAATGGAAAATAAAATAAGGTTTTTGATGCAAAAGTTTTCATAAGGATCTATTCCCACACCATGAGACACTAAAAAAGCACAAAACATCATTTAATTAGGAAAGCTTTTTTCTTTGCTCAGGAGTATAGATGTTTTGGCTGGTTGAGTACTAGGTTAAGCTTTCAAATGTCTCTGGGAAATGCCTTCTTTTTTGTTGCTGGTGAGCTCCCTCCAGCTCCCTGGCATTCATTAATTAAAACCATTCAGAGATTCCACTGCTGCAATTCACACATTACTTCTGTGCTTCACCAGGCTTGGCAGCTGCCAAAAACCCAGCCAGTCTGCGCTCATATAACATTACTGAGAGTTATGTCTTTGTATAACTTGTAGCTGTGGTAGAGAGTCTAAAGCCTTGCCCTCTGGAAAGGATAGAAACTACTTTATTATCTAGGAGAAGTTATAAATGTGTTTGTGACAGAAGAAAGTTTTGATACAGGAAAGTGAGAGTAAGCATAGGTCTTGCCTTCTGCATTTATACAAATGGTGATAGTTCTCAATTTATAATGCGGTTTTCAAGACTCTTCCACTCAAAGTTGTTGCTAATCAATTTAACCTAGGTTCTGCACATCTAATTATTATTTTATTATTATTATTATGTAGAAGAAATGATTTAACATGGCTTGTTGTTAATGAGGGTCCAGTAGGTTTTACAAAAAATTGCACCAATTGATTTTAGATAATGTACTGTAAACAGAACAGGAGAATAGCTTGCTTATGGTTGGAACTGGTCTGAGATCCAGAGGATATGGCATCAATCCCTAGCTGTGTTTCAGGTGTCTTCTCAGCTGCATTTTTCTACCTTTAAAATGGGTAGACTCTCATGGAAGTTACGTAATGTTCCTTTGTTGATGTTTTTGTGATAATCCTTTCTCAAAGAGGGAAAAGGATCTTTGCATAAGAGTTAGCAGGGCTCACTGAAAGAGCTTTAAACTAGATTTGAAGGGGCAAAAGGATAAAACCAGGCTCACTAGAGATAAGCCTGGGGGCAGCACGCAAATTTTTGAGAGATGGTGTGCTAGTGAGGTCCTTCAGTCTGCTCCACAGTGTGCTGAGCACACTGGAGCACATTTGAAATGTCTTTATACTAATACAGGCAGCATGAGGAATAAACAAGTGGAGCCAGAAGTTTTGGCTCAGTCCAAGAGCTACAACATCACTGGCATAAGTGGAACCTGGTGAGGTGAGTCCCATGGCTGGTGTACCATAGTGGATGGTTATAGGCTCTTCAGGAGGTATAGGCAGGGCAGGTGAGGCAGGGGGGTGCCACTGTATGAAAATGAGGCGTTGGATTGTATGATGCTTACAGTTGGTGACAACATGGCTGAGAGTCTCTGGGTAAGGATGAAGAGGAAAGCAAATGAAGTGGGTGGTGTTGTGGGAGTCTACTGTTGACCGCTCAGCCAGGATGATGACACCAATGAATTATTCTACAAGGAACTGATCAAGTTGATCTCTAGATCTGCTGCCCTTGCCCTTATGGGTGATTTTAACTTCCAAGACATCAACTGGGAATATCATACAGTGGACAGAAACAGGCCCAGGAAATTTCTGAAGCACATTAAAGATAACTTCTTGGTGCAGGTACTAAGGGAGCCAACTAGGAAAGGTGCTCTCCTAGATTTGTTGTTTGTAAATAGAGAAGGACTCGGGGGCGAAGTGGTGATTGGTGGCTGTCTTGGTCACAGTGACCATGAAGTGGTTGAGTTTCAAATCATTGGTGATGATAGGAGAAAAACTGCCAGCAAAACTTTGATATCTTGCCTGGATATGGCGAGAGCAGACTTTGGGCTGCCAAAGAGCTAGTTAGTAAGGTCTCCTGGGAATATGCTTTTGAAGGTATTGGGGTCCATGAATGCTGGTCACTTTTTAAGAGCCATCTCTTAAGAGCACAGGAGCAGGCAATTCCAAAGTGTCAGAAGTCAAGTGGGGCAGAAGGCTGGCTTGGCTGAGCAGGGATCTCTTTCTAGAACTTAAATGGAAAAGGAAAGTGTATGGACATTGGAAGCAAGGACAATCGACGTGGGAGAACTACAGAGATGCTGTTCGCCACTGTAGGGAGAAAATTCCTGCAGCTAAAGCTCAATTAGAGTTCAAGCTGGCCAGCACTGTGAAGGACAACAAAAATACATTAACTGCAAAAGGAGGATCAGAGATAACATTGGGCCATTGCTTGATGAGGTTGCTCACCTCACAAATAGGGATGTAGACAAAACAGAGACATTTAATGCCTTCTTTGGGTCTGTTTTTAACACTGATGGTAGGTCCTGGGAACACTAGAACCCTGTGTTGGAAGACTATGACTGGAGGGATGATAAACTCCCAGCTGACCCTGAACTTGCTGCTCCAGCTGGATGTGCATAAATCTATGGG
This sequence comes from Ibycter americanus, assembly GCA_035590275.1. Taxonomy (NCBI): domain Eukaryota; kingdom Metazoa; phylum Chordata; class Aves; order Falconiformes; family Falconidae; genus Ibycter; species Ibycter americanus. The sequence continues at coordinate 47,412,257 of JAVJGI010000063.1, forward strand.
CCCCAATGGGATTCATCCCAGGGTACTGAAAGAGCTGTCTCCAGTTATCATGGGACCTCACTCTATTATTTTTCAATGGTCTTTGGAGTCTGGAGAGATCCCAGTCAAATGGAAGCTCACAAATGTCCTGATTTTTAAGAAGGGTAAGAAGGAAGACCGTGATAATTACAGGTCTGTCAGTCTCACTTCAATGCCTCGTAAAATTATGGAGAATGTTATTCTGGGAGTTATTGAAAAACACTTCAGAGACAATGCAGTCATTGGTCATAGCCAGCACAGGTTCATGAGAGTGAAGTCCTGTTTAACTAACTTACTTTCCTTTTATGACAAGGTCACCCATCTAGTTGACCAAGGGAAGCCAGTAGATGTGTGAGTTTTTTTATCTTACCAAAGCTTTTGATACTGTCTCTCACAGTATCCTTATGGACAAAATGTTCAGCATACAGCTAGACAAGTCCATAATACACTGAGTGATCTATTGGCTGATGAATTGGGCTGAAAGGATTATAGAAAATGGGGTTACATTAGGCTAGCAGCCAGTCACCAGTGGGGTTACCCAGTGCTCAATTTTAGGGCCAGTGCTCTTTAATGTTTTCATAAATTGTGTAGATAATGTACCTTAAGTAAGTTTGCCAATGATACTAAACTAGGAGGAGCTGTGGACTCCCTCAAGGGTAAAGAGGCCTTATAGCAAGCTCTGGATAGACTAGAGAGCTGGGCAATCACCAGCCATATGAAATTTAATGAGAGAAAGTGCTGGATTTTCCACCTGTGACAGATTAATCCTGGTTATACATACAGATTAGGGGATGAGAGGCTGGAGAGCAATCCCTCAGAAAGAGATCTGGGGGTCTGAGCTGATGACAAGCTGAATGAGTCAGCAGTGTGCTCTGCCAGCCAAAAGGGCCCACCATGTCCTGGGGTGCAGCAAGCACAGCATAGCTAGCTAGTTGAGGGAGGGAGGTGGTTGTCCCACTCTACACTGCGCTGGTGTGACCCCACCTCAAGTAGTGTGTGCAGTTTGGGGCACCTTCTATAAAGAAGAACATCAAACTATCAGAGTGTGTTCAGAGAGAATGACCAAGATGGTGAAAAGTCTTGAGGGCAAGACCTATGAGAAGCGACTGAGGTCACTTGGTTTGTTCAGCTTGGAGAAGAGAAGGCTGAGGGGCGACCTTATGGCAGTCTACGGCTTTCTCAAGGGGGACAGCAGAGGCAGAGGTGCTGATCTCCTCTCTCTGGTGACCAGCAATAGGGCACGAGGAAATGGAATGAAGCTGCATCAGGGGAAGTTCAGATTGGACATTAGAAAAAGGTTCTTCACTGAGAGGGTGGTTGGTCACTGGGACAGGGTCCCCAGGGAAGTGGTCATGGCACCAAGCCTGGCAGAGTTCAAGGAGCATCTGAAGGATGCTTTTAGTTATATGGTTTAGTTTTAGGTAGTCCTGTGAGAAGCAGGGAGTTGGTTTTCATGATCCTTATGGGTCATTTCTAACTTGAGATATTCTGTGATTCTATGAATCTAACCTCAATGCCATAGAGAACTGTTTGGATTCTAGGCTTTACACTGGGAAAAGAAGTTACAACCCTTCAGGGGAAATATGGAAGGAAACTGAAATTATATGAGATGACATTGTGATATCTTCATCTGCAACGTACTAAATAAAGTTTGAACTTCACCACCCCTACACTTAATGAGAAACAGGAAGCTTAATGGATTGATGTTCTAGTCTCTGATTCACTGCTTAAATTGTGTTTCATGTGAACTATTGTTGGAAATGCCATTTTGACTGAAGGAAAGGGAAGATAAGAATGCTGTTTGAATATAACTTGAAATCTTGATGGTAAAAGGTAATTTATATTTTCAGTAAGAGGCTTTTATCTTCATTGGAGTCTGATGATATTGATCTGATATCAGTACTAAGTATATTTTCTTGAATTCCGACCAGATTCTGCTTCTGGTGGGAACCACAGATGTCTCGCATTGTTCCAGCACATGGAGCTCTTTCTGTGCATTTCTTTGGCTGGTCACTTTACAAGTGGCTGCATTTTGCTGCTCTGTGTGATAAATACTTTTTTTGGTCTACTTGAAGATGAGTGTTTCTGAATTTTATATTTGTGGCAATCGCTGTGCCCCTCAAGGTTATTTATAGCCTCGTAGTCAATGCTGGGTTTGGTTTTGTTTTTCCTTCTCTAACACCTAAGAAACCAGTTGTGACCATGATTTATGGAAAAGTTCAAAGCTTTCAAATTAAGTGAAGGTTATACAGCTTCAGAATGAATTATGTTCTTAAACATAATGAAAAATCTCCATTTGACAATGAGGCATGTCCCAGAGTTTGGAATGGCACAGAAGAAATGAGATATTCAAATCAGACCAGAAGGTGGTTTTTGGTTTGGGGGTTTTTTTTGGTTTTACATAATAACAATTCACGTAGCCATGTGTAGCACAAAGCTTCTATTTTGAATAGCTATAGATACTGACCTGTGTGTGCAGAACTATCTCTGCACAGCTGATAAGAGTACAGTCACAAAACATGTGCATGCATGCAAAACTGTGTAGGCAGTGCCCATTGTTAGCAAGCAAAGGGAATGCTCAACTAAGTTTTTATATTCTTTATATCTATAAATGAAACCTGGGAAGCTTCTGTTCAGTGTCGTCATCCGTCCGTCCCCCTTCCCCTTTTCACCAAGAGACCTCTAGGCTTTTATCTTAGAAGAACTCTTAGGCAGAACCTAAGTCAATAACCCTCAAGAGACAAATGGAGACAGGAGAACTTCGCAGCAATTCCTTCAATACTTCAGAAAAGACTAAAGACTGTGTCGTGACAAGAATAGACCATTGGATCTCTGAAATGTTCTGAGAAATCAAATATCAAAAAGATGTGTTACAAGGTAGCCTTCACCTGCATTACTCAATGCCCATATACATTGTTCTCTCCATGGCTGATAACACTGTATATAATAGATATGGTATGTTTTGTGGGGAAAAGTGCTGTATTCTTTTTGTTTGAACTTACTGTGTGAAATGACTCCTTCGTTAAAAACTAGTAGAAAAGCTGGTCCCTTTAGTGTGTCAGGATGCCAATGATTCAGTGTCTCAGTTTACTTCTTTTCTTCCTCTCTCTAGGGTTGTTTTTTGTTCATCTTTCACTTTTGTTTTCCATTGTTATTTCTCTGTTATTATTTAATTTCTTACCAATTACATTCCTTTTCCTGATTTCCCATTTAATTCCTCAAGTTCTGTTATGATAGATGGCAGAAAACTGGTCATCTGATACTGAAGAACAGTTTGGGGCACTCGCGCTGTAAGACTGAATGTTCAGGCACCTTCCTCTGAATGGTCTGGTTCCTGTACAGTTCCAGGATCCTATCCTGCAACTTTTAACACTTACTTTAGTGGAAATTTTGTTTTGACAGTAGAATAAAACTGGTGGTAGAGAAGTTGATCTGAACACTAAATAGTAAAATTTCTTTCCTTAACTCCCTTCACGTCTTGGGTAATTGCAAAGGATTAGCTGTTGATTTGGCAACATATAGTTGATAGATAACAAAAATTCAGCTCCAAACTACTTTAAACCTTTTCTGACAAAAGAGACCATGTTAAATGAGGGTAAAGGGGAAGGAAAGAATTTGCTCTCAGATGTATCAAGCACATCACTTTTTATTGATGTGACATTTGTATCTGTTGTAGAAAGTGAGGTCTCTGAGAAGTTGTTAATAAACCAGAGATCGAATGCATAGTGGCTTTTGTTTACATCTATTGTGTGATATAAGATTTATCATGAAGATACTGAAATCTGTAACAAGAACTGAAGACTACGAAATCAACAGCCTGGATTAGGCAATATGATTATTAAAAAAGCAAAGCCAAAACAACTTACAGGCACAAGGTGTCTGACTGCATCTGGAAGTCCCCAGAGCATTTAAACCCATATCAAAGTAGCTAGAGATGGAAGTTATTTCTGTGGAGATTCATGAAGTGGGGGGAAGTAGTGGAATTCATGACTCCGTGGCCTTTGAGCAAGAGCACACTGAAATAAATTTGCATGAGGGATGTGAATACAGCACAGTTGTAGGCATGAATCAGAGCAATATTTTATCAGGTTTGTTTGTGGGTTTTTTTATTTTTTTTGCTTGCAATGCTCTGTTTTGCTTGCACTATGTAAAACCTTAATCTCAAATTTTGCTAGGTATATCTTTCTTTTATATTTTTAAGCCTGCCTTGTGTTGGGGAGCAAGATGCATCACAGTGAAACAGCAGGGCTGTCTACATTGCTAGAGGTAAAAAATCAGAAGAATATGTATGCAGGTAGTGGAGAAGGAGCTGCACCTTGAGACACAGGTGCTGCGAGTGCTTCCTACTGCTCTGTTAAGCATCAGTATCGGGACTGTGGCTGCCAAATATCAGCCTTTGGGAAGAAATACCCCCCGGTGGAACAGTCCTCTGTTCTTCCTGTTCAGAAGCAGATGGCAAAGAGGCAGCCCACATCACCAGGCAGACCTGGATGTGCTGTGCCTCTTTAGGCTGAAGATTACTTTAATCCAGTAAGTCATTGCTCATTTCAGTCATACAGATATTTAAACTGACTTAAAGTAAAACAAAAATTATTTTTGAAGTAATCCCTGCATTCTTTCTATAAAGCAAGTGAGCAGTGCAAACAAGGCTGATTTTATACAACATAAAACATAGTAGCTAACATAGGTGAACTAAAGATAAACTGTGACTATATATCTAATATATTAAAGCATTGTTTTATATTGGCCAAGTAGGCTACTGTATATTGTCATAATATTACTTCCAATAGTTTTCTAACATTGTTATGTTCTGTCAATGCCTATGATAGTTTATGAAAAGAGTTGTATGAGCACAGAATAAAAGACACGCATTCAGATTCTGCAGTGAGGGAAGCAATATCTTTATTTAATCCTCTTGATTTATAGCTATGGTTTATTTATCTTTTTTACTGCATTGATTACAAGGATGTTTGACCACTTTGCAGTCATTAACTCCTTTAGATGCATAAAGTGACAAGAGATGCCTCTCTGAACACAGTGAGCCTCTGATCAGTAGTTAAAAGTATGGTACAACATAACAAAATTGGCAGCATACAGTTATTCCAAATCTGGGTTCTTCACCCGCTGTACAAGAGCTGATCCACGCAGAGTCGAGACACTTGTTTATTGCATGTCTGCGCAGAGATGGGTTCTTGGTGGTAATCGACAAAGCTAGCACCCCTTTTAACACGTAGTAAAACTTTTTATACACTTAGAACAATTGTGTACAATTATGTTTAGTCACACTTAATTCTCACTGGTTCTTACAAGCCTCATCTCCATTTAAAGGTACAGTGTTCTCTTTTTTTCACCACACGTTCTGTGGGGTGGAGGCTTTGTTAGTAGGGGGCTTTCTTTGCTCGAGGGTGGATCTTCTAGTATGCTGATTAGAATAGTTCACACATAGTTCCAGTAATGTTCTGTTTAGTCTCATTACCCATTTGGTTCTCCTTGAGCTTAGCTTGTTGTGCCCCAGCTTGACATATTTATGTTGTCTATTCCTTCTCCCAAGGCCATGTTTTGTTAACTGTTTGTAAGGATTTAACAAACATCCTCCGTTTTTCAAATTCTTTCTTGTTTTTCACTATAGATATTTACATTTCCCTCCCTCTCTTTTTCTTTTTTGAAGTAAATGATTCTTATATCAATACTGGCTAATGTATTAAATAACTAAGCAGCACAAAAGTGCTCAACTTCTCTGAATCTTGCACTCAGAAATGGGTTTCTTTAGCAAGACTTCATGTTTAGAAGCAGTAGATTCTGCAAGTGCGTAAGTAATTTGTTTATCTTTGCAACTCCTGTTTGATCATTACTCAAATTTCACAAAGAAGCTGAGGCACAGAGATGAAGCTCTAAGAAAGTTAGGAGTGAGAACCTCTTATCTACTGTCTTTGATCTGCAAATCTGGGCCTTTTTCCCCACAGAAAACACCATTTAGTCTGTTTAAATTCATTATCGCATATTGTTATAGGTCTTTGAGCATCCGAGATACTACAATTGAAAATCATCCTAACATGTCTAAACAGAGAAAAGCTGCTTTAATATAGAGAGGTAGTGATGGTCCTCCCTTCAGTCCTGTACACTTTGTTGAAGATAAAGTAGCACTTTTCACGGCAAGGGGTTAATAGCTGGACTAGACAATATTGTGCATCCCTGTTTAGTTTTGCTAAGCACCACACAGTCTGTATGTTTTGAGCTGTAAGCAACAGATCTTCCTATTTCTCCTGTCCTGGGCTCCTCTAGGTACACATTAAGCATTGCATTTGGTTGCTGAGTTCCACAATAATGGGCAATGCTGGCAAATATCCGCTAGTGACAGATCTGAGAGCCACCATAATCTATTCCTTTACCAGAGGCAAAAGCCAAATTTAAAATTACCAACATGAAAAAGAAGTGTTCTTTTAGTAGAAATTGTAATTTGATACTGAGTTGGTGCTTGTTTAAGAATGGAGATTCACAGGAAAAATTTCTCATGGTCCAAAACCAAAAAAGTGAAAAATGAGGCTTGCACACCAAATTGGATTGATCTGTGTTAACAATAACAAAAATCAAGCTGCATATAAACTTTATGCATCCTGCATGGCTGCAGAGTGAAATCAATGATTATTCACTTGCTTAAATTGAAATTCTAATTAACATGATTAGCAGCAAAAAAGTAGAAAGTATATGCTGGTTTTAGGAATCTGTGTCAAAGTAATGACACCGTTGCTGTACCCGCCGTACTCTACTATGTCAGAATCAGGTGATCAGGCAGTGCTAGCTAAATAACCTCTTTAATATTAACCCAAATCAAATGATAGCTTGCACCTTTCCTTAACTCCATGCTTGGGAAATTTGTCTTCCTCACTATTTTGTTCTGTAATATTCCCAGGCTTTTTTTCTTCTAATGGCTCTGTTTCAGCCAGAATGCCACCAGAAATGTTTTCTAATGACCTTTCCACTGGCCCAGTTAACAGGCTGACAGGATTCAAATAAAAGCTGAAGATAGCTAAGAAAATCCGAATAAACCAGACATACAGACATTTGCAATAGTTGTATTTTTTCCTTTTTTTATATTTCCTATTTATGTTTGGTTAAAAACACAATATAAGTAATGTTTTAGAAGGTGAAAAGTGAAATCTCATTTTCATGGGATTTAATCTGATGTGTGGGAAAGGTAAACCTAATCTTCTGTTTAGGAGTGTTTTGCTTGAACTTACTGGCATGCACTTTCAGGTCCAGTTTATTGAATGTGTTCTCCAGCTTCCTTCATTTATGGATGTGGTGAAGGAGGAATATTATTCATTACTTACCTTACTGGCCAAAGTGTCAGATTTTCCTGAGCCAAGTGTGAGCAAAGAATTTCTTGTAGAAGCATCTAATGTGGATTTTGGTGAAGATTTCAGAATTAAAACTGTAAGATATGCTGTCAGAATGAAACAACAGGGAGTCTTTATTCCATCATGCTTACAAATGACTTCCTGAAAAAAAGACACAGTATTCTAGGTTCTCACAGGTTATCACATTATTCATTCCTCTATTTTCAAGTTAGGCACACAAAAAAATGTTGACAAAAGTAGCTATAATCAAGGGACATGTCAAAACTAAATCAGGGATCATCCAGATAAGAAAATTTTATTAACATCTTCATGATGAAGGATACAGCCTCCATGTTTAGTCTCAGAAGCAGATTTCAGTGTGTTTTTCAGTCATTTGTTACTCCTGATCTCTGGAGTCATCACAGAACAAACAAGAGAAATAGGGAAAAAAGAACATTTTCTGGAAACAAAACATTTTTGTAAATATAGCCTGATCTGAAACCTCTTAATTCTGATGGGAAGGTGTTCTCTGACTTTCAAGAGGGGTGTTGGAGCTTTGTCTTAGTAATAGGTTGCCTGTCCGTTCAGCTACATGAAGGTATAGATACTTGAATATTTGTTTCTTTTGTTTTCATACTAGCTTGGACAGAAACGTCTTTAGTATTGATTAAATTGTATGTATATATTTTGATGATTTATACAATACTACAGATAAAACATAAACTTCAGAAGTGTTGGAAACAACTGAAATGCAAGTTGTAACCAGGTTCCCCAGAGATCTGTGCAGTGAGTGGAATTACACCAGCACAACCGAAGGTGTGTTCAGGGATGGAAACGTGGCTGGGGGCACAGGAAGCAGGAGCCTCCTGGAAAAGACACAGTTGCCAAGAGAAATGGCTGTGGAACAACAGTCTATTTTCCTTGTCATCTCTTCCCAGATCTTTTTGTTGTGATGATTGCATTTACACAACTTTCTGAAAGTTAAAGGCCCTTTCAGCTCATGTGTTTTTGAGTGATCTCCACCAGTCAGTATTAACCAGTCCCTCCAGGACGGGAGAGTGAAAAACAACTGTGCTTATTGACTTCCTCATTTTGAAGGAGTTGAACTGTTTCCAGCAATTAAAGGTAATTTGAACTTTTCTGGGAAGTGTAAAAATTGAAGTAAGTAAAATCAGTCCCTCTTATTTCCCAGCCCTGCAGGGACTGAGCTATTGCTCACCGACAGCTCTCTTTTTCTGACCTTTGTATGACCTCCAGGGGATTTATGACCCACAGTTAGAGAAAACAGTACTAATCTAGTGCCCTTCTTGGTCTCAGGTGCCACATTTCAGTGAATAAAATGTGTCATGTGCTCTTCTCTTACGACTCTCCTCTTCTGGAACACCATCATTCTTAGGAGAAATGCAACCTGCAGTATTGATATTGCTATGAGATTTATGGCAGGAATGTGAAACCATGCATAAAACTTGTGAAGCGGTTCAAGTTAACTAGGCATGAGAAAACAGTAGATGGAAGCCTAGGATGTAAGATCCAATTGGATGGAACCTCAGGCCCAAGAGATGACAAGGGATGAGCTTTGCAGTCTGTTTTACTGACAGAGATATGTGCTTTATAAAATTATGCCAAACCAGTGTTGCTACAGGAGTAGCTGGCTTCTGTTCCACTGTAAGCATTGTGACTTGTCAGGGATTTTATTTTTGGTGGGGATGATGTAAGGCGCAGAAAGTAAGTTGTTGGGCTGCCTTTCCAATGTAGAGTTTGTGATCCTGTTACTTACAAGGCATGGGTATTCTTCCCCATCACTGGACAAACAACTGCAGTTTCTTCTCTTAGACGTATAGATATATAGATAGATACTTTTTTTTTTCTTTTATTACTTACTCTTGCCAGCAACAGGAAAGTTTCCTTCCTTTCTCTTGCCTTGCAGTCATACATAGACAATTTTTCTATTTTTATTTTAATAATTCTGCATGTCATCAGCAGACTACCCCTGGTCCTCACTTTGGGCCTGTGTTCACTTTTAATACTTTGCTAATCTACCTCAGTGTGATGGCAAAAAAACCCAGTAATGACTATTAGATCCAGTGCTGTAGTTTTTGTTGCTAGCTACTGTAGAGGCTTTTTGCCTTTTGTCTTTCTCCCTTGCTGGTACCATGCTTTCGGCTGTTTAATGGTTACTTTGCTACTGAACTCCACAGGGGAACATATCCCCAGACATTTCTCTAACCTCATCCAGAGAAATCTGAGAGCTCTTCTCCCTGTGTTCCCAGCAGGAGCTTCCTGCTTGCTTTTTATGTTTCAGCTGCTACACACACATACTTAGGTTTGACTCCTTTGGTAAAAGCTAAACTAATGAGCTATCACAGAGAGCAGCTAATGGCAGTGCAGCCTCATCCCCTTCCCCTATATAATTTTTCTTATCTACTCATGAAGTCTTTCTGTACCATGATTAATTTTTCTGATTTCAGACTTTTAAATTAATCATTAATCTGACATTTGGCTATTAGTATGAGTATTTGAGATATGCATGGCCTTGTGCTGTCCATACCTTTTTTTACATCACTGGACTTAAATATAGTGCTGTAAGTTATTAATTGATAAACACCACTGAAAATTTACTTCACACAGAGGTTATTCTGTAGAGTACTCTTGTCCTGGGGAATAGCTGTTCCATCTCATTAAAATCATCTTGTTTCCTGAGACATCACGTATTTGGGGAACAGTGGGTCAAACCCACTGAGGGATATAGACCTAAAATGCATGCTTAAATTCTGAGCATCTCTCTGGAACTGATCCCAAACTGGCTTCATCTCAAATGTTCTTGCTGTTATTGCTTATCACTGTAAATGATTCCCATCAGAAATTCTAAGCTGTTTCCAGTGCTGCAAGACATCCCTCAATATCAGAGCATGGGCTTGGTATGATGAAATAAAATGAGGTATATTCACTGATCATTTTTTTTTCAAGTTTGTAGCAAGGTAAAGTTTGATACTTACATGATATGACTATGAGTTGATATGAGCCATTAAATGGCTGGTTCAGTCATGCAGTATTTACCTTCACCTTTCTAAAGAATAGGGGGGATTTTTCTTCTCTTATGTTTTACTTCCTGATATTCTTTCTGTCAGTGTGTTCAGTAACATATGTTCAGTTAATTTGACAATTAATTTATGCTATTACAATCCATATGATGTGGAAGGTGTTCAGATATAACTTTGAGGGAACAGGAGAAAGCCCCAAGAAAATCAGACAGAAAGACTAAACCTTAGATTAAAGTCAGCTCCTGCAGGGCATTGTGCCACTCCAACACATCCCTCATCTTTGGAAAAGAATTCATGTGCCATTCCATTAAAGAGCTAATTTTATGAGCCCCAGAGCATTCACAAAAGTTTCATTGTACGACTTCAAGTGATGAGAAGATCTGATACTCTGAGGATCTAAGTATTCTTATGTTCAGTTTCAGGTTGTAAGGCTTTTGGGTGATCCCAAATTTGGCTTTCTGAAATTCAGACCTCTAGCTTAGTACTGCACTCTATAACTTTTTGTGTCTGAAGGCGCAGATATTTGGCACAACATGTGCATAAGAGGAAAAATTGGCTGCATTTTGAAACCAAGATTGTAGAAAATTATATTGAAATAATCTTGCCATATGCATTTCATTCTCTCTTGTCATAGTGCCTATTACACTCTGAGCTCGTAAAGTGCCTGGCCCTATACTTAATTGACAAGTTAATCAGTAGTGCTGCTTTATTCATGACTCTCACGTGCAAAGAGCTGGCTATGGGGGAGCTAGAGCCTCTAAGACAAATGGTGAGAAAATAACAGGTAATATTAAAAATACCATGGTTTACCTTTTTTCTTTTGGATGAAAGAAGAAAAAACTAGTATGGAGACTGCCTGATTTGGTATTGGTGGGTGAACTGTAGCCTGCTTGAATGTATGTCTGTATGTCTTCAGAACATGTAGGGTTCTGAAGGGGAACTATGAAGATAGTGACCAGATTTATATGGACAGTAAGAAGCAACTGATCAGTGGTGAATATCCAGAACTGAATAGAATGGGAAAGACTGCAAGTATAAGAAAACAGGACAAGCATTTATACTGTTTCTTAAAGAGCTCTGGGATAATCTAGGTTTGGACAGTTGGAATTTAAAAATTTTAACTGCTTGCTTAAGTGATATATGTAGTGTGGGAGATGCAATTACATTGCTGCAAGCATAGCTACAAAAATATATGCTGTAGACAAGTATTTAAAATGACACTGGTGCATACAAGAAACCTGACAAGTTGTGAAAATTGGAACTATATCTCTTCTTGCATGATATTCTGGGAACTGTGTTAAAAGGAAACAGGACTAATCCTAATGAAACATGACCTCTCCACTGTGTGCCAAACTACTATAAACTGAATCTGACTGGCTGCTGCACCGGTGACATTTTCTAATCCAATTTAATGGATTCCAGCACTTGCCTGGGCAGATGTTGAAACCTCCCATTGATTGCAGCCTATGTCATCTTTTCATCTGCCTGTTTTGCATTTCAATTATCATTTCCACCTCATTTTGCCTATTCTGATCAGGTGGGTACCTAGCAAATGTCTACTATCAAAATAATCCCAATATTGCATGTAATTTCCTGTAATGATTCTATGCCACCTCCAGTTCACATTATGCTCGTCTCAGTTAATGACTAAATTGCACTTCACAGATAAAATTTGTTATTTACTTTCCATGTTTTCGAGGCTCAATCTGCTCATTGCTGCTCGCTGAGTTTTGATTATTTACTGCACTTTCATTTAAAACTGTGATGGTCAAAATCCCTTCTCCATGCATAGAACATGTTTTCCTTTACTCTGTTCTTCATAAAAGAAGGTTGAAGTGTCAGCTCTTAGTTTTCAAGAGAAGATGCCCAAGTTTCTTTTATCACTCTTTTACATTATACACTCTTGAGTGTGTCACTTAGGCTGCCCATGTCTAAGTTTAATGGTCTTTAAAATGAATGCCATAATACTTAATTCACTGGATTATTGTGATCTAATTAATGAATCCTTTGAAAAAGTCCTTTGAAGTTCTCATTTGAAAGATACTTTAGAAATATATAATAGTCATAGCAATAAATCCATTTAATTTCCTGGGTTTCAGCCCAATATCATATGGATTTCAGACTTCTATTTTGTTTTTTTCTCCCCACATATAGTGCTTCATTTTGTGGATCATAACTAAGGTATTTCACATCTCAGTTCTACCTCTAAGTAACGATTGTTTCTTGCGCATATGTGTATAAAATAATTTTAAAGATTAATTATTCATATTCCATATGACTCATTGGGGTCCTTAATTATAAAATAAGCCTCTTGAAAAATACAGATTATTTTCCTTTCAACCTTGTTTGTGGTTTAGAAGCATGCAGTGAAAAATAAGGTGTTTACAGGTGAAGCATACTTGCTGGAGTGAGAGTCTTAAATGGGCCAAAACATGTAGAGTATTATTAATACTTTTTGGTACTGTGAAGCATTTCAAAGAAGGTACCAAAATCTCAACCTTAGCTTCACGCTTTTTGGTGGGGAGAAGAAAAACCTGTACCATGCAAGTGCTGTATGCGTGCCATTGTCTGTGAGATAAAACTAGATCTAGGGAAACCAAGTAACAGTCCAGAATACAAAATTGTGACAGGAACTACCAAAGAACATTTTAATCCAGTTGTAATTGTAGTATTATACTATTGTAATTTGATTTTCAACAGGTTATGAATTTTAAGGCATTTTTCCCATTTTGTTGAATGTTATAGGTTACATAAATGTCTTAAGTGAAGAATTCATAGAACAGTTTGGGTTGGAGGGGACCTTTAAAGGTCATCTAGTCCACAGCCCCGCGCCTAACCCTCCCCCCCCACCCAAACGAACAGGGACATCTTCAATGAGATCGGGTTGCTCAGAGCCCCATCCAACCTGACCTTGAATGTTTCCAGGGATGGGGCATCTACCAAGTCTCTGGGTAACCTGTTCCAGTGTTTCATCACCCTCACTGTAAAAAATTTCTTCCTTATCTCTAGTCTAACCGTCTTTTAGTTTAAGACCATTACTCCTTGTCCTATCGCAACAGGCCCTGCTAAAAAATTTGTCCCCATCTTTTTTATAAGCCCTCTACAAGTACTGAAAGGCAGCAATAAGGTCTCCCCAGAGCCTTCTCTTCTCCATGCTGAACAACCCTAACTCTCCCAACCTGTCTTCATAGGAGAGGTGCTCCAGCCCTCTGATCATTTTTGTGGCCCTCCTCTGGACATGCTCCAATGTGTCCATGTCTTTCGTATGCTGAGGGCTCCAGGGATGGATGCAGTACTCTAGGTGGTGTCTCCCCAGAACAAAGTAGTAAGACAGAACTGCCTCCCTCAATCTGTTGGCTATTCTTTTTATGCAGTCCAGGATATGGTTTGCAAGCACACATTCCCAGATAACATCTAGCTTTTCATCCACCAGTATCCCCAAGTCCTTCTTGGCAGGTCTGCTCTCCATCTGTTCATTGCCCAGCTTATATTGACACCAGAGGTTTCCCTGACCCAGATGCAGGACCTTGTACTTGGCCTTGTTGAACTTCATGAGGTTCATTTCGCATGGGCCCACTTCTCAAGCAAATGATCCATTTCAATTTCCTTCCTATACTAAAATCTACTCCAGTTTTGTTCATAACAAGCATCTAGCCTCACAATGTAAGTAAATCTTATACATAAGTAAAAACATAGCTGTAGAAGTGCTTTTAAGGTCAGTAATGGCATCCTTCTCCTGTGTTATAGCAAAATACTCCATTTTATTTATATCTTATTTACACTTTTAGTTTGCCTTAATTTCAAATTATTCCATTAGCAAGATCACAAGAATGAAGGAGTAGGACAATTTAACAGCTAAAGTGTCTTTTCAGAAAATTGCACAACTTATTGGCATCATTCACAATTTGCCTGGCACCATTATATCTGATGTAAGATGCCTAACTTCATTGAGGCTGAAATATTAGCTCTAGGAGGGGGAGCCAACTGAGGCTATAGTTCTTTACCCAACTGCTGCTTAATCATTTCTATTTATCAGTCAAGAAAGGATTGCTCCAGAATTAAAGAGCATTTACTTATCTATACGAACATAGACATCGCCAACCGCTGTCAGTTTATGAAACTAAAAAAGCAGAAGAGGTAGAAAGTTTGTAATATGTCTGAAAGCAATATTAGAATTATTGAGTTTAGGGAATAAAATGGGGAAAATATTAATAGACTGTCAGAGAATAACACTTGTAATACTATAGTAAGAAGTACTCTGCATATCTTTCATGCTCCTTTACAAATATTGGAAACACAACATTTGCAGATTTTAATTAAATCTTCACTGCTCCACTGAGAGTTAATATTTTTAACCCTGCTGTAATGAAAAGCTGTGTAGTAGTGTATCTTTTATAGAATTAGAAACTGTCTCCTAATCTTGAAAATGGAAGAAAAATATGAACACAGCCTTTTTTCTATATTTGTATTTAACTTATACTAGTGCCTCAGGCATTTAAGTATTTACTTATGTAATCATATTAATCACTGACATAAGTTTATATCATGATAAAATAATTATGAAGTCATGAAGTCTAAAATTCAAGAAACATTTTATAAGATATGAAAACAGATTTTTAAATCTAACTTATCCTTTAGCTATATAGTTGGCACTCACAAATGGCTGCATGCAGGTGTAATGCAGGTTTATAGTAGGTATGTAATTATCCATTTTTGACATGAGATTCACATGATAGTTTCACATCCTGTTGTTACCTTTGTTGTTGAAAGAATATGTGTGATATTACAGTTTAGAATATTTTTCTCAGATTCCTGTAATTTGGGAAGTAAACAATGAAAGAATTAATAAGAGATTGATTTTATTTTATTTAAGATCTCTCAAAGCTCTGATTTATGAAAGGGTTGATATAGCAACACCTGTAATGGATGCCAATGACTGGGCCTAGGCATAGGCATCTGTTTTGAAAATCCTGGCCCTGGCTAATTCTGTGAAAGCCCAGAGAGATCAAGAGACATCAGATTTACTGTAGCATGAACCTTGATCTTTTACGTGGCTTTCTTCTAATAGCTCTACGTTAAAACATAATTATTGTACAAAGGAATTTTTTTTTTAGATGGAAAAATACTGTTGAAGAGATAATAGATATTTAAAAAATAGAGAGCATGAGGAAATGCCATGCAAGTGGTAGTTTAATTCCTAAACCTTTTTGCTCTGTTTTTATTATTCTCTGTAGTTAAACTTTAATAGAGTCAGTGCCACTTAAGCAAAGTCATTTGTATCATCTCACTAGCCTACGTGGAATTAAGGAAGAATGAACTTCAGCTCTTTAAGTGAGCAGGAGATAACAATGCAGCATGACACACAAATGATTGAATTTTCCAGCAGTGTTTGTGCAATGCCTGCTAATTTACAAGGGCATTTTCAAGCAATTCAATGGCTGGGATTCCTTAGGGGCAGTTCTCTCGGCACTGAAACTGAATCAACGTTTAAATGGTTTTACTTTTAGAGTAGTTTAGAAAAATCGTAAGTAAATAGATGTTTTCATAATTAATACAGTAACTGCAAATCATGAAAGGATCATTTGCTTTTTGAAAGGAGAGAAAACAGTGTTCTTATTTGGCTGGGCATCTTGCACTTGTTTGTTAGAACTGCAAAGAAATATAAAATGCAGATTGCTAGATTAAGACAAGACCAATTACTCACTGATCTGGATGAATCCACTCCCTTTTTAGTAGATAATGCATCTGCTGCGGAGGAAATAAAGTAAGCTGGAAGTCAGAGATCTGACTTCTCTCTGCTCTGCCACTGATGTGCCTGTGCCAAGGTATCCCACCTTTCTCTAACTCGGTTCCCCTTTGGCTAGAAACAGGAGAGGCAAAGACCCCTTTCAAAAGAACATCCAAGTATTTAATTTTCAAGACAATGTGTTATTTCCACTCTCTAGGTTATATTTCCAACCTACAGGAACTTCTATTGGTTTTCTTCCTTTGTAATATCCCCAGTATGTTTTTAAATACGACTGTTAATGTTTTGCTGCAGTGCCAACATCTTGGTAGAAGAGCATAAGGGAGATGGCTTTGCTGCTGTATTTGTACACGTCCTGTGTATTTACAAAGAGGGACAGGCTGCTAGGCATTTGCATTGTTGATGCAATTAATACCTGTGCTCACTTGATTGCTGTAAAATCTAATAAAGCAGGAATTTTGGGGCTGGCTGCCTCTTTTTGTGACAGGAAGGAAGGTGACATTCTGGCAAAGACATAAAGTGGGAGCAAGACACAAGTCTTCTGTTCTTGCCTCCTTGATTTCCTGCACGTTTCTGAAAGTCTAGACAAAGTCAAATCAAAAATCCTTTTTAATTTTTGTGAGCAATGATGTTTTTTGATAAACCCTTGGCTTGAGTAAAACCACTCAGGCTTCATCATTGCTAGCTGCCACCCTTGTACCTATACTAACATTTTTTTATTAAAAACTTCCTCACTCTATATAAGAGATAATATGTAAATAGCACATTTACAGACTACTCAAGGTTTTGAATGTCTTTCTCTTGCAAAACCTCTTGAGGGAAAGATATAAAATACAATTCTACAAAATTCTAGGGAGGTGGAAACCCCCAAATGGCAATCCCTTGTCATCAAAATGAGGAAAAAATATTTTTGTCTTGGGCTTCTTTCTAATGAGCTCTTGACATTTTCAACATTGCAAAAGGGGCTCCTAGAGTGAGCAAAGTTGGCAGTTGCCTAAAGAAGCACAGTGGTTAAGACAGAAATACAACAATGCTTCCTCTGTCTCATTTATGTATAGCAAAATATTAGAAAGTGAAGCCATTGTTCTTGCTACAGAAGTAGTTTGGACTCTGTGGCATGAAGCTATTGCTTGACTCTTAATGTTGCTGTTGTTGTCTATTTTACCTGCCCTTCCAATTCCTTGACTGCCCTCGTTGTGCAGTGAAGAAAAATTCTCACAGGGTCTTTTGGCTGAACCTGGGTAAGACCTCTCAGCTTCTGCCAACCTTAATAGTTTAGAGCTTTGTAGATTTACCAGATGAAGCTTCTTCCCCAAAGCTGTGTCCTTGACTGCATCCAGTAGATTCTGAAATTGCTAGCTGTGCTAAACTTTGAAACAACAGGCAATTTCTGTCTCTGAACTAATGCTTCTTTTTGCTAAGCTTGTATTACCTAGAGAAAGGCTGCAAGAATTATTTTTAAGTATTTTACACATACTCGTTAAGATATTTTTAATTTTTTTTTTTTAACTTTAGACAAAGTCATTCAATTCATTTCCTTGTAAAAATAACTCCAAAGTAAAACTGAAGAACTGAAAGGACTGCTGGGAATTGAGTAGCACTGATGATTAATGGCCTGCTGCCTCTGAAAACTGCAAGTCAGATATGAAATTTCTTTGATAACATAACTGGAATTTCACATTTTAGTTCATCTACATATACCCACGTATATAGATGCATGCTTTCTTCCTGATGTATACATGAACTTTCCATGGAAATTTTTGTTGAATGCTGAAATGTTTGCAATTAAAGGAATTATGTTGTAATTTCTGTTGCTGTAACAGCCTTTGAAGCCTATGAAATGACACTGAATTTGACAGGAGACTCAGATCCAGTGGCTAGCTATTCCCACAATGCTTGAGATTCAAATCAGAGTTACGTCAGTCATGTTTGGGGAGCTGGTAGTAAATATTGAGCTAATCTCAGAAGGAAGTTGGTTTAAAAAACAGCTGATGCTTCCCATAAGGAACCTTTACCATGCCTGAGAACATAATTAAAGGTAGATTCTCTGAGGTCTGGCTTGACTGTGAAGTCTGTGTGAAAACACAGGCTTTTACTTTTTCTTCCTTCCTATTCTTACCTCCTATTCTGGTCACATTGAAGTGAATTTCATTAGATCTTTATTGTGGAACCTACTTTTATTTAGTTCAAATTCATAAACCCGTATTACCTATTTCAGCTTTCTGTTTAAGAGGCACCGTATACTATCCATCCTACTTAAACTTATGGAAATATTTCCATAGAAATTATTACTGGAGATCTGTACTGTACCCAGACAAAGGGCTGCAAACCACCTCTTTGACAGAAGGTATTTTCCTCTATTGGAGGTTATTGCTACGTATCTCTGATAGTAATCAGAACTCTGAAAACACTCAATCGATTAGTGGATATGTGGCAAACTGTGTGAATAGAGTTAGTGGCTAGTTTCTTCCATTTTGGAGATGCTGCTCTATAAAATAAAGAGAAAACCGTGCTGGCCTCCAGGGCAATCTACACTGCAGCACTGTACACTTGGTCACTAACCAGGAATGACACCAGGCAGAGCCATGCCTTACAGATTTTTTCCACATCATTAAACTGGAGTTTTGCCCACAAGTTAGAGCACAAGACTGATGCCAGTGACTTTGGGTCATAGTTGCGCTCCTGATTTATTGCATGGCATTAAACAAATGATCTTGCATCTGTCCTCACTTTTAAGGTCAATTTTGGGGTAGGATTCTTTCAGCATTACCATTGTGATTTGGACTTCCAGATGTTACTGTGATATATATAATAACTGTAACGAAAAATAATGTAGTTCACCTTTGCATAAGAAACATTTGATTGGAAAGTACATATTATCCTTGATTGAATAGATTAGTCTTGAATTGTTAAGACCAACCTGTTATTGTTCAGATAGACTTAAGTATATATTAATTCTGGCTCCAATCCATGTTATCAATCATAGACTGTTAAATCTGATTTCAAATATCAGAGTTGCTGTCTTTGTCTTAGCATTTGAATATGGTAAAAGTTCTATTCACGTGGGGAATACAGTAACTTCATCCCTGTCTTCTTTTCTTCTTAGATTGAGTCATAGACATTAATAGATGCATAGATATTTGTTGCAGCACTACCAAACTAACTGGCTGCAACAAGGCTTTCCCACACAAAGTTCCAAAAGTGCACCTACTGTCCGTGCTGTTTCTTCATCCTCTTCAGGCCAGTCCACCCTGCTTCTTGCCTCTGCTG
>JAVJGI010000063.1:47439357-47475886 GCA_035590275.1 Ibycter americanus
AGCTGCGGGGCGGGGCGGGGCGGGGCGGGCCGAGCTGCAGCCGCCGTTTGCTGCCCGCCGGGACGGGTTTCACCGCACCGGAGCGGGTCGCGCGAGCCTCTGAAGCCCTGTATCCTGCCTTAAGCAGCGAGCAGTGCCTGATGTTTCACATGAAGCTGAACGCATCTCACAGTCTAGCTGGGGAACTGCGTGTGGCAGAAGAAAGGAGTTTATTTTACTGGCTGTGCGTGCCTTTGAAATGAAAGCACAGCTACCGCTATTACAGACCGCAGAGCCCTGAGTCCCTTCTGTGTCTGCAGTTGGACTTAGGAACACTTCAGTAATAATGACAGACTGACTGCAGTGGTAACACCTGACTAAAACCACGGTGAAAGCCGGAGAGGACACGTGTAACTTAGACTCGGTGAAATGTCTTCTCTATATTCCTATCTGAATTTACAGACAGGTTGGACATGTCCTGGCCAAAGCAACAAAACTCATTGAATTACACGCTGCTCAAGCTAACGCACCGTGCTGTTAACGTTGTTTCATTATATTTTATTGCTGGTTGCAGGGTCACTGGTATGGAACACTGTGTGTTCAGATAAAGCTCTTATGAAGCACCAATTTGTTGAAATAATGGAACCCTAATAAAGATGTACAAATTAAGATACCTTTAATGGGTTATAAAAGCACTGTCCGTCTACAGCTGTTCTTAGAAACTGATAGCGCTTTGCGTGTTCCAGTGATCATGTAATTTTAAAAATAGTGATCTTTGCTGATTTTTATTGACTGTGCTAATTTTGATTGAATTGTATATGCTGTGGCGCTAATAAGACTAAATGTTCTGTGTTTAATGTAAGTTGATTTTCAAGGTTTCAGAAGGATGTCACCATTGGTGACAGATTTTTAGATGAAATCTTTTGATGACGTGTAGTTTCAGGAGGTTGGTTGTCTTGGTGCATGCTGAATCCCAGGCACAGTAAGCTGTACATCTTTCTTATGCTGCTGGATATCTTTTCAAATGAAACACTAAATCCAGAACCTACAGTATTTTGTGGACATAAGGGTATCAATTTTGCCATAAGGACTGTTTTTTAAAAAGAAACAGGTCTTCAATAAAGAAAATTTTCCAAGTGATTCCATCTTAGAAAAGTCAGGGTGAATTTTAGATAGACTATACAGATCTTCGTTCCTTTGTTGGTCAGCTTGTTTCCCAATGCTGTTCAGTCCAAAGGATGAACCAGAACTCAAAAATTTCTTCAGCTACTGTAATTAAACCACTGAGTTCGCAACTTCTTTTTTTAAAATGTTTTTAGTCACATAGGAAGATACATTTGCCAATTCCACAAGACACAGTTGAAGGAAATTTTGATTGATTCTGGGGACTGGAATGTAATTCTCTCATGTTTGTATCTGGCCCAATACAGACACCACTAATTAGGAGAATGTTCTTTTGGTTCACTGTGCAGAGATTAGCTTCATTTTAGTGAAAGCACAATCTTGGATCCTGATTTAAAAATAGGTATTGCAGATGTTCCACAGAGGAAAGCTCTTTGAAATGTCTCCTTGGGTACATGCAGTTCCCTGCATTTGTGCTTAGTAGTAGAGCATAATTAGATTCCAAATTAATGGATCACGTGCCTGCCCTCAAACAAGGCTAGGCTACGGTGAGTCAGTTGGCAAATGAGTTGATTTCCTCTTTTGAGACCTTAATTCCAGTCCCTACCTCTTTTTTAAACGTGTGTGTCTGTGAAACGTGTATCCTTTGTATGTTTATACATCTATGTATTCCTCTGTCAACTAACAACAGAACAGTCAGTGAGGTTAATGTCCTTGGCAGGATGAAATGGCATTTGTAAATGTCATTATTTGTCTGGAACCCCACACTGCAAACACGTATATGAGGAGCTGGTCTTAACAGCCTTAAAGGCATGATTATTCTATGAAATAGAAAATGGTAACAAAGACACTCATCTTCCCATTTCATTACCTCTCCCCAGAAGCAATTCTGTTTCATTTGCATGGCACAATATTCAAGTTGTTGAATCCTAGTCTCTCAGGACTGTCTCAAAGGACTGATAATGGTTTCAGACCTTCTGTGTAAACATCCATTGCACACTATAATTCTGCACTTTCTCATCTCCCTCATTTTTCTTATTTCTATCTAGAGTGCAGCACTTGTAAGAACTTAAAAAGAGATGAGACTGAATTAGGGACAGAGGACATCACAACGTGGTTCTTTTTCTAACTTAGAAATATGGGGTCTATATATTACCTAACTGAACCCAATTAAAAAGACTTTTAAAACTCCAGGAAAATTACAATACAAAAACAAGCCACAATGAGTAACTGTGGCTCAGATCCTCAAAACTAGGTAGAAACCTTACTCCTGCTTCAGGAATCAAGGATTTGACTATCATGAAGCATGCTGGCTTCAATCCTTTAAGTCTCCAAGTATCTATAACTTATAGATAGCTTATCTATAACTTATCTGTAACTGACCCACAAGATAGCTTATCTGTAACTGACCCACAAGAAAATACATATGAATGAGAGACGATCGGGAGGTAGCATTTAACAGGGATGAAAAGAATAGAGATCTTGTAAAAATTGAACAGGACTGCATTTCTTTTCTTCTGAAAACATATGGAGTATAATGAACCTCTTGTGGAAAGAAAGTGTTTTTCTAATGATTTTACTGGGGCCAGCATTTCCTCCTCAGAACCTAATTAAAAATGATTTCTTTTAGATAGTGGTTTGGGGTTATCTTGTAGGATGGATAAAACTCTCTTGTAAAGTCTGCAGAAATTAAATTCTTTAGATTTTTATCCCCAGGCTCTGCAAAAAGTATTTCCAGGCTTCTGAATAGTTTATTATCATCAAAACCGCTGTGTACATTTCAGTGTATTGCATAACAGGCTATTGTTCAGTAAATTCTGTTGGCAGTAGTTTTGGAAAGGGGAAGGAGATGAAGAAAAAATTGAAAAAAAAAGAATAAAAAGAAGGCAACTTTAAAAGAAAATATGGCTTCTAAATAAATTAAAAATATTTTTTCCTGGCAAGCCCTATGTTTTTTGCATTGTGTACCTATTTACCCCTTAAGTTCTAGATATATCAGATGGTCAAAGGTATAATTAACCATAAATCAATGATTCTAGTTTATTCATAATTACAGAAGATCACTTTTCATGTTCAGTTTGCTGGGGTGCAACCTTTTCAGATGTTTTTTCACACCACATGAGTCAATGGCACTAATGAGCCAGATATGGCTGTAGTAATTAACTGAGATGAGATGATGATTTTTTTTTTTTTTTTTTTTTAATCTGACCCTTTACTGAGAAAGACTATATAGCTCTATGATCTTGAGTCGGGAAGCTACTCTGCTGAGTTTCAAGATCAAAACAGCTTCAGCTCAGACTGAGTAACAACACCTCCCTCCAGCATCTTTCAGCAGCAATGTGTAGATTTATAATCTTCAGTATTGTAGCACAAAAGTTTGGCTACCTGTATTACAGGAATAACTGCATTAGCTGTGGCACAGGACTATTTTCTTCACCTAAAAGTTGCAACTAATGGCAAATGTCGCACACACCACTCAGCTTTGCTGTGAGTTAACAAGTGATAGGGTAAATAATCCCTAAACTGCTTCCAAAAGCCAAGTTTTAATTCAGTTTTTCCATAAAATGTTTAAATTTAACTTCTGGAGATTGATCTTTACCATTTTCATGTACAACAGGTATCTGATACTGCATGTAGTAAGTATAGGGCGTGAAAAAAATCCCTGAAAGAGTGGCTTGTTTGAACAAACGCCATTTTATTGTCCAGGAAACATAGAGTTCCACCCTGTTAAGTGAGTATGAATAATTTTCTTCCTACTCCAACATTTTGAGTTACACTGTAGACTATATCAAAATTGCACTTTTAAATGCTTTTTGGGCAATAAACTGTAAGTCTCCAATCAGCTATTGAATAATTTTTAAAGTGCAATCACTTGGCAAAACCTTTTTGCAGTTTCCAGATTTTGAACCCAGCTGCTCTGAGTAACGGGAATTCTATTAGCTCATACTTGTCTTTGTATGAGTAAGAAAGGAATCAAACATCAAAGATTATGAGTACTGTTTTCTAATACAGTCCTGATAGGTTTATATACTTCATTCTAATGCAGTTGAAGTGCTGTCAGGCCTCATTAAGATCAAACATTCAAGATAATGGAAGGCTGTGATCTTCTTCAATATACATTGTTAACTCGTGTTTAAGATAGATCTGTAACTCCAAACAGAAAGGTGAGATTTCTGCATATTGCATAAGAAGATGTAATACTGGTAAGGGGCATGGTATTTGCCTAAAGGGACAAGTGGCAAACAGCAATGCAATAGAAACATGTAGAAGCAATCATCCCATTTCTCTTTTGAAGTCCCCTTAATCACTTCATTGGTCAATGGCATGTGAGTTGTCCCTGAGTGAGCTGCCTGGGCAAACAGGGGAGATAAAATGACTCACTTGATTTCTACAGTTCAAAACAACCTGTTTTGAACATGTTTAGTCCCTGATCATGAAAGTAAACCTAAGGTGGCTTTAACACTATCAAGAAGACAACATTGGTTAGACACTAAATAAATAAATAAATCTTGAACTTGGGACCTTTGAGTACTGCTCCTGAATTCATTTGTTAATTATGGTATAGCTTTGACAAGTCATAATTCATTAGGAGAGGAGTAAAAAATTGAATTTAAATATTTATACTCTGTACCCTTTAATGTCTTCATTCCAGAGAGAAGACTTTCATGCGTATCAAACGCTGAATTTCTCATGACCATCATCCACACCTCGCGGAAACTTCCCTTTGTTTATTTCTTGTGACAGAAATCCAATAGTCATTGGAAAGGACAGAGACACTGAAAGTTATAGGAGATTTTTTTGATGCTGCTATTGATTAAGTTGAAACATTTTTGAGCAATACTGCATTAAATATATTTTATAAGAATATAATGAACTAATTACCAGACAGATATTAAAAAATGAATCTTCATTCTTGTTCATTAACAATAAACAAAGAGAGGTGGTATCCTTTTTCATTGTTGTTTTTCTTAAATGTAAGTCCATTTGCCCTCGGTTGTCTGTCACCAGCACTCAGATAAAAATGTAGGATCAGGAATCTGAGAAACTATCTAAATGGATGCAATGAGCTGGATCCTGTGCCAGTGAAGCTACACTGATTTATACAAGTTGTGGATCTGGCCTGTGAATTTTATTTTTGACAGTAAACACTATTACAGCACAGTCAGGACTTTCTATAGGCATTCTTCATGCTATAGAGCACTGGCTCAGCATCCACAGCTGTAATTTTGTGTTGAATGACCTGATCTTAACGCACTGAATTGAAATGGAAACTTCCCATTAAAAGAACATTCCAAGATAGCAAAAATCAGTGTGCGTTCAGAAGAGAGAACTTTTTTCTCAGGGCGATGAAGTCAGGTCACTTTAGTTGAAGTATGAAGTCTGGATCTTCAAATTTTATTCACGTTATTGATGATTGCACCACTATGTAATGGCAGAGTGGCATGGCCAAGGACCTTCATAAGGCACAAGGTCTACACAAGGCTGCTCCCTGGCATAGATTTGCTAGTTCACCTTAATGTATGAGAGAAAGGAAAGACTGGATGCCCAAACTAATAAGTAGTGATCCCTTTGGAGTTTGTGTCCTGCTGTAGACCTTGCATCCACAATATATAGAGAGAAATTAAGTGAAAGTGGGTTTGTTGCAAATGGAGTCAGCCATTATTCCCTGCAGTCTGCAAGTAAGGTGCAGCAAACCCATGTTCAAAATCCTTGAATCTGTAGTCTGAGAATCAGAATTTCAAGATGAGGGCAGTAGTAGCCCTATGCCAACTTTCAGGTGTACTGTCTGCTGTCTCTGCATTGTCTGTTCAGCAATCACTAATGAAATTGTTCTTCTCACTCCTAGTAGGTTCTTACTTTGCCTTTCAGTAAAAATTGGGAGATAAAGAATAGCAGTGAAAAGCAATTGAATATGGTCTAGTAAGTGCCTTTCTCACTCTTAAGTACTGCTTGTTAAATTTCATTTTGAAAAATGAAGCTGTATTTAGTATAAATGTGAGGGATCCTGGTGAGAAGAAAAGCACCCCAAACCATTAAATGAAAAAACCTGTTCTTTTTGCTGCTGTATAATTTTGAAATGACTTAGCAATTTGTACTATACTTAAGGAGAAAAAAAAAAAAAATGCTGACAACTTGGACACCAGACTGCAGGTAAATGAAATTTTATAAGGAGGTTTTAGTACTCTTTAAGAAGGAAAAACAAAGTTTGCAAGTTCCTGGCAGACCCTTAATTAAATTGAAAGGTGTCTTGCTATGCTACTTTTGTACATTAAGGAGAAACTATTAAGGCTGTTTTGCTGACTGCAGTATACTGCAGTCTTGCAGGTTACATTGCTAGACTACTTTGTGAAGCAGCAGCAAACTCTCCCCCTTTAAACAGCTGTAAAGAATTATGGTAAGATTTTTATACAACTTTGCTCTCTTGTTCTTATGGTTACCTATAGAAAGGACTTTAAATCCCAGTATTTGCCACTAAGCATGAATTTGTTACCTGTTTTAAGTAAGAAAAGAAGCAGCAGTTGCTGAAGGCAGGCTAAACAGAAGATACTGAATGTTTATAGATTTCACCAATGATGGCTACTCTCTTGCAGGATTTGTCTTCCCTGTTAAGAAGAGGTTAGATAATTCATTGCTAACTTTTCCCCAAGTGATCTCTCATGCTCTGGCTCACTCAAGACAAACGTCAGGGATAAGACACACTGTCTAGCACATGCTTCTGCAAATACTGATAGATTATCAGTATGCATATGTTACTGTTGACTGAAGGATGTGGAGTACTAGTCTGCTCAAATTGGATGCCTAGCTTTCTGTCGGTCCTGAAAAATGTCTGTTGTATCTGCTGAACAAGACAGAGAGTTGCAAGAAGCTATTTTAGCAATTCCCTAAAAGCAGATTGTTCTTCCAAGCTAATCCTGCAGCAGTGCTCTAGTGCTGTTCTGACAGAAATACTGTTCTCTAACACAATACAAGCGAGTGAGAAATCCACTCTACTTAGTCAAGCTTTCTTTTGAAAATGCGCTTTCCAAAACAGCAGGGAAGTTTATCCTAATTGGTTTTGTATGTCAAATTTGAGCATAGATATATTCCTCACATTTCTAAAGTTTGTCTTTAATTTCAGTTGAAGGTAGCAGTCTTCAGTATTTCTTGATATAACATGGTAAACTATAAAAAACCTGCTGTGCTGTTTCTCTCCAGAAATAGCTAGATTTCAGTGGAGAATAAGGTAATTCTGATATATGTATATGTTTTTTGTCAATGTAGGATTTAAAGCTCACAGGGAAACTTCTAGATAAAAGTCAGTATATAACTGTAAGCTGTTACCACCTATTAGTCAATGTAAAACCTCCTAAATCCCATTTACACCACACATTATAAAGGCTGGGGACAGGGACCTCACTTCATTCATTGGGTGGTTATATCTGCTGGTTTTATTTCATAGCTACCATTGCAACTCTATATTTCATGGTATTAAGGAAGAAAAAAAAGAAAGGAGATAACTTATTATTTAGAAAAAGGAAAGTTTACTTTTTAAGAACTAAAACTAAATCCATTCTTAATGTGTATTATTACCATTCTTTCAGCATTTCAGCAATCAGAAGAAAGATCTTCTTTATTACACAGTTAAAACAGAAGCATTTGTCTTATCTTTACCATTTTTATAAAACCTGCATTTTCATAGCAATTGGCTGTGTGATATGATACCTCCTGATATGCCTCAAGAATGGATCAGTCTAGCTTAGAGGGTAACAAGGATCACTTCAGCTGGAATAAAAATCATTCTGGTTTCACTCACTTGAATGGAGCAATGCCAGTTTATCCTGCCTGAGCACTAGACTAAATTCGGCCAACTTCTGTAGAATTACAGAGAAAAAGGTTGCCTTCACACTTCTGGAATGGAAAGAATTAGAAAGAAAAGAAGCCACAAGAATGTACTATGTATATAACCTTCCCCCCTGCCCCTCCTCAGAACCATAGAGGAGCTCACATTAAAAAATATTTTTTTTTTTTCATCATCCCCTCCCTGATAGTGATAGCTTAGGTTTAGATCTATGGCTGCAGTAGTAGAGGAAGTTCTTAAATCTGTACGTTCTCCTTATCTCTGATACCCAGCAGCTCTCCTGTCTTCCATGAAATCCTTTTGAGATTTAGATCCCAGTCCAGAAATCAGGTCTAGTCAAGGAGATCTCTGTGCTTCTGTGTGAAGAATGTGAGACATAACTCCCTGTAGTCTTCTCTGGTTCTAGCTGCTGTTATTACATCTTGTAACTTCCCGAGCTTTCTTAAGTATTGAGCATATGGACAGCAACATGAGTAAAGAAATGAAGGTGTTTTTCCCAAGATGCTTGAATTCAGGTTTTAAAATCATTGTTGCAGATCAAGGGCAGACATTGACAGCCAATTACTTGGTAATAGCTGCCATTAGGCATGCTTGCACAAGTAGATATAGCTGGAAATATCAGGCAAATAGCAAAATCTACTCCGCAATTAATTACATAATCTTCCAGACTAAATGGTCCACTATGTAATTTAGGTCTGTAAGGCAGAGCAATGCTGGAGATATATACGCTGTACAGCATCAGTATTTAAATGCAACATTAGCATTTACATTTATCATTGATCTTAGCAACCCACAACCATGTGGAACTGGTGTGAAATATTCTGGTGAGAGAGTGCCTGATGATGCCAAAACTCTTCAGATGCATACTTGGAGGGGTGGGGGTGGAGGGCCCCACTGCATTATCAATGAATTCGTCGATTTGAAGTACTTACATGGCCCCCTGCTAATGACTGCCTGAAAATATTTAATGTACTTATCCTCACGCATCATTCTGGAGCAGAGAGTATGAATAAGAATCCAGGAAACAGTTCCCAGCCAGAGAGATCTGGATACATTAGCACTTTTGTCATTCAAATATATTATTGATGTGCTCAGGCTGGAGCAATGGTTAGAATTTAAAAAATGAGAAAATACTTTCCTGATAGGACACAAATGGCTTTTTTAGAAATAATGTTGAACTATATTTTATAAAGTGTATCAGGTATACCTATGCATGCATAAATACATGTATTTGAACGCAAGCTTCATTGGCTGCTTTGTGTTTTGATACTGTCTTTAACTATACGACCAGATCCCATAGTAACTCTTTGTCTTTCAGTGTACAGAATGAAAAAAACCCAAACCAACCTGAATTCAGTACTTGCACTTTTATTAGTGATGTTCTCCTTTTTTTGTAACTATTTGTTACTGTAAGGTATGACAGCTACTTTAAAGCTGCATTGAGTGTGTCAGTACAAGTTTCAGTGACTATACTATAGGTGTATCCCTAGCATGGACCATTTAATCTGTAAATGGTTAAAATTTTACAAAGCTGTAGGAAACTGAAAAAAAACCCCTTTCACAATGGCAGATGGTGGACATCCTTAATAATAGGTAGTATCACTGTTGTCTGTGATAAATACATTTGTATTGCTATACAACTCAGCATAGTAATGGAAAGCTTTACTGCAAACAGGCATATTTATATCCTTGAATAACATCAGCTATCAAATTTATTCTACTTCGGACAGATATTTTTAAAATTTGTTTTGAACCTTGGATTCAATCTCTTACTATACATTTTTAAAGTAGCAGAGTGATTTCTTGGAATCTTTTAAGAATCCAATATGTCAATACCTTGACACTTTAAAATATATTACTTTTATTTGATAGCATGCTTTCCACATACATAAAGTCTGTCTTTTTAGCTCTCTCAGTTACTACATTTCTTTTTATGTTATGTGACAGTTCTAATTAGATTAAAATTAATTTTCCATCTCCCTAAAAACTATCCTAAAAGAATGGCATCGAAGCCTTCATGCTTACATCAGCAATAATCTGCAGTTCACTTTATATTGCAAAGTCTTATTGACATATGAGATGAAGTCCTGACTCCACTGAAATCAAAGACAAAACTCCCATTGGTTTCTGTAGGAGTTAATTTTTACCCGTTTTCTCTCATGCATCTATTTAACAATGGAAGTCTGTGGTGGGCTCATGAGCATAGGATACTGTATCAGCACTTCAAAGTCTGAACAGCTGAACAAGCAGGCAGCACTGCTGATACTGGACGTTGTGTCCTGTTGATCAACTTGAAGCAGATAAACAGCACTTCAGTGAAAACGATCATTTACTAAAGAAGTACATGCCAGTTTTCCTGGATCTGATATTAATTTCATATTGATGTAATAATACTTTGAATTTGGCCAGTGATTTCAATAAGCAGTCTATAAGCAGCCTCCATAGAGAAGATATTCCATCACATAAATGTATATTAATCCATTTAAAAGCCATGTCTACATGAAAATATGAAGTAATCTATTATTTTTCTCTGTAAGACTTGTTGCAGTGTAAAGTTTTGGAAAGATAATGTCTTCTCTGTCTTTATCTTTTTTGATTCAATTTATAGATGGTCTAGACAGAAAGAGAATAAATCATATAATTTACCACTGTTTCTCACAAACTCCTTTGGAGCCTTTGATTTTCACTAAGCTGCCTCCAAAGCTTTCTTTGTTAATGATAATTTTCCCAGGCAGATCTACCTTATCACTTCTTGAATTAGTCCATATATTCTGCAAAGGTATACACTATTTTTTGGATACCTCAGGAAAACACATTGGATGCATGATACAGGATTGTGCTAGTGCCTCATTTCAGCACGTATAGAAACAGAATGCTCCAGTATTAACAAGTTACTTCAGAATTAATTTAAAATTAAAACAAGTTAATGTAAAAATACATAATTATTTTTGTTTGCAATATTCAAAGTAAACAACACAGTTATAAAATTTGACTTAGTTATGTCTCTGGTTTTGCTTCCAGTGCTTGAGTAAGCTGTCAAGGGAAAGGACGTTTTTTACCTGTTAAGGTAAAATTCAAATGTAGTCTTATATGTATATGTACACATGTGGCCCTATGACTATGCTTTATACAAACATATTCAGGGGTTAATGCACTTATTATGGGAATTTAGTAATTAAAACTTTAGTAACTAGTCACTTTAGAGTGAAACTGGTTTTGGAGCATTCTATCTTTCAAAAGTACTGTGATCCATGAGACATCATCAGTCCTTTACTAGGTCAGAAACAGATGTTTGTGGCAGAAGGACTGACACATGAGAGGATATCATTATTGCAAATGGGAAAGGTGGAGTTTGTATTATCCTGGACTGGTGCAGTGGTACCAGAAGACACTTTGCCTAGTTGCATGTGCAACAGTTATGAATCTCTTAACTATTACCTTCTTCCCTTTCTTTCTTCAGCTAGTGAGGATAGCTCCCTGAATGTGAACTGTTGTTCTTTTTCAAGGGATTTACATCTTCCTAGTTGGATAGCCTGTCATGGTTTAACCGCCCAGCCAGCAACTAAGTACCCCGCAGTTGCTTGCTCACTCCCCCACCTCACCCCTCCCTGGTGGGATGGGGAGGAGAATCAGAAAAAGGTTAAACCCACGGGTTGAGATAAGGACAGGTTAATAATTGAAATAAAGTAAATAATAACAATAGCAATAACAGTCGTAATGAAGAGGAGAGGGAGAGAGAGGAATAAGACCCAAGCGATGCACAATACCCACTGACTGATGCCCAGCCATCCCTGAGAAGTGATTGGCAGCCCCCGGCCAACTACCCCCAGTTTATATACTGAGCATGACGTTCTGTGGTATGGAATATCCCCTTGGCTAGTTCGGGTCAGCTGTCCTGGCTCTGCTCCCTCCTGGCTTCTTGTGCGCCTGCTCACTGGTGGAATATGGGAAGCTGAAAAGTTCTTGACTTAAGAGTGAGCACTGCTTAGCAACAACTAAACCATCAGTGTGTTATCAACATTATTCTCATTCTAAATCCAAAACACAGCACTGTACCAGCTACTAAGAAGAAAATTAACTCTATCCCAGCTGAAATCAGGACAATAGCCCCAAATGATAATGAATTTGAAACGTCACATTTTGCTACTTGTACAGTTCTGTGCCAGGAATTTTCTTTTAGGTTGTTTTAAACATTGATGTTTAAAAATTAGTCAGGACTTACCAAGACCCTGTCTGAAATGAGGCTTATATGAAAGATTCCCTGAGGTCAAGGATCAGAAGATCATAGCACATATATTGGAGAGCCTCGCCAAGAGGAAGCTTTGAGAACGGTTCACAGGGGAAAGGTGACAGTAGGTCGCCAGGAGTCCCTGCCCATTCCAGTTGTAGGAAGGATTGGACTAGGTCCAAGGTGATCCATATCAGTGTGTGTGAGCTGTTCTCTGGGTAGAAGAGAGGAAGACTTCTCGTGAGAAGTCCAAATGAGTTTCAAGAAGAAAGAGCATAGCAAATACCATAAATTGTAATTTCAAACTCACAATGTATTTCTTCAAACTTGCAATCTGTAGTGTCAACAGCTTGTGGCAGATACTTGATAATACCTGCCAAACCAGAACAGCATCTGAATACAGTCCTGTAGGAGAAGGAACAAGAGAAAGACTATGCAGATGAAATGGCAAGTTTAGGATATTTAATGCATTTCTGGAAGGTATACAAATACTATGGTAAGAATAATAACACAGGAATCTGTATAATAGGACAGAATATTTTGTAATATTTCATCAAATTTAGTTTTAAATGTCATGGCATGTTGGTCTTCTAAAACTTGATGATCACACCCTTTAGTATGTACATAAAGTCCACATGCTGTTGGAAATGTGATTCAGAATTTCTGGGTCCCTGTCCTGCCTGTGCTGCTGACACCTTTCATTATAGCATATCCACTTGGACTCCTGCGGGCTGCTGTGAGCAAGAGTCATCCATGCTCCACTCAGATGCAGGCTCTGTCTTTGTGCTCTTAGGCCAGGCTGGAGCCGTGCTGAGAGGCACATTAGCCTGGAGTCAGCAATAAGCCAACGGTTGCTACGTGGCTGTCATTTGGAGCAATGCACATTGCATCTAGTCAGCATGGAGTGTGAAGCTCATGTTTGCAAAGTATCATGTAGACACATGCTAAATTTTGGCAACTGATTTAATGCATTGTTGCCTCAGTTTCTTCAGCCATAAACTGAATAATATTATCTATCTCCTTTCCAGAGGGCTTGCGAGAATGTGTTTATGTTTGACATCTTATTAAGGTGATACAATCAAGCGTGGATGGTTGCCAAAACTCCCAGTGTATGCAAAGGGACCTGGGGTCCCTACATTCATGCAGCTCCCAACAACAGAAGTATCAGGTCAAAGTTTGTTGTTCAGATCCAGGAACATACTTGTAAGTAGTTGTTATAGCCCCCTTGAGTCACCCCAGTTTCACTCTTAATTTTATTTCACTAGCTGCATCCTAAATTGAATTGAAACATTTTCCCACTTGTAATATTTTAAGGTGTACAAATACCGTACGCAGGAGCACCTGTGACCTGTTCATTGCCCAGCAGTGATAGATCTGGTAATAATGTGCTTGCTATTCTGGCTGCGCTGCACTTTGGTAACACCTAGGGTTTAATTGAAATACACCCTGACCTTGGTTTTGTTCATGAGACATAGAATGGACATAATTACTATGAATCTACTGAGGGATATTATGGCAAAATGTTGTATTACTAATTTTGGCTCCTCACACCCTTTTGGAAAAAAATAAATAAATCACAAGTCTCAGTAAAAAACAATGTGCTGCAGAAAATTACTGAAACAAGTAATTTTCCAAAAAATTAACTTCTTATATTTCTCTGTACCTATTTTTTCTCTCAAAACACTATCACAGTATGATAATTGCATTGCCCCTAACAGTTTCAAATTCCTTCATAATTAAATAAACAGATTGTAAATTGCAGACCACAAAATGCCTGTGTTCCACTCTTACCTTAAGGGGTTTCCATAGTTACCAAGGACAAGAAGTTTAACCATCATTTGCCAGACTGGAGGCTATTTGCAGCCTTAACTTTTTATCTCATGTCTCTTTTTCTCTTTGTCTCTTTGTTTATTAACAGAATGAGGGAGTAATTTGGACTCAGTTAGTCACTACAAATGCAATGATGCAAAATGGACTCGGCTGCTTTAGTGAGTTACTAGCTGGGTATGTTTCTCCCAGAAGGTATTTTAGAATAATGCGTACTAGCAATACAGCCTATAGTTACCAAGGTTATGAAATACCTGTCAAGCACTTCTCCAACTCAACATCAAATAATTCACACCTTTAAAAAGCAAGACACCTTTCTTGATGCAGCATTATAGCATAGAAGTATTTAGGCAGATAGCTGTTAATTCGTACCCTGAAAAGCATTGGTGCAGATTTTGCATGGTTGCTTTAATATACTTCCCTTTCATCCCTCAGTGTTCTCTGTTTTACATCTTGCAAAATGCATTTGGAAAAACTGCACTTGCTAAGGCACAAACTCGATTTTTTTATGCCACTAAAATGGACAATCCTCTGATTTGCTAATCTCAAAATAATCTTTAAATCTTTCTAAATGACTTCAAAATTTTACCAGAGCATCTCTGTTGCCAAAGTATAGAAACTACTACTAATCCACAGCTGCATTATATGTTCATCAAACTAAAATATTTCTGTCTTTTAGTTTATATTATGCACTGAGGCCAAGAGCTCAGCAAGGCTCAAAGGATGATTTGTTTGGGTAACAAGAATATTCACCATTAGCACACGCAGTAAATAAATGCACATATTGTCGTTTAGAAAAGGATGTTATGCACTTTAAAAACTAGACTCCAATTTTCTAGGATTAGGATTAAACTTTCTTAAGGGCAAGTATATACTGTGCCAACATTTTTTGTTGCTCTTCATTGAACTGGCTACTGTATATCCATTCTTGGACTATATGGTGTTCTGAGCTGACATTTCCTATGTCTGTTTTTATAGTTTGTGACTAGGGAGAAAAATTTGGAATGAATCAGGGCTAACATCTTGGATCCCATCAGCCTTGCATTTTTTTGGCTTTGCATCTCTTAAAAGGCACAACATTTTTATATGTCATATTCTTAGCCTGCAGATTTTTTCCTGCTAGTTTGAAATCCTGTAGTATGTTGTTGAAAAGGATGTGAATTTATACAATTTAATGCTCCTGTGTAAAAAGATTTATAATATTCTACCAGATCAAGACTAGTTTCTTTGAAATGAAGTATCACTGTAATACCTTTAAATAGATGTTGTCTTAAATCACTGCTAGTCTGCTAAATACAAAGAAATATTACAGTGTTGCAAAATAATGACCTCCTGTGTGACAGGAGTGAAAACTGCAGTGTTTTAGACCAGTGCTTTGGAACATTATATAATTTTTTATTAAGCATTGCCTTTATACAAATTTTGTTCTAGTTCACAGATTTCTTCCAAATGGGAATCTGTGATTTTCTTTGATAATAAACCTGGAGATTAAGAAGGCATCCTTTCAATCATTATAGATATGCTGTGGTTTAGTTGTTGCTCACTGAGGTATTTCTGGCATAAGATAGTGAAATCCTGAAGGTGCTTGTATGACTTCCCCTTATATCATGGTTGGCACATGAGGTGTAGTGACATGCTGCTGTAATTAAGAGAATGCTGTTATCAATCAGGGCTATTACAAAATTTCTTCTGTACAGTTGCCTGTTTCCCCCTACATAAGTATCTGTCCAGAAAAGTATAGAAGATGAAACAAATGAAAAAGGTTCAGAGAAACTTTTATCAACTGAATTGGTGAAGCGAGAAGAGCAAAATGGGACTTGAATAACCCAAGGGATCAGCGATAAGGTAGGAAACCTTTTTACCTTTAAGCAAGTGGTTTGAATTGAGCCTAAGTCAATACATAACAAAAATTCTTAATGTCTACATGGGGTCTCAGGAAAATGAATCCAAATTAATTTTGAAAAGGGACTAGCTAAACAACATTACATTTTTTTATGGACACTCTTAATTGAAATTATAGTGGCCTTGATTCAATTTAGCTTAAATTAAATTCTAAATAAGAGTGTCCACACAAAGATTTAATGCAGTATAATTAGCCCACTTTAAAAGTTAATTCCAATTAAATTTCTAGAATGTTTCTGGGTGGACTAGTACCGAGCTCTATTGTGGTGGCTTTTATGAAAGAATTTAAATTAGTTCATCAAGAATAATTCAAAGATTGCTCCTATTCACACCACTGTAAGCAGCCTGAACAGAGAGATTAGGACTGTTTTGTCCTCTTCACCATTTCGGTGACATCCAGGGAAAGGTCAATAAAGCAGCCAAGTAATTCCTTTTAATAAAAATAAGTATGTCCTAAGGAAATATCCATTACATGTTGTATGATGTTTCCTATGACTTTCCTATAAAATTAGCAAATGTTATGAGTTGTACTAAGGACACAAACTGCAAATGACGCTTGGGAGGATAAGAATATTTATAAATAAAGGGACACACCAGACTGATTTAGTTTAAAACACTGTGAAATCTCTTAATTTCCATGGAAAATGAAAATATTTTTGCCTGGATCAATGCACACTAAAATTCTCATTTTTAAAATGCCTATTTCATGTTCATTTCTGTTATCTGAGGTTAAGGAGAAAATGTTAAACCTTAGGAAGACATAAGAGAGGAAACATGAAATCACGCTGGAAAATGGGGTGTATGAAATAAAGCTGTTTTCTGTACAACAAAATAAAATAAAAGAAGAAAAAGACAGACTGGGTCAAACTCATCCTTGATTGAACTCCCCTGAAATCAGTGGTGATTCAGGAGGATTGAATATGTCCAGTCACATTTAGGTCTTTCTGGTCAGTGTCTTAGTGATTCAACTGAGTCTTAAAAAGCTTGCAGAAGTGAACCATGAAGTATCTGTGGTATAGCAGTGTCCACTCTGCCACCTACACTTACATGCTTCAAGGGGCCATAGAAAATCCCAGCTATGTCCCAGAGCAGAACAGTGAAACATGCAAAGAGGAGAATAATTTGCATTGTGAGTGTTTTGATTTATCTGGTCTCATGAGTAATCAGTTTGCATTGCGGGGCTGCCTATCTAGCCCTCTTCAGCCTCCACTGTATTTAACTAAAAATAAAATAAAAAACAAATAGATAAAAGCTGCTGGGCTTTGAAACCTCCCAGGTTTTTAGGCATTATTGCAATGGCTCCCTAAACTGTTGTTGAGACTTTTAAAGTCCTATAGCAGTGAAAAGGGAAAACTGAGTTTTAAGAATGGAGGAAAAAATACACAGCTATATAGCTGCAGTGATGTGTTTTCACTGTAAAACAGTCTGTTTAAAAACCACCTCAGACAGGAGCCAATCCATAAGGAAAACAAAAAATAAGATTAGGAAGAGAAAGATATGAGGTCTGCTGTAACCCAGTTTACTGATTTTGCATGATGATTTTTGTAATGCTCTGTTAAGAACATAGTATGTGTTCCTTTGTTGGTGGCAAAGATATCCAATGGTGAAAAAGAATGATGTCATTGTACTGTATATGGGGTGAAAAAGAATGATGTCATTGTACTGTATATGGACAGGGAACAGCATGCGAAATGTTTGTACCTCTCCTGAACTGAAAGCTCTAGTCCTCAGGGGCTCAGCCAGGTGGAAAGGAATTTCAGGACGGAGAAGGTGGGGAGGGAAGCGGGAGGGTATGGTGAGTGAGTTCCCAGCAATGTGGCTCCATCAGCCCAACCTTTCACAGACATATGGGGACACGCATGTGAGGCTGCAGGAGCATTTGCAGAGCAGATGTTGGTGGAGGATTTCTGACCCCGGTGGAGCTCCCTGCCCACAGTTCAGTCACTGTTCTGGGACACGGGTTTACCCTCATGTGTTTCAGTATTTTGTCGAGCTAAAACATATTGTGTGCTTGTCCCCTGGTATCTACAGGGAAATTCCCTTGGCCTCCCCTGCTGGCATTGCTGCCAAAAGGGGATCAGTCTCAGGCCTGAGAGCATTCAGCATTCCTGAAAAGAGAGTCAAAAGAGTCACTTCTGCATAAGGTCACCCTGGAATTTAGACCTATTTTTATTGCTGCAATCCATGCTCTGTTCCGTACAGAAACTATTTTCAATTCTCCAGTGCTGATACTACTGGAAGAGACTTCCCAGGGCAATTAGCTGCTCGACGCACCTAGCTCCTCTTCATATGTTTGGAAATCTGCCATTTAATTTGCAACTGTAGAGTGGCTTGTTTACTAAAAAATGCAGATATCTTTGTAAAGGGTTTTTCTCGCAAAAACCTCTTTAAAAGGGTGTGATGTACAGCATACATAGCTGTGCTATATGAAGTGAAGCAAAGGTGCATTTTCTGAATACATCCCCATATTTGTCAGCTTGAAAAAGGTTGTAAAAAGTGATCTGAATGCTCCTCATCCTGAAATTTGCTGGCACATGGCTGAGGGAGAGTTGTGATAATTGAACCGTGCTTTAGTTGAGATTTAACTGTGATGCACTTGTGATGATTTAGATTTACTGTGATAGTTTAATCACCTGATATCGGCTAAATTCTGTCTATACTTTCAATGCAGTGACATTATAGCATCACATCTCATTTTTTAATGGCAGATGTACAACACCAATCAAAGTGTGTTAGATCATACAGTATCATAAACCTTATATTGGGATAAAGCCATGGCCTTTGCACTGCACCGCTTCACTGCTGAGACAGTTATTCATAGAACCACAGACTGGACACAAAGCTAAGGATGAGTTGCCAACAGCAACTAAACTGCCAGTGATCCTGCTAAGGGTCACTGGAGCTTGGGAAAATGTCTTTGCCACCTGCCATACCTCATTAGGCAGATCTTTGGGAATGGTGTAGAAGTCCTCTTTTGTAACCAAAGCCCACCGTTACAGAAAAATCCATCAGAGATCAGAGTGAATGTAATCCCTTTCTCCTGGTGAAATAACAAAGAGAGATCAAAGCACATCAGGCATAAGACCTAATTACAAAAAAAAATGCAGAAAAATGAGTTGTGGATTCCATTACAGTGCCCATAAGGAAGACATCTCTGCATACACGTTTGGCAAGGTTACCTTTCAACAGCGTAACTACTGCATCCTTCAGACTGTCCCTAAGGAAAGCTGCAGTGTGCACATCTGCAGAGGTAGATTAGCTCTGTCATTCCTTGCTTCATCTTCTGCATTGGATCTTAAGAGAGCAATGCTTTTTGCTCAAATGAAAATCTGTAGTACATAGAGACTAAGTATCAGATAAGCATATCAAATGTCAATTTGAAAAAAAGATTTTTTGAGTTCTGTGGAAGTAAAACCCAAACCAAATAACTCTCTATACATGTATATGTATGTCTCCGTGGCCATAAAGAGAATATACATTACTGTACTGAAATGACAGATGATATACACTTTGGTAATTAGAGAAACGCCACAGACAGACTTAAGGTCGTGTTTGGCAACACATTTAATAATTGTATGATGCCTGGGGAACTGACTGTGCAGTAAGGAAATTCTTAGCATTTTAAACTACATTTTAAATCTATACAGCAGAGGGCACTGGTGTTATTGAATTGACCATAGAGTTGATATTTTGGTACTAGAAAAATGAAGGGGGGAAAAATCACTTAGAAGACAAAGAAGTGTCAGCAAAGACTAAAGAAGCTGGTTGATGGTCTATATTCCATGTGTGGATTTATAAAGCTAAACCTTCATGTGTCTCTAGCATAATAGACAGATATTGAATAGCAAATTACTCTAGTACAGAGTTCCAGATGGGTCTTTATGTAAAGCCCATTAAAATATTTCCATAATGTTCTTCAAGGCTTTAAATGAATTTTCCACTGTGGTTTTGTGCTGGCTAATTTTTTTCCAGGGTATTTCCAGGGTATTTATGATTTTAAATTACCCTGATGTGAAATGACTGCACCAAGACTTCCTGAATACTTAAGCTCTGAGCTGTGGAAAACCACCAGTATAAAAGAAAGGACCTTTTTAGTACATTCCTACTGCCACTAGGAATCTCACTGCAGTACGTTAGCCTCATAGAAGGATCACCAGTTGAAAGTGAGGACTTGCAAGGCATTGCCTGGCATATTTTCTGCTGGTCAAGTTGGCTTTTTTGCCTCATCAGCTCCCCTGTACTTTAGCAGCACCATGCCCAGTTAGTGTGGTCTTGTGCTAAATACCTCATTTTGCTTCCTGTACTACCAAAGAGGAGGGAAAAAAATTTAGTCATGTAAATAAATCCAAAGTTAAATCAAATGGTGGCTACAAAAGCTAAGATTTGCTCTCACTGCCTCTCAGAAAACATTCCAGAGGAATGACAATATAGATCTTCTGTACTTATATATTAAACAAGATACAGCTTAGACACAGAAGAATCAAAGACACCAAGACATATGAAAATATATCTAGAACTTTCCATCCACATCTCACAAAATGGTGATACAGTCTTCAAATTATACACTCAGAGCAGCTAATAAGTAGTCAGTGACCAAGCTTGTATTTGAAGTATACACAGATTTGAATTTTGCAGAAACCTGAGGGCTACAGAATTCCCTGAAGGTCTTTGATAGTTCATAGTTCTGAAGCATATGTTTGATTGAGACATCCCTAGCACAGGACTGGAGAAAAAGAAATGTAAACGCCATGGGCAATTTTGGCCTTCAGCACAAGGAAAGAGCTGTTCTATGTGACTAATTTATTGTTTGAGTCAATAACCAAAAATGGGAGGAGTGTAGGGAATTTATTTTAAGAAGATGAAACAAAAGCATTTCTTTTTAAAATCTTTTTGCAACTGAGACGTGGAAACCTTTTGTTTTGGTTTGAATAAGTTTTTCTGATCAATCTTATAACTGGATAATGTCTTTGTTATAATGAAATACTGTATTCAAGTAAAATATTTTTTTTACCCACGGAGCATATGTGTAGTGATGGAAGGAGAAAGTTTGCTGGGTAAAGGAGCAGGTGAAGGCAACGGTGGAATATACCGTCAGGTGCACGAAGGCAGAAAAGGAGGGAAGTGCCTTGGAGTGTTTGCAGCATGGGTTGGCATCACCAGCTTTATGTAGGCTGGCAGAGAGGCAGCTGAAGGGAGTTTATGCATATGCTGGCTGATGTTGAGGGCACTTGCTCTCTCATGACCTTTCTTGTTTTTCCTATACTTTCTTGTTCTACAAATCCCATAGTTTTCCTGGTCCTTTGGTGTATCCAGGATACAGGAATGAGAGCGGAAAGTAGCAAAAAGAAAGGTAGAGAAACCATATGGCATCTCGCAAAGCTTGCCTTTAATAGTGAATGGGTTTGAGAGAGAACACAGAAGATTCCTGTTATCTCTACAAGCCACACACGCTCCTGGTGCCGCACCAGCCACACAGAGATAACTGGGAGCTCTGAAGCTGGACGTAGAGGGCTCAGTTCTCATCTCAGTTCCAGTGAAGACAATAGCATTGCACAAGTGCAATGGTAAAATAATTGGTTTGGTGTGTTTCTGTATCTATTTTATTACTTGTTAATGGAATTCATTATCCAGTCCAAGTCCTTAGGGGATAAGTTTCAGAAGAATTTAAAAAATGAGAAAGGAAAGAAAAGACAAATCTACAGAATAGAAATACTAGTGACAAACAGAAATGCTAATACAATCGCATTAATTATTACACAAGATGGTTAATTACTATTCAACAGCACAATTCTTGGATCACAGATCTTAACTAAGGAGCCTGAAATTGATATTAGACTCACTGATGTAATTATTTTGACTACTATGGGTAGATTCTTCTTCATGACAGTGTAAGAAAGATGGCAACCAGGTCCTTTTCACCCAGTTTTTGCAGATAGTTTTACTACAGTTGGATTTTTGATGTAAAGGATCTTGAATTGTAGTGATTAATTGAGAATGTTTCTCCATATATTGTGTTCAACACCTCTGAAGAGATAAGTGACCTTGTAAGCCTTCAGTAAAAAGCAGGGTGTGTCCAGCAGTCACCCCTCCCCTCACCTAGTCTAGTACATTGCCCTAAACCTGTGAAGTTGGTACTTCACAGTTGGTACAACAGAAGTACAGTTGTTGGCAGAGGAAAGGGATGGAGAGGTTGAAGCAATAACATCTAACACTACAGCCGCTGGATTCTGCAGAGTCATATGACAGGAGTGTAAGCCGCAGAGAGAAGTTGAGTTACTTGCTCAGGGTTGCAAAACACATTAGTTTTGTGAATTTTTCATAACAAGAATGATGTTTTATAAATAGCACTTATAGAGCAGATCAAACAAACAGATACAGCCCAAGCTTTCCAATTCCCATTCACAGGTTTTTAACCATTATATTGGTTATCTCTGCAGTAATTTATTAAAAGTAAGATGAGAACACTTGCTAACTCTGAACCGTTATAGAATTTTTTTACAAGTGCAGAAATTAATTCTCAAAAACACATTTTCTGAATATATAATTAGAAAAAAAGACTTTCATTAAATGAATTGCTCTAAGATGCAAGTTAATATATTGTTTTCCTGTAATGTATTTTTTACAGAAAGATAGCACTTTTTTACACAAAATGAAACAGTTTGGAGCCTGGAGTGGAAAAATGTTGCCTTATAGTATTTTGTTTTATTGGATACATGTATTATGCATCTGAGTGCTCTAGGTTATAAATATGCTTTAAGCTTGCTGTAATTTATAAGACTTCACTTTTGGTTGATTTATAGGAAATTTCATTAATCTCTACAACAGAGGGACCTTGCACTGAGCAGCAGAGATTGAAAATGAACTGAGGGCTGGGGGCTTTAAGAACTACCACAAATGAATCAGTACTGAGGTTCTTAAAATGGTAATGATCATTTGTAGTGTAAAGGTCTTTTTTCTCCTTACAGTAAGACCTGTAGGATTTTTTTAGAGATGCCAATGAAACTGCCAACCCTGAAACTACAGAGATATTTTTCAGCTTTTAAATGGCTATTCTTATTTCTGTGTTCAGCACACATTTACTAATGAGTGTTTCTCTGCTGCTGGTGCCAAACAAAAGAATTGAGGAGGAAATACCATGAAATTGGATGATGCTCTTTAACGGTAGGGAAGAATTGATGCCTATCGTGTTTGTTTGGGTTTTTTGTTTTATTTGGCTTTTTTTTTTACATTTGAAATAGGCAAGACCTTGTCCTGGCATTTGCATGACCTGCTACATTCAGTATTAAAGGCTTTACTTCTAGTTAAACTCCAGTGCAGGAATCACATTTGTATAGACAAAAGATTTTCACCCAAACGAAAGGGGGGTGCCTACTTGCTCTTCATATTATCTGATGTCTTGTGTTACAGTGTGTCAAGAAGGTTAACATCTTGAATACTGTGATGATTCCTATCTTGCTCAGTTTTGTCTATTGAGGCCATGTCATTTCTTTCAACTCTGCCCCTGAGTTAGAACATTCCTTTTCAGGTATCCACTATGGTTGAACTTGTTATCTACCATCCAGCTACATATGTCATATATTGGAATGAGCAGGAAAAGCTAGTGTCTGGCTTTTTCTTATCTCATTGTCAATTACAGCTGACATAGCTGCACAGGAAACAAAATGCTAGAATTTCTGTAGGTATTCTTCCTGCAGAGTTTCAAGAAATTGGTAGAGTTGACTGGAAGGACTTTAGAAGTCTTTGCTTAGAGAGCACACTTAAATGTTTGAGACTAATTTAATGTTCTCCTCCTTCTCCCTTCTTTCAGGCTATTCAAACTCCAGAAGGACCAACACCAAATAAATTATGAATGTTGAACAAGATGACCTTACATCCACAGCAGATAATGATAGGTCCTAGGTTTAACAGGGCCCTATTTGACCCCCTGCTTGTGGTGCTGTTGGCTCTTCAGCTTCTTGTGGTAGCTGGTCTAGTGAGGGCTCAAACTTGCCCTTCTGTCTGCTCCTGCAGCAACCAGTTCAGCAAAGTGATTTGTGTACGGAAAAATCTGAGAGACGTACCAGACGGCATCTCCACCAACACCCGGTTACTCAATCTCCATGAGAACCAGATCCAAATCATTAAAGTTAATAGCTTCAAGCATCTAAGGCACCTAGAAATCCTGCAGCTCAGCAGGAATCACATCAGAACAATTGAAATAGGGGCTTTCAATGGTCTGGCCAATCTCAACACTTTGGAACTCTTTGACAATCGTCTGACCACTATCCCAAATGGGGCTTTTGTATACCTGTCAAAACTGAAGGAACTGTG
Source organism: Ibycter americanus (assembly GCA_035590275.1). Taxonomy (NCBI): domain Eukaryota; kingdom Metazoa; phylum Chordata; class Aves; order Falconiformes; family Falconidae; genus Ibycter; species Ibycter americanus. The sequence continues at coordinate 47,463,564 of JAVJGI010000063.1, forward strand.
GTTGAGAAACAACCCCATTGAGAGCATCCCTTCTTATGCTTTTAACAGAATCCCTTCTCTCCGGAGGCTGGATTTGGGGGAATTGAAAAGGCTTTCATACATCTCAGAAGGTGCCTTTGAAGGTCTGTCCAACTTGAGGTATTTGAACCTTGCCATGTGCAATCTTCGAGAGATTCCTAACCTCACCCCACTTGTAAAACTCGATGAGTTAGATCTTTCTGGGAATCACCTGACTGCCATCCGGCCAGGTTCTTTCCAAGGGTTAATGCATCTTCAGAAATTGTGGATGATACAGTCCCAGATTCAAGTGATAGAAAGGAATGCTTTTGATAACCTGCAGTCACTTGTAGAGATCAATCTGGCACACAACAACCTAACACTACTGCCTCATGACCTGTTCACACCACTCCACCTAGAAAGGATCCACTTGCATCACAATCCTTGGAACTGCAACTGCGATATCCTTTGGCTCAGCTGGTGGATTAAAGACAAGGCACCCTCCAATACTGCATGCTGTGCCCGTTGCCACACGCCTCCCAGTTTAAAAGGAAGGTACATCGGTGAGCTGGACCTGAATTACTTCACGTGTTATGCTCCCGTCATAGTGGAGCCACCAGCAGACCTCAACGTCACAGAAGGCATGGCTGCAGAGATGAAATGCCGGGCATCAACCTCCCTGACCTCTGTATCTTGGATTACTCCAAATGGATCTGTTATGACACATGGGGCATACAGAGTTCGGATTGCTGTGCTCAGTGATGGTACATTAAATTTTACAAAGGTAACTGTGCAAGACACGGGTTTGTATACATGCATGGTGAGTAACTCTGTTGGCAATACCACAGCTTCTGCCACGCTGAATGTGACTGCCCTGGATAACCCTGGTTACACGTACTTCTCAACCGTCACAGTAGAGACTGTGGAACCTTCTCAGGATGAGGCACAGACCACCGAGCAGGTTGGGCCCACACCAGTTACCAACTGGGAGACCACTAACATGACAACCTCACTAACTCCACAGAGCACAAGATCAACAGAAAAAACGTTCACCATTCCTGTGACGGACGCAAACAACGGGATCCCGGGAATAGATGAGGTTATGAAGACTACCAAAATCATAATTGGTTGTTTTGTGGCTATCACTCTCATGGCTGCTGTGATGCTGGTAATTTTCTACAAAATGAGGAAACAGCATCACCGGCAGAACCATCATGCTCCAACGCGGACTGTAGAGATCATTAATGTGGATGATGAGCTTACAGGTGACACGCCCATAGAGAGTCACTTGCCCATGCCAGCAATAGAGCATGAGCACCTAAATCACTATAACTCTTATAAGTCTCCTTTCAACCACACAACAACAGTTAACACAATAAATTCAATACACAGTTCAGTGCATGAACCGTTATTGATCCGAATGAACTCAAAAGACAATGTACAAGAGACTCAGATCTAAAACATTTATGACATTATGGGGTGGGGGTGGGGACAACAAAAGATGGTTTATAAAACAAATGACACAAATGACTGGGCTAAATCTACTGTTTCAAAAAAGTGTCTTTACAAAGAAAAAGAAATTTATTTATTAAAAATTCTATTGTGATCTAAAGCAGACAAAATTATGTGTATTCCTCAGAACCTGTTTTTGCTGCACTTATTTACCCTACTCGTTCCCTTTTTCCTCCCCAACCTACCCTGATTCCCATTTGCCATATTTTTCATAGGAGATCTTGATTCCCTAAAAGAACTGGTCTAGGAAATTTTGTAAGAATTCTGTTACACTTTGGGAATTTTTATGGTGAATTCTAGTGGTGAGATTCAGTCTATTTTGTCACTTTTTCTCTTTTTTTCTTTTGTTTTCTCATGCCCTTTTTGAAATTATTCAATAGAGAATGGAATAATAACAGCAACTTTACAAATAAGAAAGCAAGCAATCAAGCCTTTTTTTTTTCCATGTAAGGATTTGCTCTGTATTTACTGAAAGCACCATTCTGTGAAGAAATGGAAGACAAAGTAAAAAAACAAAACAAAACAAAACAACAACAAAAAACAACCAAGAAATTAATTTACTTGTGAAAACCTATAAACCCCATGATATTTTAAACAATTCTAGAACCAGAATTTGTAGTTCAAACACTAAGCTAAGATTATAAATAAAATACTGTTTTTTTCTGTACTTCGATATAGCTCATTTTTAGTGTGGTATTAAGCATCAAAAGTTTGTTAAAATTCTTACAATATTCTGCTGTGATGGTCCAAAACATAATCACTTTAAAGAAAATAATTAAACCATTCTGGATCATTACTGAAGAATAGCATAGTTTTCATTTTAGTTTATCTAAGCAGCATAGTAGCAAACAAGGGTGTCTGGCTTTTAATGCAAGATTAAGATCATTCCTTCTAATGATGTTTCCGATTATCTCTATTATATTGCAAGATTTATTTCACAATATCAGAAGAAGTTTTGCAAGGAGTTCCCGTTATCACTGAATTTATTAGACACGGCTGAAAAGTTTGTTCTGTTTTTTGTTATTTATAACTGTCAATAAGAAAATTCATCTTTATATTAAAGCTACTGGTTTCCAGTTGACTTGTTCTGGGACTCCTAGACATAAATCTGAAATATGTTTAGCTATCTATAATAGCAATAATCAGAGCTGTATCCCTATGTGCAAAATGAAATCAAAATGCTGTAAATGGAATAACTCACAGGAAAAAACTCCAAGGATTTTGTTTGAAAAAAATAGAAAGAACAAAGCCAGCCAAATCAGAGGAGAGTATAGGTTACTGTAATTTGCATGACAATTAGACTCCCTGTAGAGTTACTGGTTTACATTAATATAAACTCAGACTCATTTACCAATAGGAAATGTACACCCTTTCCTTTCTATTTATATATGTTCTCTGGATTTAGCTTATTGGTGTAGGAATGGTGTATACCTTGCAAGCTGAAAGCTAAAAGGAAGGCTTTGCATAAGAAAACCAGCTCCAGGACACTGTGTTCTTCCAAGCAGAAGTTCTGCCAAATTAAACTACTTTATGCATTGGCAACCGAATAGAAGCATTTTCAGATGATTTAGATTAGGAAAAAAAAAGTCATATATATCATCTCTGAATATCTTTTCACCTATTTTCTTCCTTAACCACCCTTACCATGATTTTCAGGGTCCTGTGCCAGGTAAATAATGTTCTTGGTTCTTGCAAAATCTCTTTGGAGCTTTCTAGTATGCACCAGGATGCAGGATGAAGACCCTATTGAACAGTATACTTCTATTCTGTAAATTTAAGAAGGAATTTCTGCTAGGTTGAGGGGGTAAATACCTTTTGTTGGAGGCACAGCTCTCAAGGTTGCAAGTGAATATTGTGGTAAGAAGGCCTGATTTAAAGAGGACACAGTGGAGATAGGTGACAATGAATCACACTCTGCAAGGAGTCTGATAAGTGTAATACAGAATGAAACCCAAAGTTCTATAATAATCTCAAAGAAACATTTGGCAAGACATTATCCTTTGATGTACTACATGAAAAATAATATCTACTCTAAGGGAATTTTAATAGAGGACAAAGGTGGACCTGAATGTAAAATGTTGCAGTTGTGATTCCTAGCTTTACCTATTTCTTCAGAGTGCATTAGAACATTTCATTGGTGATTTCTTTTAAACATTGTGATAAGAATCTCTACAGAAACACTGTAATTACACATTGCTATTTGTGCTTTGCCCATCTGGCCAGTAACATTGTGTCCATGACCAATGCTTATCTGAAAATTGAAGAAATTATTTCCAGGAAACCTAAATCTGGGCCATCTGCAATCAACCGGTTTCTGTTAAAAAATTATGGCTACTTTCTAACCAGTATTTGTGAAAGCACTTATGGTCACTATGTTTTTATAAACAGGTAGTTTTTACTAACTCCTAAAGGTTATGTGTAGGAAGCCTTTAAGAAAAAAAGGTATAGCTATTGCGAAGTGGGACACTGTGTCAGTGACAACTTTTTTCGTCTCTGGAGTAATACAAAATAATATCAGTGACTGTTTTAAACAATATAAAAATTCTTACCGAGTGTTAATGCGGTTTTATTGGCTAATCAAAAAAAATCAGACATTCCTGCTTGCTCATAATAAGCATTAAGAAAAAGCATTTTGGTGTGTTTGATTGGGTGAGTATATATGTGTTATGTGGAAACCATATTTGTTACGATTTTCCCAGCATCTTCCCTACCCTTCTTGGAACCACAGAGATTATTTCTGACTCCTTCCTACTTATACAAAACACCTAGGACTTTTGCAGTTTAATTAAATACCAGAGTTAGAGGACATCACAGTTTAAACTAAAATGAGCTCTGCAATACAACCTCTTACTGCTCCAGAGACTACAATGTTAAGAATGAAGCCTGGGTCTCCTATACGGCAGAGCACAACTGATAGAAAGCTCTAATGAAATTTCTCTTGCAGGTGACCACATTATAGATGGTGTGTGATGTAAAAATACTGAGCAAAAAAGTTGTGATCTTGATTATGAGCTATCACTTTCTAGTGGGCTCATGATAAAGGATGAATTATTCTTCAGTTCATTTGATGGAGTCTGAAGATGTTTGCCTACTGTCCTGTACAAACACAAAGTCCAAACCATTTTCTTTCTGGAATTGTCATCAAGTCTTACAAATCTCACCATATGCAGGAATAACACGTGAAAAGCAAAGCGAGTTCCATTCAATTCACCATACAAGATGGACATGTCATTTTACTTTGAAAAGGGCTAAATGTATGAAAATTATTATAGTAGTTGTATTTTTTCTAAAATATTCTAATGCATTAAAAATTACATGTAATGGTTTCAAGATTCCCTGTCCCCACTGATGGCATTATATAGGTTGATCACAGCGTTAGAGAAAAGATAACTAAATTAATATTGTACTTAGTTGTACTAGCTTTACAGTCTTGTGAAAATATTTCATAACAGCTGTTATAAGCTTTTATATGTCAGATATGACCATTACTGTGGTCTTTTCAATGAGGAGAATGGAAAATCTTTTCAACCTATTCACTCTTCGCTAAAGTTTATATTCCATTTTACACATGAGCTAAGTGCAGCATTTTTCAAATTTTCACTTTTTCTCTAAGTCCAAGTGGTGAAGGTCTAGGAAATATTAGGAGCTACCTTGCAATTTCATACCAAAAGAAGTGAGTGAAGAAATAATTTATCCTTATCTTTAAGGTATAGCAAGAAGAGTTAGACCTCACTGTCTGGGTTTCTGTTTTTCTTAGTATAACTGTTTAATGCATCTTTTTCTCATTTGTGCGGGTGTTGCCAAAAAGAATCTCATTTCAAACTTGCATCTAAAATTCAATCTACAGTTAGTCTGAAGGTACTGGCGAACATTTTATTTGGAGGTGGTATTATACATTAGTATTGTAGTAGACTAACACCCAGAGCTATCACTACTGAAATAGCAAGGGTTCACGAGCAAGGAGGGAGCTTGGGGAGATCCTGGGAAACCTACCCAGTCAATGTGCAATTTTTGTTGGCCCTGCAGCCTCACTCTGTAGTGGTGCCCTGTGGAAACACTGTGGCTGTGTGTGCTTTGCAACTGAAAGAGCACAGCAGGGCACAAGGGCTTTGGGTTGGGAACAACTTCATTGGCTGCTCCCCACTTAAAAGCGTAGATGCAGAAGTAATCGGGGTGTAATAGCTCAGCCTTCAGATGCGCAGTGTATGACTAGAAAAGAATGAATTATTTTTGTTTATCATGTTGAACCACAAGTAGGTTTTAAGGCTTGGTGCACGCTAAACAATTGAAAACCTGAAGAATAAAAAAAAGTCTCAGAGCTACTGTGTAAGTTTTACACAAATGGCAAAGTCGTATTTTGACAAAATGCTAGTGCTGGTTTGAAGGAGTCTGCGAAAGTTTTTTCAATATTAAATCTATAAAGACAAATGAGTTCTGTACTTCAATAGCTACATGCTATTTGCTTCGAGAAGTCATGATTTTCTTAGGTGAGATTTGTTAAACAAAATATTGTATTTAATTTGTCTTGGGTTTAGTTCTTGCTTTCATACATTTATAACTTAGACCTAGACTGTCTGTTAATCGGAGTGCTCTCTAAAGGGCTGTCAGCGAAACCTGACTGACTTTCGTAAGACAGAAATCTTCCTGATACCGTAACTCCAGTGAGGTATGTAATTTTGGAATGAGGAGGAGACACTGAAATGATGACTTCATTGAATGATTTTATGGCTGTCTTTTGTAAAATAATGAAGAGAAAAATAAAGTCTGTCATTTTTGAGAATTTTGAAAACCAAATCTTATGTTAAAATAGGAGACCTTATTAAAAATTAGAAGAAATGAGAATGTTATTGGACTTGAAAGTAATAGTATGATGTAATGATTAAAGGAAGAAGTGGGAGCCATATATCCCAGATAATTTTACATCTTTTCTAACACAATTTGCAAACTCAAAAATTTGAGTTGCTTTTCTATGTATCATTCGGCTTGTGCAAGGATTCTGGCTGCCCTATCCATAGTTTTCTGTTTTCTTCTTGAATTTTGCAGTATGTGTATGATGCAATCTCAGCTTTCAGCTCTGGAACAGTCTCCCAGACAGCGCATGCAAAGGAATTCTCTGCTAAGTTACCTCAACTCCACCCATTGGAGGGTCATGTTTAATATTCTCTGGGGTTTTTTTCAATCTACTTGAAATGGCTTGTGCAGTGAAAGATTCCTTAATTTCTTTCATCCTCTACTATGATAGCAATATATGATTCATACCCTAGTTTAGAGAAGAAGGTTTTGCATGTATTACATTTTCATCAAATTTAAAATATAAATTGCAATTGTATTTTACTTTAGTAAAAAATCTTGAAATTTTACTTGAAAACTACTTCTGTTCCTTTCACAGTAGCTCAGTTAAACACAAATAACCTATTATTAAAAAAAAATTAACAAAGAGAAACTACATCATGGAATGGTATGCATGCACACATGTGTCTATATATGTGTATTACTTGTATAGTGATTTTACAGGTGAGATTAAAGGAATAGAAGAAGAAATGCATAAAAAAGAGAAAGATGGAATAAATGAGCTGAGAGAGAATCTAGTAAAACAGAACTGGAGTTAGTGGACCACAGCATTAATCCAACCCCTATGACTAATTTAATTTTGTAACATGTAATTCAATTTGATTTAATTTGCTCATTTAATTCCTCAGAAGGACAGTTAGTTGTCTAAGCAAGAAAGTGGAAATCTGAATTCTGTTTTTGACAGTACCCACATGATGTCAAGCAGGTCTTCCTTTTTCCTGTCCTCCTTGGCTTGCCGCTTCTGTCTAGCTGTTCAACTATCATTTTCTGAAGCTGTCTTCCTGAGACACCCATCTCTCCAGCCTGTCTTGGGACTGAATTCCAGTGGTCAATGGGACAGAAGATAGGTCAGTGTTGTGTTACTAAGCAGAGCCTCTGCAGCTCTGCGTACTAGGTATTTAAGTCCATTAACTCCTAAACAGTTATTTTATACCGCAAGGCAGTTTCATAATATTTTTTTTCTTTTTAATATTGTATATAAGATTAGGGCTGTTGATCACCTGTCATGTGCTAACTATCTTCCAGACTGACATAGTTTTTTTCTTTTTTTTTTTCCTACCTGTTGGAACATAGCTTTCTGAATGTTTTTTGATGAAATATTTGATCAAATTCTAAAGAACTGAAGAAAAAATGTCAATCTTTGGATATTCAGACTATAAAAGTATTCCAAATTGTATAAAACTACACTTTATTAAAAAAAAGACAATAAATAACAGTGGTCTCTGATTCCTAGAAAGCAAATGCCTAAACGAACAGTGCTTCATCCCCCTTTTTTGGGTTGGTTTTTTTTTGGTTAAGAACAGTTTCTAGATTTGACTCAGCAAAGTCATCAAGGCCTAATCAGACTTAATAAAGCAGAGGCACTGAGAAGTTGCATGGCTTTTGCTGAGTTCCATACAGAGATTATTTTATTCTGCTAATTATTTTTTTTTTTTAAATAAAATTCTGTTGCTTGTTTCAGCAGTGTTTCCATCAAGATGGATACGAGTAACTATTGTTGGAAATATTGTCACCTCTTGTTTCTACCTGGAGAAACATTGGCTCTTGGAGTTATCTTTTCAACTCCCTGCTGATTTCTGAGACTCCTGTGGAAAAGCAATCAATTCTGTACTGAAAGGGAAGCTTTGGCCCACCTAATACAATAACAAAATAATAAAGGGCTGAACCAGGCAAGGAAGAATAAAATAAAATGCAGTGGTAATGTGGGGAGAAGAATCCTGGGAAGAAAACTACGCATTATAAGGAGATTAAAAAAAAAAGATACTAGAAAGAAGAAGGTAGTTGAAAAGGTGTGAGAAGCTATTCTCTCCTTTTGTCCCCTCCTTTTCTTATTTCATGCGTTTTGTCTCCTGATGTAGCTGGGTAATAGCTGAACATTAGTGATGAATGCATTCTCAATATGAACATAACTGATGAATGCATTCTAAATAAATCACACTGGAAAGTGAGTGAATATTTTAAAATTTATCAAAGCAAAGTCTTTAGACTTGTACGGGTCAAACCAGTCTCAGATGACTATTGAAGATGTTACAATATTGTACTAAGACACTAAGAGATGACTGTAGGTTGTAATTCTGAAAAGAAGAATGTTCATACTTTACAAGTAGAAAATAGTTTCCGAAGAGAATTCTGGAAGCATTCAGTTGGTAACTTATGCATGTAAATATCATTTTAACATTAACTTCTGCTGAGTTTGAAATTGGTCCCTCAAAGTGAATCTGGAAGAAGCACTAAAATGCATAGAGTGGACAAGGATGGTAGTAGTGAAATGTTAAATTTGGTAGAACTTTCAATTTCTACCCTCTGGGATTATTTTCAGTAATACAATATTTTTAATTAGGAACTAAGACAAGGTTTATTTGTACATTTTCTCCCCCTTTCTCCCCTCAAGTGAGGATTACATTTTTGCCTGGCTAATATAACTGGTATAAGAATTTTTTGGGAAAAAAAAAAGACCTTGTGAAACACCTGGTAATTTGTTAGTGCGCTTTTGCTTTTTGTTTTAAGTTGCTTTCTATTGCCTTTACAAACAAATATAATTAAGGAAAGGAAATGGTAGGATAGAAAATGTGACTCTCTGATGAAGTTTGTGAAGGTTCAATATTTATACGTCCTTACTGTTTTCTTAATTTCATTCCAATTTGCTGTCACAAAAGGGTAGGAAGGCCAAATAAGTCTATCTTTTAATTTTTTTCAGGATTCTTTAGGTTTTGGATATGCTTTTTTCCCTCCACTGGTCAAATAAATTTTCTATGGGTTTTATCATGTTTCAGATTAGAAGCCTTTTTCCTTGCCTCTATTTACAATTTCAGCTTTTTTCTATGCCTTCAGTTTTCATGCAACATATTTCCTCAACAGCTGAGTCTTTTTTAATTATGTATTTTCTTCATGATACACGGTTGTAGGATCTAAGTCTGCATTGCCCTGCTGTATATCCTCCCTAACTTCATGGCAGTATCTGCTCTCATTCACTACCCTCACAGCATTATTGGCTTCTGTCACTGTTTGTGTCTGATTGAGAGTCAGTCCATAAAGTCATCAGGCATCTTTCCTCCACACAAACACAGAGCGTTGCTGTGAAATGGAAGTGTGGAAGATTGTGGCTGTCTAGCACTTGTTTCAAGGTTTAACAGCAGAACACAGTACACTCAGACTCTACCGGCTTCTGTGGCTATTAAGGTTTGGTTGCAGAAAACCAGCAGAACAGCCTGACTGGTGTGAGGTGATTCACCTCTGGTGTGTATCCTAACATGGGAAGATGTTATCTCTGAGTAGAATACTCCGTCTCTTGTAGTCTGACAACCTTATAAAAAGGAAGCCGACTTTTTCAGTAAGCTGTTTTCTTATTTAAAATTGCTGAAATCTGTCGATGGTTTAGATTTCTGCAATCGTACTTCATGCATGGTTGGTGGAGGTGCCACAACACTGGCATTCAGTCAACATCACTGAAGGATTGTATCAGCCTGTTTTTAAATGGATTTTGCGTCTGCTGACCACAGTTAATTATGGGTCTTTTTTTAAATGACTGTTAAGTACTGATAGCGCAGTTATGGAAGCACATTACTAGGAATGATGCCAAAATTTTACAGTTGTGCAAATTCATGGCATCTAATCCACTGCTAGTGGTCTGTTGCTCCAGTTTAATTTTAAAGTTGTGATCTAACATGTGCTGCTACAATGGTTCGGTAGGGAAATTATTTTGTTATTTTAAAATGTTGTTTAAGTTCTAACAGAATTGCTGGGCTGAGAACCAAGTCCTTCACACTGCTTTGCTGCAACAGCGTTGCAGCTTTGACTTTAAGGATGCACCAGAAGCATAAGAGAAGTGTTCAGTTTCTGCATCTGCTTTCCTGCACGCAGTCTTCTGTGACAAATGCAGGTATCTGTAAGAACATTTACTCAAAGATACAAATGCTATCAGACACATTGCAAGTAGACCACAGTATATTCATTGTGTGGCAATTATAACATCTCTTCCTCCTGAGTTTGGCCTTGTGGGTAGCTTTCTATATCTTCGTTCAAGTTCCCATCAAGTGCTCTATCTTAGAGTAGCTGCAAAGCTCCAAAGCCTGTCTTTGGAGCCTGAGTTATGCAAAAGTAAATGAGTCGTCACTATATGTCTGCTCAGATACAAACTGTTCTCCGTCCATCCCTTACAGAAACTTCCAATAGTCATATTGCTCTGCAATCCTAATTGATAAGATTAATTATCTTTATTCCATTTCATTTCTCAGGGTATTTCCAAGGAATGGCCCAAGTAATGGCCATAAAAAGAAAGAAGTTGGTGATTTTTCTTCCAGGACATACATGAATCCAGATAATGTTTGTGTAAAAAGCCCATGAAAAAACCATTAGAAGAAATATATCAGTCAAGACACAAAAAATATAAAAGCAAATACAAATTCAATTATTTCCTCTGTTGTATATGCATGCACATACACATGTGTAGACAGATATATAGAGAGAGATACATACATACACTGTCTTGTGACTGATGCTTTTCAGCAGGTCTGCTCTGGAAAGCAGTGCAGATGCAGTGGAGGTGCAGTGCACTTCCCGTAGGGTGGCTAGCTGCCCACCTGCAGGCATAGCAGAGGAGGAAAGTAAGACACAAAAAGCTTTTGCCAGAAGTAAAAGTTCTGGTGTGGACAGGGCCCCGCTATCCCCGAGGTAAGAGCTGACCCCCTGCACGCAGTGCAGGGAGTCTGGAGGATCTGCTGTATGGCAGTAACCTATGTTTCCTTATGTACAAACAGAGAAAAAAAGGTAAGGCAAAACACCAGGCAATTCAGAGGGTACTCTAGGTATCTTAAAGTGGGAGAAAGCGAATGTCTCACTCTGTAGTAATTCTGGTTGTGCCACTGGCCTGTGGAATCACCACGTTAAAAAGTCGTTACACAACCTTTTGAAACAGTTTTGCCATTTGCAGAATGTGTTGGGAAACAAGACACAGAAGCAGTGTGAATGCTGAGATTGGTCTTACTTTATATTTGTATTTCTCAAGCATTCAGCGCTTCTCTTTGAGAATTTCAAATGGAAGGGTCAGCAAGTCATGATTTCCAAGTAAAACACATACATGGTTTTATGGTGTTACTTGTCATGTTTTGTGCCTGTTGTGCATCCGTGAAAGCACCACCAAGGCCAGTGGAAGCACATCAGAAGGTGTGAGATGTGACTAAATAGCGCGGCACCCCCCCGTTTCTCTTGTAGCTTCTGGGACAACGGGCAACACAGCATTTCCCATCCTTTAGGAAGAAAGCGAAGGGATGCAGGAAGGGTACAGGCACAGGTACATGAAGACAGGCAGAGCTGTGGGGGGGATGCACTTCACCTGGGGAAAGCTGTAGGGAATTGCTTCCCATCTTCCTCCCAGAGAAAGGCTCCTCCGGAGCAGGTAAGCTTTTACAGATTGTTGTGGGCTGTTTCCTTTTAGGAGCACATTCAGCCTTCTCTGTTTCAACCTTATCTTAAGTATGGACTGTAAAGTGTTCCGTCGTCAGGCAGCGTGATTCAACCAAAGGGCAGAAAGCCCTTACGGAGAGGAAACAACACATTAAAGAGCAAGGGCTTAACTCCTGCGTAAACAAACAGCGTGGATATGCGTGCCGGTGCGGGGGAGGAGGGATCGCTGCCGTTTACTGCTTCACCAAATCGTTCCGTGAGGCTCTTTCGGGCAATTTACAAACACTTATTCACAATGCCCTTCCTCGTCGCCTGTTAGAGGAGGGAAGTGGCGATAAAGG
>JAVJGI010000063.1:47475997-47519933 GCA_035590275.1 Ibycter americanus
GGGGGAGGCGCGTGCCGCCCGCGGGTGGGACGCGGAAGGAGCGCGCCGGGAGGCGGCAGGGGCGCAGCGCCGAGCTGCCCCTCTGCGATGGAAAGAGGAATTTGGTCGGAAGTCGGGGGTGCCGCAGGGTTTGCAGCTAGCAGCGAGTTGGGTAAACGAGGGGAGGGCGACGGATTTATAAATAATTCTAGTTTCAATTCTGTTTGCTTTCATCCCTTTAGAAAACTAATTATTTCAGTGTATATGCGTATATTTAGAAGTCTCTGGCTTTTGTGTTTAAATTTATTATTTTTTTTAATCGTCTTTGATCTCGGTGTGGGGAGTAGCCTTGTTATATTCATCTCAAAGTTTAGGCTGCCTTTGGTTCCCCTTAGTGAAGCATGGTACCTACCTTAGAATGGAGCAATCTGGGACAAAGATCAGGAAAATTACATTCTGTCACAGGCAGAAAGTAATTTTTCTTTTACCTTTCACTGTGTGAATGCTGTGCTTCCTTCTGGGCCCTAGTATGTATGATATAAGTGTGCTACAATGTATGATTATCGTTGCATTAACAATAATGTGTTTTCTATGAAGGAGCTGGAAGGCTTAATATCCAAGCCTGTGTCTTTATTCTTGGCACTAAATCTCCAAGCTCTCATAGTTGATAAATCACGTAATCAAACAGGTGATTTTATTGCTTATTTTTGTCTTTCAATCTTTAAGGCTTTATGTAATTCTTTTAAATGCCTAGTGTCCAACTCCTTTAATCAAGGTTGAACACATTTCTATAATAAATTTGATTTCAAGCAGACTGCTTCCTCAACAGTGTGTTGTAACACAGCACATAGCAGCAATATACTGTAGAATCAGTATTTTAAAAATTTAGTGCTGTTATTTCAATTAATAAAGATCAGGGAAGCAAAATAAATATTTCCTAACTCTAGCATTCAAATGCAAAGATGTACACTTTTGCCAGTATTAGCAATCCAAACATTTTTGCGTTCTTCCAGTTTATAGAACTGAAGAGCAGAGCTGACAAAAAACTGTTTTCTTTTTTTTCCAAAACAGAAAAGCTAAGGATAAAAAAGCAGTGTAAACACTGAAAAGTATGTCTGATTATGAAGAGTAGATGTATTTGAAATCTTAAAAAATATTTAATTTAATAATAAATAATTATTGGGAGGTAGAGTTGCTGAGTAAATCTAACATAACCAGCATAGCTTAAGCATTCAAATATATTTCTTTGCCTGACGTTTAACCTTGTCACATTGCTACTACTAGCAAAGAATTCTAATGTCAAGGAAGTATAATAAGGCAAAATGATGTATGAAAAACTCTAACTGACCAACTTATGATAAAAATCTGATGTGGATACTGGTGGAAAATTTGACTTGTCTTCCAATATTGGCACAGTTGTTCATTTCTTGGGGGGGCAGAGGGAAGCCGTATTCTGTAGCTCCTTGTTTCACCTAAAAACAAAAGAAACCCCAATCAAGTCCAGGGAAAAACATCTCCTGGATAGTGATGTTCTCTAAGGTGCTATAAGTTTGTCCGGCTCTCAAAATTATTTTCTTAAGGCAAAGCAGAAAAATTTCAGCACAATGTCATCATAGAAAAATAATTTTGAACAGATTAGAAGTACTAACCAAGTATCTGCATCACTGTTCTGACTCTTAAGTTAAGAGAAATGGGTTGTATGCTTAAAAATTGCTTTTTTTTCCACCAATAATAGCCTAGAAAAATAACATATAAGCAAGTATGGTTTTATTGTTGTCATCGTCCATGTGAGTTAAGACAGAAATGCCAATGACAAAGTTCTGTGGGGAAGAGTAGGACTTACTTTCAAGGTATTTTTTTTTAAGGAGAATTGAAAAATTCCATGTGGATTTATGAAATATCTGAGGGAACCTTATTTTTGTTATAGTTACACATTCTGGGGATTTCAGGGGGGTTGCTGACTTAGAGTATTCTAATATAATTATTTTTTTAATGAACAAAGCCTTTTAATGGAAAAAAGTTCCAGTCCATGAAGGAGACTGGGCAGTTGTCAGAGGTCTGTGGTTACTGAACTGTGAGAAAAGGGGCCTTCATTACAACTGTAAGATATGAGAGGAAAGCCTTAACTTGCAGCCAGGTACAGAGAATAGATTATAAAAGGTTTTGAGAGCAAGTCATGCAGTTGGTACAATGCAAAGGAGAGCGCTGTCGTGGTGCTGCAGGCAGTGGGCATACTGGGATAGGTGAGCTTATTAAGTGCCGATCTGATATGTTCATGCTGGTTTATTGTTTAGTGCTGGACAATGTATTTGTACTTTAATAGAATCACTGTTTTGACGTACATGATATCTAACAATACCAAAGCTGTTCAGCGCCTGTTTGAGATCCTGGAGGGGTTTTTTGTTGCATTGGTTGTTGCCCAGTCACGTGATACTGGATGATGTTGTTCTTGTTCTTGCCTTCTGCCCCTTTTCTCTCATCAGAATTTGGGTCCCCTGACCAAGGCTCCTAGCTCTGGCAATGATGTGAATGTGAAGATGGACAGACAAATGAACAGACAGATAGATGGTGTCACGGTTTTCCTTTTCTTTCCACTTAGAGCCACAGGTGCAGTTCATGAGGTCAAATGAAGTTCTACATGTCCTGAGGCAGAAATGGTGCCAGGTGGGGAATACTGAGAGGGCAGATCCTGTGGCTAAGGGAGGAAAGGAGTGGAAGAGCAGGCCCTGGGGTGGAGTGTGCATCTTAGGAAGCTGGAAAAGAGGGTTCTCCACAGAGTGAAGGCCTGCAGGAAATCAGATTTCGTGGTCGAAAGGAAATTGTGAAGAAGAAAGAGATCTGCACCTTCCTTGTTTCTCTTATGGGTCTTATGTTCTAGAAGACACGATAGAATTGTGCTACCTCATGATTAATGATGCTTCATTTAAAAAGAGTCCAGATTCAAATGCTATCACCTGTTACTGCTACAGCTGGCTCTGGCTTAAACACTTGTAAGAAGACTAAGTCAAGTCTGAACCAAAAAACATTAAATACTTAGTAGATAAAGTTGCAGATTCTAACTTGATGGTGGGTATATGTGACGCCAGTCAATGTCATTTGGATTCAGTGCCTCAGGCCTGGCTGTGAAGTCTATATAAATAAGTTTTATGCTATGAAGAACATGCTCTTCTTGATATAACTATCATCTGTCTTCCAGCCTACTTTCTTGTCTGTAGGATTTATTAACTGCTTCACTTACTTCTCACAGTATCATAGTAAATTAACAAAAAAGTCCTCAGCTTGAGGTCTTAGGTTTAAAATAAATAAATAAATAAATAAATAAAATCAAGCTTCTGTATGTGAAAAGGGACAGAAAAGGTGGTGGGTGGGAAGCAAAACTATGATGTTCCCTAAAATTCCTAGAATTTCCTTTAGGAATTTCTCATGCTATTATATCAGAGAACAGACAAGATGCTCATAAAAACAATCAATGTTGTATACCTTCCCCCTTCACCCTATACCCCCAAGTAATATTTGTTTTGCAAGATGATTTTCGCTTAAAAAGCAGTATTTACTCAGGGTTATGTAGTAGGTCTTTTGAAATCAGAATCTGGCTGCTCAGGCAACCATGACCACAATTTAAATTGCTTGATTATTTTTCTGTGGGGGATGACCGTTTTATTGCCTGAAATAACACAACTATATTGCACTCCTCAATGCAATTGCTGTCACAAAGAGTAGATAAAGAAATAGATTGAGCTTGTTTTAAGTACATTTTGGATGATAATTCTTTGAGGATACAAACAGGAATTGTGAGGCAGTACCCAAGAGACTTGAAATCTCACTTCTGAATAAATAGTCAGCACTTAGAATGCATTTAGGCTTCTGAGATTATTAACCCTCTTTTGTGCTGTAGTCAATATATTCTAGAAGCGATTAAATTGCACCTATTTGCCAATTAATCAATCTAGTTGCAATGTAGAAGAAAGAGCATAGCTCACCTATCAGAGGGTATTTGTAACCAAAAAGAGTTGAATTATGCTGTAACTGAATTGTGCTACAAAGAGCCACATTCAGCTCAGGTTGAAATCCGGTAAATTAAATCTGCACATTTATTTGAATACATAAGCATGTTATACCTTCTCTTTCGTAATGGATGTACAATGACTTCCAGTAATAAAGCCAGGGTGACTTTGTAGTCCAGATAGCAAGATATAAGAACTGTATTAGTTATGCATGCCTTGTAAATTGGAAACAACTCCCGCTAATCTTTGTAAGAGTGTTAAATTTACTTTTCCTCCCAGTGCTGCAAGGAGTTTGCAATTGGAGTTTGAAGGGGGGTAATGCCAGACCAGATCTGTGATGAGGGCCATTGTGCAATTCCACAGGTGTTGCTTAGTCTACAGGAGGGTTAAAAATTTTAAACTTGGCATGGGATGCAACTTCCAAAGAATGAAAAGAATTGATCGTAAGAGCATATAATAAATTTTATTGGGGGTGTGCAGGGGTGCGTTTTTCAAAGCTAAAAATTAAAATTCCTACCCTTTGAAGAAAATAGGTTACAGCTTGGTCTCCAATACTGCAGTTTGTTCAGTTTAAAATATTCCCTGCTAATAAAGAATTACAGAAGAGAAAGAGAGTGTTTCCACACAGCATATACCTTTGATCTGCAACAAAGCATTTGGTTTCCTTACAGTTATTGATTTGTTTTGTTTTGTTTTTATTTTTTTGTTCCTGCATCCCATTTTCAAATCCCTGTTTGGCTGTTAATATATATACTTTTTTTTTTCTTGTATATTTATTTTTGCCTCTGTGCATCTTTAGTATCCTGAAGTTAATATAGCTTGAATTGTTTATGATTAGAGTTGCCCAAGTTAGAAAGTTCATAGCAGAGTAGAGTTTCTGATACATACAGGAGAACAAATAGAGGTATGATATATTTAATAGGAAAACAACATAACATTGGGAGCTAACAACCAAATGGAATGCAGCCCTGCTGGGACTACTGCATTCAGATGGTTGGCATGGACAGATTGTTGATCTAGCCTTGAAAAGGAGCTAGGGTGAAAGTGGTATTGCAATTTGCTGACTCCATTGACCCACTTCCAAGAAGCAAGCAGCTGAAACATGGAGAGGAATGAAAGGCAGACAAAAATCAAGGATCTCCAAAAGACAGATGTACCTTGTATAAAGCTTATTAAAACTGGAAGGGTGGGTCTAAAAATGTTACTTTTTGGTTTACTGTCTTGTGTTAGATAACTTACTAGGAAATCTGGCTTCCTAATTATGAGGTAATTTTCATTGCCAATTTAAATTTGCCTCTCACAATACTGGACTTCACAAATGTTTCTCAAAATGTAAGATGTTTGTTCTCAGTTGTCAGTTTGTGAGTAGAATTATTATTGGAGACTCTTAATGATCAGCACTCACACAGATTAAGTTTATTGTCATATATGTTTATTTGATTTGAGGTTGATGATTGAGCCTCTTTGGGAGGAGGCTGAGTGTGAGTATGTAGATGTGTGTGAGAAATTGCATTCATAAATGTCTTCAGTGAAACCCAATACAGTCTTACCAGCATCCCTCTCTCTCATACACATTGTGTGCACTGGAGGACAGTTTCTGTTTTAAAAGTTTCTAAAGCTCTTGGGGCAAATCTGTAGGCCTTTATCACTAAGTGAGCTCGAACTTTTAAGTGTAAATGGAAAAAAAAAATCAAACAGCTTGGGCTTTTATATTTATTTGTTATTTTTAAAAGCATACTCTTCGGAGCTAGCAAGTACCTTCAAATATCATTTGTGAAGCAATGAAATAGATATAATATTTATGTATCTTAATGGCTTGATGAGAGAGCTGAATCATGCTGAGGGATGTGCTAGCTCTTTCATATATCATAAAGGAAGACATTAAGCCCCATGCAAAATTCATCCCCTGTTGACTCTTTTAAAAGTTATCTGGAATTATCTGGTATGCTTGTTTTGCTTTATTTTTATTTGTTTTGGTTTAATTTCTTTGCTGTCAATGGAATACAATTTTTGTAAGTTCTCCAGTGGAGCCAACACCAGAAAAGAGTGGGGAAAAAAAAGCATATGAAATTGCCTTCTCCGGGTATTTACTTTTGATGACAAATTCTGCTACTATTTAAAGTCACTTCCACTGAGCTCCAAATGAGTATCTAACTTTGAACAATCCACTGAACTGTTTTCAGGCTTTTCCTATCAGAAGTCATTAACTCAAATCCTATTATTTCCTTCTGCACAGTTCTACTGGTAAAATATATTTAAAGGAACATGTTTTCAGATTTAGACCTTAATGTGAAATGCAAAACATTGTCTCTCGCATAAATGCATTTTTAGAAAATGTAATTGAGTACACAGTAATTTTAAGTCTTTACTCCTAGCTGTGACAGGTACTGTGGGTGGTTTACTGGAACTTGCTGGAAGTTTTTTGTTGACTGTAGTAGGGTTTGACTGTTTAGTAGGTTTTACAATTTTTTACCATGCAAATAAAATGCTGCTTTCTTTTGATTTAGTAAAGTTACTCTTGGAGGCAATTTCTGTTTTCTAAGAATTATGTTAGCATTTAAAAGCAGTGACTTTTATCAGTATTTTATGTGAAATTTACCCCTTAGCTATCTACACAATATACAATGGTGAATTCTGCCTCTGGAATACATCTAAGTACATGGACATAGCAATGCTCATGCATCAGACATGATGTATGGTTTACATATAATGATTAGTACTTTCACTCCAAAAATTTGTTAATGGGAATGACATAGGGATTGCACTCAAAGAGATGCAGGCTTTTTTTCCCAGCTGATCCAAATGAAAAACTCTGCGATATTCAGTGTCTCTTTCATGTTTTGGAAGAACCTGGGCTGGGGCTTACATCATTCACATTACTTCATGGATTTTCTGGAAACAAGTCAGTGACATGTTATTTGGATCCATTTTTCTTCAATTAAAGGAAAATTTTAAATGGAAACTCAAATTACAATGAAGTGAAACCACCATGTTGACACAGAACTTCTCAAAACCTCTTGACAGGTGTCTGCAGTTTCTGCACTGGAGCTAGAAACACCTAGGCTGGTGTGAGCCCCAAACACCAGAGTGCTGTGTTGCATAAATAAATCATACTTTACGTACTTACATTTCTCTTCACACTGCCACTTGGACAAAACCTTCCCCTGGGGATCCCTGAAGTTTTGTTTGGTGCTTGGTGGTTTGTCTGAAGGCAGACAGGCAATACCAGATAATGACTTATCTAGAGCACAAGTCTCATGAGGAGCGGCTGAGGGAGCTGGGGTTGTTCAGCCTGGAGAGGAGGAGGCTCAGGGGGGACCTTATCGCTCTCTACAGCTCCCTGGAAAGGAGGCTGTAGGCAGGTGGGAGTGGGTCTCTTCTCCCAGGTAACAAGTGCCAGGACAAGAGGAAAACACCTCAAATTGTGCCAGGGAAGGTCTAGGTTGGATATTAGGAAAAAATTTCTTCACTGAAAGGGTGGTCAAGCATTGGAACAGGCTGCTCAGGGAGGTGGTTGAGTCACCATCCCTGGAAGTGTTTAAAAAACACATTGAAGCAGTGCTTAAAGACGTGGTTTAGTGATGGACTTGGCAGTCCTGGGTGAATGGTTGGACTTGATGATCTTAAAGGTCTTTTCCAACCTAAACAATTCTATGATTCTCTGACTGGTTTGCACACAAAACAGCAGGGGGCACTTACCTTTCAGCACAAAACTTTCTAAATGTTATGCTGTTAGTTTCTACTTGGTATTTTGATGGTGATGCAGATTTCTGTGTGCAGATTCTCAGAATGTCTGATTTGAGTATGTCTACTGATCTCACAGGAGCTACACTACTTGAGGATCTAATCCAAGTATCTCATATGTGACACTAGATAAATTACCATCCACTCTTTCTCCATTATACATTTTAATTTTAAATTTTGCTCTGTTCCTCTTTTTCTATGAAATAATAAAGCAGACCATGGAGCATCATCAAAACCTGGGTAGGTATTCATGTCTGTTCCTAGTACCTGCAATTATACACCTCCAGGGTAAGAGAACTCTACATCACAATCCCCTTGGCAACTGCAATCATCCAGACAGCGCATAGTTCACATCATTCCCAGACCAGAATTTGCTATTCAGGGTCATATCTGAAGCACAGAGAAAAATTAAAATGACAGTCAAGCATGGGAGATACCAGAAAATGTAGAGGTTTTTTTGCCTTTTTTTTTGGTTTGTTTTCTTAGGTAAATGGAGAATTCTGTTCCTGATTTTAATTTAAAGACATAGAAGGCTGCAAGATGGTAGGCTCAATAAAATCATACATGTTATCCCATTATCAAAACACAATGTGTTGAATATTAGGTTCTTCTGCTAAATCATGTGTGATCAGGTATCTGGGGTTTGAAAATGTTTGCTGTTGTCAGTGTGTGTTATTTTAGCTGCTTATAGTATCTTCAACAGCTAGGAGTCAAATGTAATCCCGAGCACGGGACTTACATATTGTTTGGCATTATTACTATTTGCGTGGTACAAAGAACATAGAGGACCTAGAAGGAGCATCATATTCTTTTCATTTTTTTTGCCTAGTTCTTGAGTGTGTCACATGTTGAGTCCAACTCTGTGGGTTGGAAGAATTCTGTCACTGCTGGTCTTCTCAGTGAGCAGAAAAAAAAAGTCTAATGGAGTCAAAAGGAATTTTTTATAAAGAGATGTGATGTTTTAGTGATGAAGTGATGGGTTGTAATGAAAGCCAGGTGACTAAGTGAACAGTGTTATGTTAGCACACCTCTTAGAAATTCTGTGGTTTGCAGGCAGCTGTCTAACTTGCACTGTCATATGATTTCCTAATGTTTCTCTGAAAGAGAGCAAGGAGGTAATCTTGAGCTATAAGTCTTTCAGAAAATGTATCTTTTTAAGGAAATGACTGAAGTAAAGCATGGAAGACTGTGACAGAGGCAAAGGTCTCCAGGCTCTCAGATGCTGTGAATTAGAAAGTTCCATGGCAAGGGCTATAGTAGGAAAGTCAGAAATTAGTTTTGAAGACAGTACTTCTGTGGAAAGATAGGAGAAGATGATGGAAATGATGTATGTATATTTTCTCCAACTGAGTAAATGAAATGGTGTAAAATACCCCTTTCTATTACTATAGATAGGGTGGTAAGGAAATTAATAAACCTTGACATTGCCATTATAACTCTTTGTGGCTGTATTGTGAAGGCAAAAATATGCTGTGACCAAATTTGTTGTGGGAGGCTGATGTCCTCAAACGTGTGTACATAATTTCTCTTTTTCTTTTCTCAAAGGTGCTGCCGAATCCTGCCAGAAATCAAAAATTACATACACATGCATTATTTCTGTATTTTCACAATACTTTGAGATATTCTTAAATGAAGTATGAAATACATATATGCACAAACGTGTACTAATCTGTGTTCTGTTACTACATCTGAAGTTTTAAAGCATGTTTGACATATCAGCTGTTGAATAGCACATTGTTCACAATGGCCTTTTGAAATTTTGAGAAGGTACATAATGTTCCGTAAGGAGATAATGCAATTTTTTAGTAGATGGCTACATTTGATATCCCTGTGGAAAAGGCACCATGGCTTTGCTCTGACAAAAAGACTCTGCTTCTGTGGGCAGCAATGCACATGCACACATACACACACACACACCACCTTGAGATGTAATTTTGCTGTCAGCTGATGAATTTTGATTTCTCTATTTGGTAGTTAACAAATTGCAGAATTTCATGCCCAAACCCAAAAGCCAGTTTGGGCTGGCTTACAAAATCCTTCTGGTTACTTAGCAACGAGCAGGAAGGATGTGGGGGAGCAAGAGGGCTCTGAGTTAGTACATGGCAGCAACAGTGTTAGTTCAGCAAAGCAGACTTCATATAGGCTGCTGTATTTATATAGGTAGCTCTGTAAAATTCAGGTAGTTACTGAAATGCAGTAAGTATGGGTGTTTCGTGGTCTGACACTAGCATCTCCTTACATGAACTCAGCAGAGTGGCAGCTTCTATGCCCAATATATTCTCAGATCTTTAGAAGAAGAATAAAATATCAGCAGAAGGGGAGAGTGGCAAAGCAGGAGAACAGAGCAGAACATTCGACTGGAGATTAACTGGCTCTTGTTAAATATGCAAGGATCTATTTTTTTCATGCCTTTTAAAGGCAGCATGTTGTACAGAGGAAGAAAATTCCTTTTGCAGTTTATGCCTGCACTAGAAATATTAAACAGATTTCCCAAGGACTTCAGTATGCATTCATATATTCAAACATTTCTGACTTCTGTGTTTGAAAGCGAGAAAAACCCACACCCCAAAGTAGTAATTCAGTGGTTGCTTATAAAATCAATTCTGATGTTAATATGTCCAATACAAGTATTTTCCTATGAGTGCTTGAACATACCCGTTAGAAAGGGGAGAGGGAAACACTTTTGGCACTGTTGCGGGGGTGGGGAGAGAATTTTTCCTGTTCATAAATTCATTCTGTAAATGCAGGATAATAATGTTTCTTTTTAACACTTGCTTTTGGGATGTTCCTTGTAAATGCCTCAGGAAAGGAGTTCTTCCTTTTGTTGTTGTAGAGATCCCTAGCACAGGAGGACCCTATTCTCAGTCAAGTAAAAGTTTGAAAGAATATATTTTAGCACTAGAAAGAATGTAATTATTTTAACTTGAAAATAAAATCCTAGATTTTAAAAATATACCTTTGTTAGTTTAAATGAAAAATAGAACATACTTGAAGTTCCATTTCTTAAAAAACTGATTAATTCATTGGTCAGAGATTTTCTTTGGGAGAATTAGGGTTACATGTAAAGAAGAAACTGAGGAAGTATAGTCATTATCCAAAGTCAGAAAAAAATTAATTTCTCCATTGAACCTGGAGTGCTTTAAAAAGAGCATAGGGTATTTTTTTGTTTGTGGTTTGGTTTTTTTATTTCTATAAACAAGAAAAAACAGGTATGTTACAGTATGAACTCGATTGACTACAAGTGGGGCTTTCTAAGGAAATTCTTTAGTCTGATGTCTACAAAGTTGTGTCAGGATGACTTATTCTCCTATTCATAACAGTAGCTGTCTTATAAGCATCTTTACCATAGGACAGTTTGACCAGGAGGGAGCTGCTATGGCACTACTGTGACAGTGTTATCAGCGGGAGACAAGGGTGCGTGCAAAACACCGAGTGGCCGAATGCAGTACTTGTCCCAGGTGCTGCTGCTGCTGCCTGAATATGGTCCTGACTTCCTTTCCTTTCCTATAAACACAAGATATAACTTGTTATTAGTGTCTTTCGCAGTAGTGGGAGAGTGACCAGCACCTCCACATGATGAAGGTACTGTCTCTGAGTCTTTGCTTTCCTTAGTACCTCAGCACTACCTTTCTTTTTCCTCTTTTCCCATGTATTAAACAGTACAAGAGAAATTTCTCTTCTTCACTGCAGTTAATGGATCCTACTGCTTAAACATTTACAACTTCTTCAACATAAAATTTTTGGCAGTTATTATAAATTATTTAATGAGATGTCATAAACTAAAGATACAAGTGATCCCCTCTAATCCTACTCTGTACCATTCTCCTTAGCCTGCTGCTGTAAAACATTAAAAGCCTTCTTTGTTATGTGTTAATTGGTATTAATGGGGTTAATCTTTGCAAAGTAGAGATTATCTTGCTTTAGTCAGACATTCAAGGGAGAACTTAATTAACCAAAGGCAAAAAAATACAGAAATATAGAAAGACCTGCATACTGAAGCAACCTGTTTTCCCGTTCCATAGTCACACTTGCAGAAGGTGGGCTGCGTTGCTCATTTTCACAAGTGGTTTCCTCAAACCAGATCAGCACTGCCCCTGCACCCCAGCAAGGAGGGATATGTTGAGAGGAGCTGTGATGTTTTTATTTATTTCATTTTGCTATCTTCATAATTTCTTAAAATCTATGAGGTGAGATTTTTGTCTCACAAGACAAAGGAAGAGAAAAGAAGGTGCATTATTTATGCGAATTACTCAGCTAGTCTGCTAGATAAATGTAATCATAATAGCAGGCCCAGAAAAGTTCATCCTATCAAACTGACAATATGATTTCATTGAACATAAGTAGTTACAGAATGGGATTTGTTGCCAAATGTAGATATATTTGCTGGGACAGATAGCACGGTCACAAAGGGGGAATTGTAGTGGTTGTAGAATATTTCCTAGTCAAAAAACTTTCCCCACAGGCTTGTGCCTTTTATGGCTGTTTTTGTGTCCAGTCTTGATAGTCTTGGCACTCACTATCTGTTGGTTGGATTATCAGTCATCTTCATATCATTAATATCTGCATTCTCTTTTCTAAGACCTGCAGCCTCTGGTGACTGGCATATAAAAAAGCATTTCTGTAAAAGTTAAGTTTCACAGTGTAGTCAAGCTGATTGGATCTTTTTCCTTGATGACTGCATGAAATTTCCAGGTAGAGCTTATAATTTTCTAAAACAATTTAATATCAGTAGTTGTTTGGGAAGCTAAAGCTATGTGCAGGATTTAGAAAGAATAGTACTGTTTAACTATTCTCTAATGTGTTGGTATTTGTTCATTAAGCTATTCGGGGTCAGTGTAAGGTTTCTACCTCCTTCCCTTGAGCTAGTAATTCAGTACCCAGTGTGAAAGAGATCTTTGGGAATGGCATCAAACTGGTTTTTTTTCAGTTGTCCATGGCTTCCCATTGTCATGGGAAGAGCCTTCAGTTTGGTACTGATCCTCCACTTTTTCTGGGCTTTCATAGATATGGTTAAGGTCCCTTGTTTCTTGACAGCTAGGAGATTTAAAAGCTCCATGTTAGCTTAGAATTTAACTAGAAATGCGTCTTAAAAAAATATTTTAATAGCCTTGATAAACATCTCCCAGTGTCTGATAAGTTCAGAGATGAGGTTCAAAAATAATTTCTCATGATGCATAACAGTATTTCAAATTAAATAGGAAGAAATAAGAGTTAAAAAAATCTTCCATCCATTATGTGTGATAATGATTCAGACATTCAAATTGATTGCTACAATAATGGCAAGTTCTATTGCTTTTACTAATGCCTTCATTTAAAACTGCTGTATTCTTTTTCTTCCTTTCCTTTGAAAATTGTGAATATAGAAAGTTAAATACTCCTCTGGATATGACAGTTCGGGATGAACTGTTATTTTATATTTGTAAAGATTTTGAGGAAAAAATGCAGGTGATACAGACGAATGTCTATGGCTTTCATGCAGAAGGGTGCTGGAGAACTGAGTGAATTACAAAACTGGTCCTGGTTGCTCCTGCAGCCATTGCCTTGATTTTGGACTATTTGCTTGCTTCCAAGCAAAATGCAGACACTCTTATGTGAGATGCTTTAAAACTATTCGAAAATACAACCTTTATATTTAAAAGAAGAAAATACTAGATGCCTATATGTGGTAGACTTAAGTGCAAGAGCACACAATAAATTAAATTAAACATTGGGGTTTTTTTATACTGAGAAACTAAAAACCTCAGGGAAAGTAAGTACAGAATGAATATATAATGTGTATGTACATAGCTGGTTCCACAGAGTCAGAAAATGGCAACTTCCCCTACAAAAAATATTGGAAAGAACTCTCATTTTGAAAATGCAGTGTAAGGAAAAAAGGTTATAATACACAATTTCAATTAATACTGAGAACAGGACAATCTCAGTATGAATAGAACTTCATATCCATCTTTAAATTACAGTATACTGGATGTTACAGGAGATAATTTGAATAAGCCCTTACATTCTTTAAGATTCTATGGAATACCAGCATTCAGAAAGTTAAATTTGAAGCAAGTAATTTTTGTATAAAGTACAAAGATGCTGACCATTGTTTTCCATTTTTTCTGAAGTATTAAACAGATTTTCCCCCTGAATTTGATGTTATTACTCCAATAAATTCACCAAATATTTCTCAGTGTGCATATGTAGAGAGACAATTATCACAGTACTTTTGAATTAATGATAAATAAGCAGCTGCGTTTAGCACCCACCCCCAACCACCAAAAACAATCCCTAAGAGGCATTTTGCCCTTGGAGAATAATTTGCTTCCTATGCTCATTTTGATCAGATACTGGATACTTTTAAAATATATTTGCCACAATAAACAGTTGGTTGTTTGCTTTGAATATATTCACAAAAACAATAGGCAAGTAGCACTGTTTAGACCATTGTAGAAACAGCCATGCCATTTAACCTAGTAGTCTCTCTTGGCAGAGCTAATAGTAGATGCGTGTGAGAAAAATGTTCTTGGAAAATAGAGAAATAATGGTAGCATAGAAAAATGCATCCCCCAAGCTTAGAATATAAGCTACTTGTAATCAGCAGCTTGGGCATCCCAGCACCGGAGGTTGCAACTGCATTGTATTAATTATCCTTGATGTGCCTTACTTCCATGAACCTCTCTTACCACTTTTTAAACACATTTGGATTTTGTAACATCCTGTGGCAATGCGTTCCGCAATTTAATAATGTATAGAGTAAAAAAAAAAAAAAAGTTTGTTTTACACCTGCTGCCTAATAGTTTCCTTTAATGCCTCCTAGTTTTTGTCTTCTGTGGAAAAAATGAATAAGCATGCCAATTCTCCCTCTTCATGCCATTCAGGATTTCACTAGTTTTTCATACATCATCTTCAATGACCCTCGTTCAAACTGAAGAGTTGTCTAATTAATCGTTCTCTGTTTTCAATCTGCTGTATTTCAGATCAGCATTGCTCCCTTGTGTTTTTTAAGAACCTTTCTAGGAACTGTTCTAGATCTCCACTATACTTAAGATGAGGCAATGAAAAAAGAAAATAATATTCCAGGCTTGGATCCAACATGGATTCATACAGTGGAACAACAGTGCTTCCAGTTTTCTCTGTGTGTTTTCTAGTAACTTTGAACATGTTTGCTTTTCTGATTGCTGTTGAGTTGCATGCTTTGAGCTGGTGATTTCAAAGAACTACCAGTGCTGACATCAAGATTTTTCTCCTGAATCGCAGCACATCCTTTGGAGTCTGTTACTGTGTATGTTTTGTTAGAGCAGTTCCTTCCCCATGTGAGTTACTTTGCATATTACTGTTAGTTGGTCTGTGCATATTCATAATTCAGTCTGACTACTGATTAACGTTGGTTTCTATGAAGTGGCTATGTGACCCCAAGGAGATGCATGCATTAGACGCCAGCAACTCGTTTTGTGCAGGCTGCTGAACAGACATTAGATGAAAATGACTCCTGCTCTCTGTTCACCTGGGCTAATTTCAAACCAGTGTCATAGGAGTGAAATGCTCTGTATCTTCTTACAAGTCCCTGGAGTTTACGCAGTCAAATCCAGTTGTGATTCAAAATTTATTTATCTTGAAAGATGTGCTCTGCTTCTTATAGAGCTGAAAACAAATGAGAGATTTATAAATTTTTTTTCCACCTGAGTTCTAAAGGAAGATAAATTAAAAAAAAGTCACCAATCCTGCTGTCAAGAAACAAACCCTTATGTTATTTACAGATACCAAAGTGTCAAGTGAAACTACTCATTTCTCACCACAACTTCATGTACACATGCAAGTTAGCATTAAAATAAAGCTTAATTTGATGTTCCATTGACAAAACCGTGTTGGCAACCGGCTGAGTGCCCTGGGTGTTATTCAAGCCTCTGAGCACAGCACAGTAAGTCTTTGAAATTATTTTTACTCTGAATGAGGCAAAGCAGTGGTATCCGACCAGAATTTATGATGGGTGTAGTTTATCAACGCTAGCATTAATTCTCTGGGACTAAATAAAGCTGCAAGAAGTAACACACAACTGTGTTCCCAAAGGTGTGTTGACGTGTTCTGCCACTTGCCATTATGTGCGTTTACGCTGCATTGCTTTAATTATAAAAAGTAAGATCAAAAGGCTTTAAAAATATATAAATCCAAAGAATTTATAAATTCAGAGCTCTGTTTCAGAATAATATACTGCCACTGTTTAACATGTAAGTACCTCTTAAAATGCATTATGCATTTGCTCCTTCTTTATCTGCTTTTAAAGTGCTCATGTCAGAATTTTGAAGTCCCTCTGCACTAGACACTGTTCTCTAGAGTACTGAGTTCACCCTGCAACAAAAATAACTCTGCCGCCTACTCCTTGATGTCAAATTATCTGTCTTCCTGGTGTTAATCATTATAGTAACCAAACGTATCACAGCATTTAAATAGTGCGTGTGGCAAGGAAGTATTATCATCTTCCATTTCACAAGTGTTAATCTGAAGCAGTGTAAAATACCAAGAAACATAACCGTGGCCCCAGACGGCTGCTGTGACTCAGCCCAAAGCTTCTGACATCACCGCGCTGGGATGACTGTCCTCCAGCCCAGGCTCAGAGCTGCGAGGGACTGAGCACACATCTCAGTAAAGTACAAAACGGCTCAGCTAACTGGGTCTTACTGGGTAGCCATGCTTCAGTCAGCAGAGCTGAAACTTTAAGCAGGTGGTAAACATTCCTGCGGCAGTTGGTGCAAGTTCCACTGATAACTTAAATCAGAACTGAGAATGAGATCAGAACTGATAACTGATACTATAGATAAATAGAAAAGATCAGATGATGCAAGCAGTTCAGCCTCGGAAACACTTATGTAAGTGGTCAGTCATCTTTTTGTTGTGAATGTTTTCTGTAAAGCCCAAAGGCTCCTTTGAAATCAGAGATTCTACTATATAGGGACTGGACTTGGCTTCTAACCTTCAGCATCTTTGATTGATAAAAATTTTCTTTCCCTTTCTCTTCTCTGATAACTTTTCTATTTCAATAGTTTTCATATTATCTGTGCTCAACCTGGCCACTTAGATTAATAGGTTTATTATACCAAATGTAGTGTACACTTGTAAATTGATTAAGGAAATTCATACTCAAGGAGGGAGGAAATCGGTAAGAAATGGGTATCTAGAAGTGTGAAAAGGTAAAATGCATGCTGAAAATAAAGCCACAGTATTTTCTTTTATAGCTTCAGGGTTATCTATTTATTATCAACCATTCCCAAAGTAAATGTATCACACTGAGATAACTGGGAAGTTCATTCATTCCAAACCTTTTATATAAGACTGCTTCACAACTGATGGGAAAAAGTAGAATAAAATAGGCACAGTCTAATACTTTTGAGAAGTGGAACCAGGACTTTTTTTTCTTCTTAATGTTTTCATCAGATTTGTGATGAATGAACTGGCCCCTTTTCACATGTGCGGACTTCACTGTGGTGGTAGAGTCAGAGGCAACGGCACCATGCAGCATGGAAGGACCCACATGGCAGTGGCAACCATTAGAGTCATGCAATGGAGAGCTACATTCTGAACAAACCCTGCCAGCTTATTCTGCCTCCCATGCTCCAAGTAAGGGTCTGTTAACTTAATTGAGCTCTAAGGTTTTACCGTCATTTCCCTGTCTGTCTGGGAGGGAAAGAAGCCTTGGGCAAAATGCTGGAATTCCTTCTATAGTTGGCATCTTTCTGTCAGCCTTGAGAGTTACCACAGGGATGCCAACAGTGATAATTTGCAATATAATTGAAAGTCTGTGAATTCATTCTGTATTAACACAGTGGCTTAAAGTACTTCGGTTTTGCCAACACGATCAAAAATATCCTTGCCTTTAGCTGCGTGAGCCCACTGGTCATTAGTGTCCCTGTACGCAGGCTTCATGCGGCAGGAGGCTGCTTAATATTTTGCACTGTGTTTTCTGGCATTATCAGATGTTGTTCTTAATAGGTGTTCAAACTTGGAGGCTGTAACAATCTGCCATTTCACTATTCGGTTATGTTTTTATTACAGTAGATGTATCAGTCTAATTTTGTAAATCTTTTCTCCCCCAAAAGCATGTCCCCAAATGCATGTACTGAGTTTTATAGGTAGTAATACATAGATTCTAAAACAGATCTCAGGAGTTCCATAAGCTGTTATGGACAGAAAATGTCTATCTGCAATGCAGTTTTACAGACAGACAAACTGAGTTTTGGGAGATAAAATGGACTGGAGAGTAAGTCGCTGACTAGACAGTATGTATTCTTAGTTCAAGCTGAAATAAGGTTAGAGAAAGATTATAGTGAGTTCCTCTACATTGTGAATGTAGATATGAACACACACTGCAAGTATATATATACACACACAGACGGATATGTGTGTATGGATCTATACATAAGACAATCTCTCCTGAGATAAGAACCATTCTATGAAAAATGAAAACTCCCGTGTTCCTCTATTACATAATCTTTTAATAAATTAGGTACGGTGCAGTTAAACACCACAATCTGTTTGTGTAGCTACACATAAACAAAATGGTGGCATAGCAATAATTAACCTTACTTTCACCCCAGGTTTAAATTAAGTAAATGCTTTGTAAGGGGAAGCCTGTCTCCTGGCTTGCCTGCTTTATGGCTCCCTAGGAAGGTCTGTTTTCTTCTGCAAATGTAAGGCAAAAGCATATAGATCCTGAGCTGTTTGAGTCAGTGATATCTTTAATCAATTCAGAGAAGGTCATGCGAGTTTTTCTGCGGTACGTATGGCAGATGCTGTAACTAATAGTTATTGGACCTAATCACTATTCATCATCAAAGTTTCACTGAGGCTTGTGCTGTGGGGAAGAAACAGCAGGTTTTCCTGTGCAGCTTATTGAAGTCATTCTTGTTTGCCCGTTAACCCCTATTACAGCGCAATATTAAAGCTGTCTCAAGAGTAGCATGTATTTTTCAGCATGTTGTGCTCTTTTGGGATATGTGCTTGTCTTTCTAAGGTATCCTGATTTTGAAACTACAGGTAAAGTGGGAACAATTCTTATTGAAATCCAAGTGATTTGTATGACTAAAACCCGTTAGCATGCTTGACATTTCAAAGATGATGTGTACAATTCATACTCAGGAAGGATTTGGATTTTATCAAAGTCCTGAGCCACTACAGGTGTGATTCAACTCCTTAGCTGCCATGATTTCATTTACCTTAAGAAGGTATGCAAAATTGCAGCTGAAATTTTGGCCTCCAATGTGTTGCAAATAAACTCTGTGTGCTCCTTTTTTGGGGTTTTGGTATATATTTTGTCATTCTGTACTGAAAACTGCTAATAACGTGTTCTTAGAGGGTAGAATGTCACGGCTGCAAGGTGTCCAGCTCTCTTGTTGTACACTTCGTCTATAGCAACTTACTCATCACTTTGTTGCACAATGCAGTCTGGACATTGTGTTATATCTAACCCTGGTACTAAAGGTAGGTAGTGTCTTTGTTACATGGAGATCTCTGATACAGGCTTAGCTTGTGTCTACCCTGTCATTTCAGTTTGTATCATGAATGTGATTTTGAAGACAATCTCTCAGTCAGTCCCAATTTCAGAGTCAATTTAATCAAAAGATGTTCTCCAGGAGGAAACTACTAACTCCAGCTGCTGATGGATGCTCAGTCCCTGTGACAAGGCTAGAGTCAGTCCAAAGCAAACCCTGTTGGTAATGTCATTGTGGATGCTGAGTCCTCAAGACCAACTTTTTGCTCTACAGAGTCTGCTGCTGTTGCCAGCATAGTCTGAGAGCCCTAGTGAGGCCGCGCACAGCGAGACGTTAACACGAGGCTTTAAACAGATTTTCGAGTGATAAAGTTATCTTCTGGCATGAACAATACTTCAGACAATGAAAATCAACATCAATTTCCCAAGCTTCCTTTAAAGATAACAGTTCATTATGAAAAAGTGTTGCCATACTTTGATCCAAAGCACTGTACCTAACAGGAGTGTGCTGAAACCATACTGACAAAAGCATTATCAAAAATTTTTTTTAGAAAAAATTATCAAATGAACCCACTCTTGAGTTTTGTCTGAGACTGGACGCTGCATGCTGTGCCAAATCTGCTGAGCATGCATTGTTTTTCTCAGACAGTGATAATTAAATGACTTCATTTAGGTACATTATTGTTTTACTGAAAAGAAGTTGCTTAATGCTTTCATCTATTATGTAATTTGTTTAAACACATGTTCATACAACTTCAGACCTATTACTTTTTAATCCTAGTCAGATTAGATTGTTCCACAAAGTGTATTCCAACATGGGGTAATGCAGTTAGAAAAGGCTGTAACTTGTCAAGGTGAAGCGGCTACTGAAAAATCACATATGACTTCAGACCGTAGCAGGCGAAGTAGTTTCAGAACCAGCAGGGAAGTACTGATACCACTGTACAAATCACAGTAAGAATGCGGCCAGAGCAAGTGTCCATGACAGGCTAAATTTGAAGAGGAGAAGGTAAAGACAAGAGTGAGTAAAATGATCAAGAGAACAGAAAGCTTGTTTTACAGACTAGCAGAGCATGATGTTTAACCTAATAAAACTAAGGCTGAGAAGGGAGATGTTTGCTCACTATGAATGTCCCAAAAGGTAACATCAGAGAGGAAGGAAGCTGTTTAAGCTGAAGGACAATGTCAGCACTAGAATAAATGGAGATGAACTGGCCAGGATTGAATTTAGCCCATAATGAGGTTGGAATGAGGCTTTCTCATGCTTGGAAAGGAGACGCAGAGAAAACTATAGCTGGTTTAAAGATAGAGCTTAAATTATTTATGAATGAGAACTCACATGGAAGTCACTTGTCAAAGGAGAAGCCCAAGTTAGATGACCCCACACAGACCTTCAGTTGTCTATCTTCATACTTCAAAGGGTAAGGACAGTCTTGAACTTCATAGATCTTTACAGAACTTTCCTTGTGAATATTTTTTTTTCATAAACATTTGTACCAGATTACTGCTCTGTGAGGCTGCAAGCAAAGGATTTATTCAGAATTCAGAGATTCTGGTGTCCCTGCCCATGGCAGTGGGGTTGGAACTAGGTGATCTTTAAGGTCCCTTCCAACTGAAACAGTTCTATGATTCTATGGTTCTGAAAGCTATGTATAAACCGGAAAAGAATATGATTGGACTTAAATGTGTCATGTATTTTGACACTAAATGATACATGATATTAAACTTTTTAGGGGCTTAAACATTTCCATCTCTTTATAAAGAATTTTAGTTCAACTACGTACTGTCCAGAATACTTATCTGGAACTCTCAGCAAAGGTAATTAAATATGTAATAATAAAAAGAGGGTGATGAATATCTTCCTAGCATCTCAGCTCTGCATGTAAATGACATCGAAGCGTTAAATGGGGAAGGATGGCAGTAAATGTAAAGGATTCTGCTCTTAATAACAAATTCATAAGTTTTATGCTGATTTCTCTAACATTGATATTGACGTTGATTTCTCTAAAGCTGATCTTGATTTACACCAGCATAGTCAGGAGAAAAATGTGTTTCAGTCATTTACTCAATTTCAATACATCTTAGATCAGTGAAAAAGTAATTATATAAAAGTTCATTGAAAAATTACATTCAGTAGTAAGGATTGCACTAGTATATATTTACTGAGGTCTAGTTTGGAGGTCAGCTCAAATGTTTTTTTTTACTACTGATTTCAAAAAGTTCAAGTTTTCATAAATTTTCATTAGAATTGTTAGTCAAAAATACTTTTAGAGATTCTTCCTCACCTTTACCTCACTTTTTTACCATGGATAGTTAAAGTACATTCCCTGTTTCTTCCTCCTCCTTTCATTTTTACCATTCTATTAAGATGGCTTTTGAAAATGTTGTTTTGTTTCTAGTGGGGCAGAGCACACATCAGAATAACAACTTCAGTTAACTGAAAGTTAGAAAAATATCAGTTACCCAAAGGATTAGATATGATTCTTGTACAATGATTGAATTATTTCCCATCAGAAAGTTGTGGGGTTTTAGCAATTTAAAAAAATCAAATAATTGCCTTTGACATTTAGTGAACATTGAAGTTCATTTAGTCTTAGAAATTTATATATTTCTTAAAAGAGTTGAACAATCTGCAATATTTTTTTGTTGATTGTCAAAGACTTTATGCCTGCAGAATAAAGAATAGACTGTGAACCTGTGGTCTTGCATTCAGTGATAAACGACAAAAACAAATCCAGCTTTATAGGTCATTGATTTTAAACTAGTTATGCGCTTCTGAAGGAATTTTTTTCCCTCACACACAGAAAGTGAGGGTGGAATAAAAAATAACGATTCTTTTCACAGAATTATAGGCACTAATTTTTGCAAGTATTAATTTTTGCCTTGAGGAAGAGGTACCTGGTTTGAAGGCACCATGGACAGGGCAGAACCAAGGAAATTTTCTGTCTTTCAGGTAGAACTACTACTGTATACTTGTAATTTCCATTTTATTAATCCTTGTAGTTGCAAGCACTTTCTAAGGCCAAGCTCTGAACTCATTGAATTTCTGTGACAAGCAAGATGAACAATTTCCACAGCTGAATGGGAGGAAATAAAATTCTTGAAGCACGTGAAGGAAATGGTAGCAATGATGCAGCAGCATTACACTTTAGTCTATCTGTTGTTTCTGACTGGTTTACTAATCTTTGTTTGTTTTTCTTATAAGTAGTGCCTTAGAAGTAAGAAAATCAAAACACCTTTTATTTTGCTGTAACTCTGGGGACCAAAAAATCTTTTCCTGATTATTTTCTAGAGCAATGACCTTACAGTGAGTGAGGTAATGCATAGCAGACGGTTTCAAGCATGATATTCTAGTCATTGCTATCTATTATTTTGGTATTGCAGGTAGTAATATTCTAATTCATATCATACATTACTACACTTAAAATTTATTTTCTTTGAGTGACTTTTGGAGATGTTTGCTTATTCATTATTTCTGTCCCTTTTAGCGTTTGCCACCCAGTGCTATTCTATGTCATTTCAAAGGCACTTTCCGAGGCTCTTCTTGCTACATAGAAGTTATCTGATGTTTACAACTTGTAAAGGGAGAAAACTTTAGCCTCCTAAAACTATCTAAATGTTTCCCTGTCTCAGCATATAGGTGCTTATGTGCATGCGTATGCACGCTCCTCAGTCACCCAAACGTGCTTAATGTTTGAAGGCGTTAGCTGATGGCTAATGTTATTCATAGAGGGAAATCTGAAGTGAAAGCTGCTGCTTGGCTCTATTAAGATATCAATGTGAATGTAAATTCCGATGACTCCCTCACATGCAGGGATGTGTGTTAAATCGATCTGTAAGCTGTCGTACGACAAGTTAGACCACTGTTTTTTGTCTGACACTAGATGAGGAAAACGTATCTCTAGTAGAAAAAGGAAAAAAAGTTACTTTGATCTTTCCAGAAATAAAGAATATCAAACCATTAGTGATTTATTTGATACCTTTAGTACCTTAACACCAGTCAAGAGCTTAACACTATTTTGTTTTAGAACCATTAATTATACTTGATTTGGAAAAAAAGAAAAAAAAGCATAGTAAAATTAATGGTTTCTAGAAGCCTAATATCATCTCGTTTTAATATGAAAAAATTATGACAACAGGTTAGGAATTTGGAGGAAAATATTTCTTGAGGTTATTCTTCCTAACATAGTAGATCATATATTGTATCAAGAAAACTCACCCTTCATTCACAGAAAGGAGGTCAGCTGGCCACCCAGGAGTGGCTCAGTCTGTCCACTGCCTGCTTCTTGCAATTTCTTCCAGTTCTTCACAGTGACATCAGCAACTCTAGAACTAAGGAGAAAACACATAGACATTAAAAAAAAATGAAAAATCATAGGCTAAATACTTTCTTTATCAACTTCTCTCTCAGGATTTCAAGGTGTTTTGAAGAAAAACGAAAATGAATTTATTATAGTAGCACCCTTCTATTCTCATATTCTGCTAAAAAAAAAAAGTCACAGAAAGTACTAGGCAAAGTAAAAAAAGACTAAGAAAATTCTCTAAAGTTTCACTTTTAATTTTGCACGTGCTTCTGTATCTATAAATAATTTTTTTTTGCATTTTATATATGTTAAGAATTATGAATTTTATTATTACTTGATGCTAAACACATTTTTTAATGTAATAAATTCAAATCAGAAGTCTGTGCTTTACAATGCAGTACTGATATGGAAGTCACTATGCAGGGCAGACAGTTTTCTAAAGTGAATAGTAGTTTTCAGTTTCCAGTTTCAGAAGTTCTAGAAGAGATAAACAGTCGTTTACAAACTCTGAAATTCAGGTGCTTTCAAAACGATTAGGCATCCAGAAATCTACCTATCAGTAATCATTGCTTATTACAGACAGTTAAGCCAAAAGTTTAATAACAAACTGTACTTCTCAGACAGCATGGGTGCTTATCTCTAAGCAAGCCTGTAATAAGATACATCTTTAGTCACATCTTTGAAAAGAATCCAAGTTAGATTCCACTGTATTAGAAAGAAACTAATTAAGAAGAGTCAAGCCTGAATCCTTCTCTTTTGCTTCAGTAATCTGCTATCACTACTTTTTTTATATTCTTTTCCCTTCCAAAAGCTATTTTAAGTGCCTAACATTTTGAATATATCTAATTTCAGTTTCCGTGTTTGCAGCATACATATGTGTCTCACAAAGTATAGGAAAAACAGAACTACAGAAAATTAAAAAAAATCTATTTTATAGAATACTCCTAGTAATTCTATTCCTATTTTGCTTGTATATAGTCTCAACTTTTCTTCCACTACTATTTAAAGTAAATGTAAAATGTTTTTTTCATTTCAGGTAAAAAAACCTGCAAAGATATATGGTTTTTTTTACTTGCTTTGAACCAGACTGAAGGTCTATTTGTGTAAGAGTGTGTGTGTGTGTAATGTAAAAAAAAATCCGATTATGTCCAATAGCTAATGTTTAAGATAAAGCTGGAAGTTATCCACATCCATTCTTGTTTTTGTTCTTAGAGGTTGGAGATTTGCTAAATCAGAGATTATCCTGAAGTTTAATATTCCTTCCAAGAGTTGATTCTTATAATTCAGGGTAACTTTGACTTTCTTAAGAACCTTCAGCCTGTCATATTCTTGACCTCAGAGCTTCCCATTGGCAGAGTTCCATAGATTAATCCTATAGTACTGAAATAAGAGTCTATTTTTTTGTAATTTTGAAATTGTTCATGTTTTCTGAAGTCTTATTTGAATACGTCAAGACATCTCTACAATTTTAATTTCCCATTTTCTGCAGGCATAAGGGTATGTGACCATTTGCCAAATTTTACTGTAGTCAAGGTTAATGGTAGAAAGAACTGCTTTTCAGTTTGCTCAGGTAAATATGCATATGTGCCCCAAAATTATTCTCTTTAATCTTATAGCAAAGTAAAAAGCAAATTAAATATGATCTTAGACCAAGTAAGTATTCCTTCATTGTGCTACCTTTGCCAATGCATACCGATTTCAACGGGCGTCAAAGAGATCCTTCAGATTATTGGATTTAGTAGAAATACATTGCAGGGCAGGGCTGTTCCTTTGTTCCTCTATCTAGAAGTATTATTATCACTGTGTATAATTTCTGAACATTTTTAACACCTCCCAATTCAGAAATGGCTTTTTTAAAGATCTATTGTTGTTGGTGTGAAGAAAATGTATTTATGGTATTAACAATTATAGTATGAGATATAAATGTAAACCATAGCAGAAACAAGCAAGCAGAATCACCTCATTTTTTATGTATTTTTCAGTCTGTGATCACTTTTGTGACATGAGTCTATGGATTTAGGTCAACAGAGAATAATAATATTATAAACTGTCTCAAAGTAATTTCAGCTAAATTATGGATGAAAAAAAAATTTGTGATTTTTTTATCTAAATCGTGTTTTATTTTTTGTTCTAGTAAAAATAGTAATGTTGCAACATTATTACTATTTGCTATGGGAGAAAAGTGTCTTTACTGCTGCACAGAGAGTATACCCGCAGATTGCTTTCTGAAAGAGACAAACCGCAGAGTGCTAGACACTCAGCTGAAGGTAGGCAACCTTCAACAGAGACATAAGGTAACGTGAAAAGATCTGTTAGCTGTTAACAACAAAGAAATTACAGTGTTTGTATGCTTCCAAGACCCTCAATAGAGACATGGGACTTGTGAATCTGTATTTTGGTATTGCTATTTTCCCTGACATATTAGCATATTGGTCCCAACAGCAGACAAATT
This sequence comes from Ibycter americanus, assembly GCA_035590275.1. NCBI lineage: Eukaryota > Metazoa > Chordata > Aves > Falconiformes > Falconidae > Ibycter > Ibycter americanus. The sequence goes on from JAVJGI010000063.1 coordinate 47,501,948, forward strand.
CCAGCCCTTTCTAAATGAGCTATCAAACTACTTCATAATAAATATTGATCAAAGTAAGAAGTTCAGAGCTTCCCAATCCCATGAGAGTTCCCTGTTGCTCAGGTGTAGGCCCACACATTCATCAGCTCTCATTTGATGAGTCTCAGTTGGACAGTGAAATTTTAATTACCCCATTCATCTTTGGAACAGCTTCAGTAGGAAGGACCAAACCAGCCTGACAGCCACTTGTTTTTTGGGAGAGTGCTAGCTGGGCTAAAAAGTGCATGAGAAGACATTCTCAGAAAACATTTTGCTAGATGAGCACGTTCCAGTGTCCTGGCTCTGTTGACTGTTCTAGCATGGGTATAGGTCTCAATGTCTGGAGACTTCAATGATGGAACGTTACAAGCCAAGAGATTGTGGGTGCCTTTAGACAACAGGTGAACAAAGGCCTTTGAGATCAACGTGGTTTTATATACAGAACTGTATATATACACTGTTTTATATACAGAATTCTTTATATACAGAACTGTAAAATGCTTTTGTGCCGCTATAATTGTCTTTGACTTAAAGAATATCTCCTGACTACATGACTAAGTTGGAATAAATGCTACTAATAATAAATTAATACTAATGACAAATAATAAAACTACTGAATGTCACACAATTGTGTAAACCCTGGCACAAAATCTGCTACAAACACCAGTGACTTATAAGAACTGCAGTTCAGCAACTGCTGATTATGTCATTTATGAACTAGAACAAGCTGAGAATGGTAAATTAGAGAATTCACAGTAGATTGATGAGAGGTCACAGAGTTTTTACATCTTCCATTAGGGACACTTTCTTCATCACGGTTTATCAGGTGATGAAACTTTGGCAGAACTGGACTTTGAAAGTGCAAACTTGACTAGCTCTTGGGTTTGGGCAGTACTGTTGAATGTCTTTGTGCTTTGATGCAACGTATGTGTTACAAAGTCTGGTTTTTATTATAAGCATTAGCTTCAGGTCTGAATGCATAGAATGGTGGATGACCACTCTTACTACAGATTTTGGGGCTAGACTCACATTTACACAAAACCCAGCTTTGTGTTTACATTTCTTACCACACATCCTCATATCTTTCATATCAGCAGATGTGAACCAGAAACACATGTATGCTTCTGAAAAATACTCTGTGAAAATGGTGGCATTTGTATTGTGCAAAGGACTCAGGAGATGTAATACTACCTTTGATGAGTTCAAAGCGATGTGATAAATTTAAAACGTCAGTGCCTTTTTCCAACTTCCAATTAAAAAAAACATTGCCTGAAGTAAACAGAACCTTTGATGGCCCTGTAGATGAGGCTATGGAGATCTTCAGGATTTCTTAGACAGGTTCTTCCTTGGCTTCTTCCAGCTGGGTAAGAAAATTCCAAATGTAACTTGCTTTCTGATTTCCCCAAATCTGTTTTCTTTCTATACTCTGTAGCATTTTGCCTTTTCTCTCCTTACCCTTGTGTCCTTGAATTGTTCCAGCAGTGCAACTATTGTCTCATGGGCTGACACCAATACACCATCAATTCTACAACTGCTGTTTGTTTCAACAAAGCCTGCTACTCATTTCTGATTTTTGGTCATAAGTCACTCAATTTTTCCACTTTGTATTCCAAGAGCAATTTCAGTGATACAAATCTAAAGAATGAGGAAAGTGGAATTTATGTACATTTGGTATGGTACTCAATAAAAATAAAAATTTATCAGATAAATACAAGTAGAAAGGGTAAATAGGTTTCACATGCAACCCAGGGGCAGCAGATTTACTACAATAAGAAAATTACTTTGGTAATTATTTGAAATCTTTCACTGAGTGCAGTAGTATATCATGCAATAAAACTATATAGCCAGAAAAAAAATATTCTATTTGGGAAAAATATTCTCCAGAAACAATGGAATAACTGTGGGGAAATATATGATTTTTCACTTGAGTCTACAGAGAAGATGACAGACTGATATTTTCATATTAATCGTTGTGAGAATTTTCCGCTTGTAAACCTTTTCGATGAGTATTCACAGAGGGCTTTATGCCTGGACATGCAAATATTAATTTGTCCCAACTTCTGCTCACCTCCCTTGCTTCTGCATTTTACGTGGTTTCCCATTAAAGATGGTGTTACATCTCCAGAGTCATACTTTTCTGTTTTCTGAAAGTCTGGTCACATGCCTGGGGAGGTTTTCACCTGCTTATCGAAGTAGAGCAATGGGAAGGTGTCAGACCCGTTTGTAAGTGCTCGCTCTCTTGGAAGGGGTGAGAAGCCACTGAGGGGTAGAAGCAGGGCTAGCAAGGAGTGAAACTGTATCCTGTCTGGGTGCCAACATAATGACAATACAACAAGTTGGGGATACCCAAGTACCATGCATAGTAAAATCTTTTCTCATATAAGCAATGATATTGTACGACATTTTACTGCCTTGATTGTACAGATCTCTGAGTAGTTCAGGAAATTAGGGAGACTGCAGTTTACAAATGTTCTTTTCCCTTCATATAAGCTGAACAAAGCTCCTAGTCAGCTATAAGTATTTAAGCAATAGAAAGCCTAAACCCAATTCCTTAAATGGCAGTAAAGACAATACAGTATGCTTACATAAAAGAAAATTGCTAATTCTGTAGGCACCATTAAAACCTCTGTGTTGGTCCTGCAGAGTAATGTGGTGCTACAGCAATTTCACATTTTGAGTATGCCAATATGCCACAGCACCTGGAATGGAAAATGCAAGGTTTTTTTGATGTCCACTCCTGTACCTGACTTCAGGCTGTGTTCATAACATAGCATACATGAAGTTACCTACTTAGCTTTGATCCTATAGTAAGCTTTTCTTTTTCAGATCCATTAGACCCAATTTTTATTTATCTTATATAAGTTTTGGCTCTTAGTATCTAGCATGCAGGTAACCACTAGGAAGTTTACGTGGTTAGCATATTATACTCACTTTCTCCTCATTGTCCTGCAGGGTTATATTTCTATTAGGATCTTCAAAATTCATTAGCTTTCAATTTTTTTCTAGATTCAGATTAAACCCATCTTTAGTCTCATCTATTTGTGAAGTTTCCAGCGGCTGTTCATCCTGGCTTTGGGGTTTCCATACCCATGTTAATTTTCTATGTTGGCAAATGAATAGCTCCTTTAAATCCAGGTTTACAAGTCATTTATTAAAATAATTCATAATTAATTGAGTTGCTAATTTGCTTTTTGGTGAAGCACCCCTGGATGCACAGCATTAAAGGTTCTATTGAAGTGTGTCCTGATTAACTGATTAATGGATTTTGCTTTTTACAGTACCCTCTTACATATATGAGCATAATTATATTCTATCACTTTCAGGGAAAAATGGAGTAATTCAGCCAGAGAAATGCTTTGGTCTTGTTATTTAATTAATTTAATGTTGTGTGAAAAGGCCAGATTGACAATTCTGCAGAATCAAGTTTTCTCTATTTATAGCACTATTCAGCATTGAACTGACCCCCAGCGCCGATTCCCACAACTCCAGTGTGCTTACCAGTGTACTCCAACCCTCAAGCAAAATTAGTTTAGAAGGATCTGTTTACTGTAGAATGATGAATTGTCCTGAATTATTCAAATTCATGCAACTAACGCTCTTGTGATTTTCTAGCTCTTTTTCTTCCTTCCAAAGTCCTTTGATTTCTACAGTCTTGAGCATCTCTTTATGAACTGTAATTTGTTTCCCTGTCCCATTTATTTTTTTTTCTCTAAACAGGTCTTTCATGTGGTATTTGGATAGGATTTCCCTTTCCACAGTATCTCTGAAGTCTTCAGGTCTCAACTGCTTTGTAAGAATAATGGTGGTCTTGGAGCGCAGGGAGATAATATTCAGCCCTTGCAGTGTATGTAAGATAAAAAAGGCCATGATGGCTCTACCGTCCTTGTAGGAAAAGAGGCTAGAAAATTTCTGCTAACATTCATCTGCTAAAAAGGCGAGCATTTTTTGACAAAATATTTGAAAGTGTATCTACTTGTATATCTGATGTAGGATTCCCTGGAACCTTCCAAAATCTAAACACAAATAATCTGAGGACTGATATGAATATTTTGTATATCACTGGTGATAACTATTTGTAGGGGTGACAAATTTGTGTGTCAGTATTCCTATAATACTTTTTACCTGTAAATAGATTGTTATCTGTAGAACACGTGCAAGAGAAAAATTCATTTCATCTTTTTCAGATGAACAAGAAAGAATATTTCAAGCTGGGCTAAAAATTGCAGTTGCTTTAAAGAAAGAAGCATATCAGTTCCTATACAGTAGCATTTGAAATGAAGAAGAGACGAGCGAAAGAACCAAGTCACTCATTACCGTAAGTCATGAAGGCTGACTGGGTTTGATAGAAAGAGCCTCATTGCCAGTACAGCAACTAGCTGATGTATAGCAAGCAAGCCTGTAAGAAAAAGAGAGTGCAGTTCCTTCTAATGAATATTGCTTATGTGCGCTTGTATCTTACTTTGTGACACGAGCATGTTGCTTTATCTCTGGCTTCTGAAAGTATTTAAGGCTAGACATTCCTACATCTTGTGTCATACATTAGCTTTTATTGTATTTGACTCCTCTTCTAACACTGGATTTTGTTGTTAGCTTGAAACCCTTCCTGAAATTTTACTTCTGTGCCTTTGAGACACATTGCTGATGCACATTGATCCTTCACGTTCTTTCTTTCGTTGCTAGGACTTTCTTCAACAGAAATGCACATATGTAAAGCTGGTATTATTATTAAGGGTTCACAAACAGTTTCACTAGTGCTGGAGATCTACATATTATTCCATCCCAGTTTAGAATGACCTTTCTGTTCTTCAGCGGTTATTTTTACTCTGGTTAGTCTCAGATCCTGAAGGCTGTGTTTGTTTATGCTGGCTGCAGTTTGAAGGGGCTACAGGTAGAGTCAAATGTCAATGTTGTAGCATTTCCCTGCTCTGTGCTCCTTGCCTGGGACTTCCCTGAAACACTCTAGACAGTTAAGATGTTTTTCATGACAATAAACAAAGCAACTCATAGGCCAGCAGGTATTCACAACCTAAAACATTCATTCTGGAAAATGACTTTTGGGACTTCTTGGTGCTCTACTGATCGAAGTTCTTGCTGACTACTTCATAAGGAAGCTTGCCAAGTGACTACAATATTGATGCCAACTTGAGTTTAGAAGTATACACTTAGAAAATAAGTTCAACTACCTGTATGCAAGTGACAATGATTTTTCAGTGACAAAAATAATTGTATTTACTAGCTTAAAGAACTTTCATCGATGAGCAGCATTGCTGCATGGGAGAGCTGAAAATGCCTCTAGCATTTGCAGCCAGCATGAATAAATCTCTACTATACGGTGCAAAATAACTCTTACAAAGAAAATAAGCCTGTGCCCTCTGTTTCCTTGAGTGAAAGATTTGAAGTTAATTGGACAAGCAGAAAAGTTTTAACCCTAAATAGTCTTTTCTAAAATGGTATATTTCAACTGTGACGTTTCAGTCCTGCAAATGCCTTCATAGCAGAAGGTTGTGAGAGAAGACGCTTCAGCTGTTACCGTGATTCACTGCAGTCCTAACCCTTTATGTATTTGCAATGTCAGGACTCACACTCCTTCACCTCTCCTGTATATCACAACCAGTAGTAATTCTTACCTGTAGTTCTCTACTATCTCAACATAGCATTTTGATCTTGGCTTGGAGCAGTTTCTAAAATAACTTTCCTATACTCCTGAGGCAGCTTGGTCAGAAAACCGCAGTCCTGATCTTCCGTATCCTCTGAATCTGGGTGTCTCTTACACAGAAATACACAGACATTTGAAAATTTCTATGGTGGTTTTAAAAAGTGCAAAAGTGAAATAAAATATGACTGTTCTGAGGAATTTTAACAAACTTTAGTCCTGAGCTGAGATTTAACAGTACACTGCCTTTACATTCTTTTTGTTGTTGTTTATTAATGCTATCTCAAGCCAAGTCTTTCTTTTTCTAATATCTATCTCAAAGTTGTACAGTTCTGAATAGAGAGTTAACATTTTTTTGGAGTCAGAGTAGTCAAACTGGTATGTCAGCCTCATCATTTGAAGAAGTTTTGAAATAAAATGGAAGATGGTAAGTAACATTGTAAAAAGAAAAGCCCAAGTACTTTGAATCTAAAATGTTCTATCTACTCTCTTTCCCCCAAGAAAAATAAATTAGTTCAGTACAGCTCTGCTTATAATGATCTGATTCCTGATGCTACTGTGATTAAACTGGTTGCATTAAAATAAGCAATGATAAATTAAAAGCACAGTAGGAATCTCGGTGGGTGTGAACAGATGAGTAATCTTAATTAGAAATAAAATATGCCCATTATTCTGTGCTATAAATATAGCTTTTATATTATGAATTGAAGAGATAAAAACTTGATGTGTGGTGCAATGCCACATTAGAGAGAAGTTCAGTACAAGTGTACAGTGTAAAGCCTTTTCTTAGATTATTTAGGACAAACACAACCTTTCATGATGCCTCATTAGCATTTGTTTGCATGTGCAAAACCAGATGCAAGCAGTAACCTTTCTGTTGAACATTCAGATTTTCATAATTCTTTCAGAACATGCCCTGTAAGAACTTTTCTTTAAAGTGGTGACAGTATATTCCCATGTATTTTACTTCCCAGTACTTCCCAACCTGAATAATACAATCGGTACTGTTTTGAAATCCATACAAAATGGCAGAAATCTGAAGCTGCAAAGTAATTACTTAAAACCAAAAGAATTTAAGAAAAATCTGTGGTTTTTGGTCCAGTGGTTCCACGGGATCAGCATGTATGTCAGGATTCTCCATACAAAGTATATGGATACAGTTGGCTTTTGTGAGAACTTGTTGTTTATTCAGAAGTAGCACTTGCTATTATCTTGCTTCATTAATAGAGTCTCTTATGAAATTTCCACTGCTTCTCTGCAGGAACAGAAGCATGGGCTGTGTGGGTTGGGTTGCCTATGGGTAACACAAAACCACATTCGAGCCCACTGAGTCAAAACTTTCTGATCCCTACCAAATTTCAAGAGCCAGTTACATATGATGCCAGCCGTGAACATGCTCTTAGAGAAGTGTTTTGAGGCTCTCCCTTCTGTGGTTGGTGTGTGTGGAGTACATAGATCCTACACTCAAAAGAGAAATTACAAAATCTGTCTCTTCCCAGAACCTAAGTATTTCAGAGCATTCAGAGCTCTAGGAGGCAGTATAGGGTGTAATTTGCGTTTCTGCCGCATATAATGTTGTTTACCTGAAACTAGTTAATAGTCTTAAGAGTAAAAAGACCCAACTTCTGCCATTAAAATTATGAATGAAAGTGAGATTAGTCTCAGTACACATCTCTGTAACCTAACGCTCCAAATTTACACAAATGAGAGAATTTTGCTTTTGAAAGTAAGATTTGATCCACAGAGCCAAATGATCAGTGGAAGAAGTGATCAGATAACTTCTATAATTAGGCTGCAATATAGCAATGAACCAACCCAGATAATTAACTGAACAAAGAATAACCATGTCAGCTCTGAGTGCTGACAGCTGGTGCTCTGTGTTTGCCAACATGCCCTGTTGTGTTAGATTTAGTTACACTGAAATAACCTGCATGTATTGTATTTGTATTAAAAGATTTTGTTTTGCCTTATAGAAGCACAGCTCTTCATGCAGTTCAGCAGTCTGAGGGCTGAAGGTTACAGGGACAGAGAACTCACTAAGTTGGAGAATATGATCTAATAACTTTGTTCTACTTTACACCTCTGACCCTCTTTTTAAAAATTATTCACATGGGTGACTGCCAAATTCTTGCTATGTCTGCTTTATACAACATCTCCACTGATCCTAAACTGCACAGGATCTGAGGCAGCCACCTTATGAGCTCATCTATCACATTTATAAGCATCTCTAGAGACAACTAATGCAGAGATACAGATAATACAGAAAGATATTCCATGGACTCTGAAGTTTGAGGGCCTGTAGTCTTGAATTGCAAGTGGAAAACAGGGTGTGTTCTGGCTCTTGCTCATGTTTTGCTTACGCCAGCCCAACTTTGCTGAAGCATAATGTATTTGTTTCTTTCCTACATAGCAGCACAATAAATCTATGAGTTAATCCCAAGAAAGTACATGAAAATTGGTAAGTATCCTGCTTATAGAGGCACTAATGCTGGAATTAGCTTTTCTAGTTGGTCCAAAGAAGTCTGAGTGTGTTAATCCTCATATTCAGTACATGGTCTAAATCTTAAGTATCGTTACCTTCTTTCTGTACCGGGGTAATGCAGTAAGAGGACAAGTCTTAGGCTGGTCTGTATGCTAAGTTTGTCTTTCAGTTAAGTAAATTATGTCACTGTGTCCAGTGCATGCCTTTTATAAATCTAAAATGAATACATATCTGCTACACTCCAAGATTAGACTAATATTAATTAAAACCTCAAAGTATGTGACTCTTTTTCCCCTGTTACATCTATAGATTTTACACCTTTTTTACAAAAAAATTATACTGGCTGCAGAATGAGTGACTTTGAACGAGTGAATTCCTACACAATCAAATTCAAAGCTAACCTGTTATCTAGTAAAGGTTCAATGCATTTGCAATACTTTGGACTAGACTCTCAGTGAAGCTGCACTCAGGCTTGCTCTCTCCCAGGGATTTTTTGGAGTTCGAAGGTAGAAATACACATCCACTCTCAGTACAGTACATGGAGAGAATGAAGTGCTTCTGCATATACTGGTACTAAAACTCAACTTGGAGCAAGATGCATCATAACCCTTTGAACCTATTCAAAGATGCATGTGTCTAGGATCCTACTACCCCTTTTCCTTGTGCCCCAGAGCTGAGGAATTTGCAATTGCAGGGAAGTACTACTTTACTTCTGTTGTACAGTCAGGAACCATTTACAGCCAGAAACAAGTTACTCTCTCCAATTGTAGGTGGTGATGTTCACTTACCTTTCTTATCGTAACAGTCATTGCAACAATCATCAAAACAGAAGTAAAAATTCAGCTCTCTTTTAGCCTAATGGGGGTAAAATCTGTCATCTAGAAGAAAATCTTAATCACTAGGTTCTAGATTTGGGGACTTTTCTTGAACTTAGCCCAGAAAGTGTTTGCTGGCCCTGAGTCAAGTGGTATGGCTCATCGTGGCTGCATTCTTAAACTTTCTTGTTCCCAAATCAATGTTTCTGCATGCAAAATGCTAACTGGAAACAGGCCTTAACACATTCTGAGGGGGGTTTGACCTCTGCCAGCGAGGTCAAACATTTCTTGGGCATGATCAGGAGGGAGCATTTGCTAACAGTTAAGTAGATGTGACCTTTCTAGAGCTCCTTAGTGAGCTTCTAGAGCTCTAAGTGTGAGCTCCTTAGGTTGGAGCCTTTCTCTGCATGCTCAGTAGAACTTGAATGACCATGAACCTTTGAAACTGAGCACAGGTGAAGGCAGCTGATCTACCCTAGGTTAAGAATTCACATATGGGTGATTTTCACTGATATGGGTCTAGCAGTTTATGAAATGCCCAACCAATATGCCATTTCCCCACAGGTTGACAAGATATAATAAGCCCTTTAATCTTTTGTATATATTTACTGGTAGATGTGTCCATGCCTTTGGTGCTGTGCTCTTAACAATAAATTGGCAAGGATAATATGGTCTGGCAGGTATTTAACACTAAACATTCAAGTTTTGATTGATTCCCAGATATTTTTAAACATAAAGTTGAGGAACTCATCATTCTTTATTTGGATTATTGCTTTGCTTTCTTTTTACATTTGTGCTGTCCTTAGTGGACAGCTTCAGTCCAGTAATTTGGTATGAGGCTCTCAGGCTTTCTCACTGGATTTATCAAAGACAACAGCACAAATGACAAAAGTTCAGACTGACATTCTTTGAGGTTATAGAGCTTAAACAAATTCACATTGTCCGTTTAATGGCAATAACTCTCCTTACACACCTTGCATTGCCCTCTTTTTTTATGCTCACCTTGGACCTAATTACCACCCTTTAACCTGCAGTGTCTTTGATATCAGATCTCTGCTCTGCAGCTATTAGCTGTGCACACTGTAGTGGATGGTTCAGAGATTTGAGACTGTGGTGGAAGTGGAAGAGGATAAATAGGGTTTTCTTCTTATGTTTTATTGGCTGACACTGCCACCCTGTGAACTCGTGTCCTTTCTGAATAGATATACACATGTCCATTTGGAAATGACACCCTCTGTGGTTTTGTCTCCTGGCACCGAAAATAATGACCTGAAACTTTAGTGAGCCTTTTACTTTACATACACTGCTTTATTTCATTTTGCATTCCCTAGCATGACTTAGGAAAAAAGTAAAAGTAAGAAATACAAACTATTTAACATCAGATTTTGCATATGAAAATTATGACCCAGCTAATGGCTCACTAATTATAGGTTTCCAAGAAGGCAGACACATATCTTGAAATAGATTTGATTTGATTAGCTATTGGAAATTACTTCCTTTTCAAGGAGCTAAGTTTAGAAAATTGTTCTAGTATCAATACAATGCATTTGCCCCACTAAACATTTTTCCATCTTAGTGTTAGCAGTCCCTCAATATGAAGGAAGTATTTCTTACACATGAAGAATTTAATTTTTAAAGTAAGCCATCTAACTCCAGGAGGTTATTCTGTATAGCTCACACCAACATCTTGTAGTTGCCTGTTAGCAACCAAAGCTGTAAGACACCCTTGACATGCTATGGGTACTTCATACACACTGCAATAGGATCCATTATCATATCTGCCTAACCATAGCGTAAGTGAAAAATGTAACTGCGCCTCTTAACTTATTGAAACAAGAGAGTCCTCAAAAGGCATCTTTGTGGCTGTCAATGCAGTATGAATGTATCTCTGGGGTAGTTAAATTCTTTTTATAACTTCCAGCATTTTATGTGGCCTTGTTGCAGCAAAGACTGAGTCCATATTTGGTTGGCTCTTTTCTCAGGTTCTAGTGGAAATCAGTGTCAGGTAATCAGCAGCTTTGCACACTAAAAGAGATTAATTCTGTGAAGATATAAAACCAGCTACTGGAAGCATATGGGGTTTTTCAATATGTTCCAAAGGTTGCAGATCAAATGTCTTCTTCAGTTTGTAGGTACAAGAATATTTGGGGTAGAAGGGGTCTGCTGCTCTTCTAGTTTAGTTCTTTTGTAATTATAGTTGGTTATTTTTCCTCGAGTCTTAAGGCTACAAATGCAATTTGTGGTCTGCTAGTCATACTGAATGTTTTGCCTTTCACACTCATTGGTCATAAAGATTTGGTGGCCAAATTCTGTTTCAGTGATGTCAGTGCAAATGTCCTGTATAGGCTACAGTATCACTGATGAGGAGTATTAAGAATAGCGTATTTCATATCGTTATTCTTGTCTATTGGGAAAAAAAAAGCTGTAGTCTCCAGTCAACAAATACTTTTCTCAATAGTTCAATTCACATGAAAATAAGGGGAAAATAATATTCCTCTTGTAGAATGAATATTTGATGAATCTAAGGTACCAATTCTAAAAACTTTAATAGTAATCTTGGAGAAGTCAGGCAATGTGGTACTGAATGCATAGCTGGGAACCTTCTTCTAAACGTCTTTTTGTTAAAAAACTCAAAATTCGCACTGAAATGTTTCTCTTCTGAGCTCCTGAAAGCAGTAAAGGTTCAGTGAGTTTCCACATCTATTAACCTATTAAAACAACCTAGCAGTCTGTTACAAAAAAAATTATAATCAGGGCCTTATGTGAAAGTTCACACCGAAGTACAGAGAGCATTGTGGAGCCACTTACATAGTATCAGTTAAGATAAAGCAGCCAAACAGGCAAAAAAGAGAGAAATTTCACATTTGTGCAGTGTCCTAAAAGCAAAACTTGTCTTAGTTGTTTTGGCTTCATTTAACCTATAACACACTGTGATATGTTTTAGTACGACACAGAGTATGGCCATTCAGCTTGCTTTATTTCAAATACAGCCTAGAGTAGGTGGAATAAGTTGGCTAAAAATATCCAGGCATCTCTGGCATATCAGGGTCAGGGCTTTTAAAGCCTTAGATGTAACAGAACTGTTCAGTACTGTAGAAGTCTGTTTTGCCTAAACCATTGTTTTCTAAGTTAGTTTGTTAGAAATATCAGTATAACTATTATTCTTAGTATGTAACTGCAGAGTACGTTATATTGTCTGCACAATTTCAGGTGTATAAATGATAGAGTATATGAAGATGTTAATTATTAAAATGCACAGAGGTATTTTCATGCTGGCAAAGTACTTCTTGCATAAAGTTTCTCCAGGTCTGTGTGACAAAAGGTTTTTTTAGCTTCACTGAGGAGCTATTACAGGGCTTTTACTGAGTCTACCTTCTCAAGAGCATCCTTAGAACACACAGATGAAGATGAAAGATACCCACTTTTGCATGCAATATCCATCCAAGTGGTCAGAGTAGTCATGTGGATTATGAACAAACGAATTTCAGATCTGTCTTTCTGTACTGAAATTTGATTATAACGCATTTCTTAGAAAACCATGCCAACAATTAAGTGGTGAGGGGTTCTTTTCAGTGCTTACCTGTTTAAGATGAACCATTTTAAGTTAATATGCATTCACTGGTGACAAGTTTCTGCACATAATTCAGAGTATTTAGTAACTAGAGCCACCTTGAAGGATACATTGATTTGCATATGCTGCAGAAACACAGAAAAAGGATTAATACATGTTTTGATAATAAAATGCATATATGATATACACATATATGCTACACATATATTGCTATATAAATACACTCATTTTCCTCATCCCTGATGACTGTATTAAATATTAAACAAGACATTTGTTTCTGCCTCTCTAATCAAAGTCAGAAGGACAAATTTCTTTTCAGCTCTTGTGAAACCCAAGTAGAGATAACATCATCTTCTAGTCTCAGTTGAGGATTCTTAGTACCTTTGGCAGGACAGACTTGAGCATCTCCCAGACCTTGATATTTCCTACAAAGTTGCTCAGCTTCCTGTTTTGGGTGAACGGATTTTTTATTTCTTTTACATCTAATTGTTGCTCCGAATTGTTGTGTTATAATAAAGATCCTACTGTTTGTCTGGACATCTGGATGGGTAAATTTTACATTGCATTTAAGTCCTGATGGTGATTGTAGTCTTAGGAGTACAGTTATTGTACTGAGTGTCTGTTAGAATGCCTCCACTCAAATCTAAATCTTTAGTTACATAGATACACATTCTCAAAAGATATTTAATGTGAAAACTGAACTGTTCTCCATATGTACTGAACCATGATGAGAGGCCAATGTAAAAAAAGCAAAAAGCTCTGACTGTATGTAGGTACTAGATTTGATTTCTTTCAGGTATTTAGGTGGACAGGCATCAAACTGCTGCTAATCTCTAGCTGATATTAGAAATCATAAAAATACATAAAGAATCTGAAATAGTGATGAAACAGTAAAAACATGGTGGATCAGTTATTGTGTTCCAATTTATTTGACTGCAATGTGAAATACATAAATATATCCAAGGACATTACCCTACCTTTGAGGTCTGAAAGCTCGGTGAGGCTGTATCTTTTTGGACACAAGAGATGTTAAATAGTTTCAGAGACCTGAGTGGACCTTTAATGAATCTCAGTAATAGAGGAGTGACTCAGAATGAATGGAGATAATTAACAGATTGAAGTTCTGCAAGCAACTAGTAATTGGATTATTGGTGGATAATTTGTTGCCACAGACATTTTTACTATCTGCCATATGCAATATTTCATTCTTATCTTTTTATTCAACAGAAAATTTTCTTCAGACCTTGCATTATCCACAGTATGATCTTGGTTATTAAGTTAATGGAAGAGAAAGGTACCATTTAAAAAATACTGGGTTTAATGATTGTCCATGTCTCTTGTTTTAATTGTAAATAGTAGTTGTTTAGATTTCCTTATGATGGCTGTACTGTCAGGATCCCATAAAGGCTGACATAAGCAGGGTCTCTATTTTTCTGACACTAAACATACTACTAGTAGTGATGGTCTTAAGTAAGGGACTATGGTAAATTCATCAGCAGGGCCAATAAGGAAATTATATAGAGCTTCATAGGATCAAATAAAACAGGTAGACAAATGATAGATTTGAAATCTGAAATGATTTATTGAACCTGTATGTCTGCATGCTGTCAGACTTTTGTATAAAGATAACCCTGTAAGATAGGATCATGTATGGCGATACAAATGTCTCCCGTGTTTCTTTCCTTCATGCACAGCAGAATTGTTTTCTCCTTCCAACCTATAAAACGTCTTTGACTTTTGTCCCCCTCTGCAGAAGAGTTGAAATCATTGTTCTTTCCCTTCTTTTTATATTTGGTCCCCATATGGATAGGATTACTGTTCCATAGTAGATTCACTCTCTACCAGATACAGAGTGTCTTCTGCATTCCATGATTCACACATACCTTTTCTTTTCTTGTCTTCTTTCCCATCTGGCTGTTTTTTAAATAGGCCAAGAACTAGTCCTAACAATTTTTAAAAATACATGTAGTCAGTGCCTCTGGCCAAATAAATTTGATGGGTTTTTTTTTCAAGATTAATGTTAATGTCAATTGTATTTTTTCTCCTTAGGAATTGTTTTAATGACTGTTACTTAATAATCCATGGTCCTTGAAAGCAAACCAAAGCACATTGCTTTTCTGTGCACTAACTCAAGAATTCAGTCAGCTGGAACAGACACAAAGGAGCACATGGCCTAATAACATTTGCATTGATTGGATGTTAACTTCAGTTATTACAGTCCAGCTGTCTGGAAGGATTGGGGATTTGGTGGTTACTTGTGTGTGTTTTTGTTTAAGAGAGAGAGCAAATCAAGATAGTGTGGTTCTTTATTGATGATGGATACTTACAGTAAGCTTCTCTGATTTCTTCTCCAGATGTGCTTAAAATTCCCCTATCTTGGCAGAATAAGTACAATTCCATTAGGACAGTAGAAATTTCCTACTAATTTGATGAAGATGGACAATTCTCTATTTTTATATTACGAATAGCTGTGGAATGCTGTCACCTCTGACAACCTGTCACATAACCTGACTGCCATTTACTGATGGGAAGAGCTTGCTCTGTTTCTGCTTTTATCCTCTCCAAATAAAAGCAGTTGACAGACCTGATATGAAAACTTTTTCACTATTATATGAAATTTCTTTCTAGCCACAGAAATCAAATTAAGCTCACAAAATCATGCCTTCCAACCTAAAGAAAAATGTAGTCAGAGATGACACAGGTTAAACAATGGGCATTTTTAAACTAATCAAAATTTGGAAGGATGTTGCTGGATCAAGGGCTGGCTTTTTAAAGTTTGACCATTGGTGTTGCGCTTAGCAGTAAGAATAGCAGTGATTTCTGTTTGTATGTTTTATGATTCATTTATTATGGGTTACTGCAAATCCATGTTTATTTTTGCAGGTAACATGAGATGTACATATCTTCTCTGGCAATGATGACTGGTGATATTCTGTGCCCCTGGAAACTATTTTCTATTCTGATCCATGTAACTGCAACATTGGGGCCTAATGTACATGTTGTCCATATCTTAATACCTATTCAGTAAGTTTTATTTCTTTA
This sequence comes from Ibycter americanus, assembly GCA_035590275.1. NCBI lineage: Eukaryota > Metazoa > Chordata > Aves > Falconiformes > Falconidae > Ibycter > Ibycter americanus. The sequence continues at coordinate 47,517,529 of JAVJGI010000063.1, forward strand.
CAGTTTTGGAGGCTTCCCCCCACCCCACCCCCAGCCCCCACCTCCAACTGTTTCCATAATTTGGTAAAGAATGTTTAGGAGGCAACATTTTTTTATTCAGAACAGACATTGATTGGGAAATTCTTGTAAAAGAAAAGTTGGTGCCTTAGTAATCTAGACCCCACTTTTCCCAGCAGGTCATGGTGTCAAGTCATCCCTCTTACAGATCACTGCTGTTACAGTGCACAGAATGTTAGAACTATATTATCACCAAAGACATTTGCAGCTGAAGTTTTGAATGGTGATACTGCACCAGGAGTATTGTCCATGTCTTGAGCATGAACAAATCCCTTGTAATATTACTTAGCTGAAAGAGGTGTTAGAATACACCACGGGGCAAGTAGGCAATTGGTAGAGGTTCCCCCATCATCTTGTGGAAAATGACTCGTTACAAATTCAATAGGATTGGCAAATTTGTATTTGCCTTAATTGCCATGTAAGTACATTGATAATTATTGTACCATATATAAATGGATAGATAAAAAGAAAAGGACGTACTGTGTTGTTATTTGAGGCTTTATGATTAAGTTCGTAAGGTAGCCTGGCAAGGTACATAAAAAATGATCATTGTGCCCACTTATTGTCATAGTCAACAGTTTATTAAATGAATATCTGTGCTCAGGAAGATTTAATTGATTCATTGAATTCTCTTCTGCTCTGGTTGAAAACTGTCATTCTGATTTTACAAACTTGACAGGACAGAGTGCAACTGCTAAGCAAGTGTCTATTTGGTTGGATCAATCCAGGCTACTAATAGACTAGTCGATTAGGCCTGTGAAAATTAATGTATAGGCTACAGTGTGAAAGGGTTAAACTTCAGGCTTCAAAATAAATGTGAAAGCAAGGAAAGGTAGTTTTGGACAAAATGGACTGCAGAAAATATGGTTCTAAGAGTCTACTTACATCCCTTAGCACAGTTTCTGATGTTTTTTACACTTTTAATATTGTGTAGGCAGCAAAGCAAAAAAAAAAAAAAATCCAAAAAACCGAAACCCCAACAAAAAAAACCCCAAAGATTAATATAACTGGCAGTCTTGAAATGACAGATGGCTTCAGGCCAACAGAAAGGAAGGGAGAGTCCTGGGCTCAGAGTACTGGGCAAGCCCAGTGAGAAGTCCGTTATGACATGGGAAGACTGAAAAACATTGTTTTAACTGTAGCAAAGAGGACTGGCACAATATTACTGCCCAGGGCCGCCTTTTTAAGTAGCTGTGGTTTCATACTGAAATGCTTTTTTGAGATAGAAGACACTGAAACAGAATGCAAAAGTGAAAGATGAAAGATTTAGTTCAAAATTTTGATACAGAGAGTTTATATGAACTGGAACCATAATTCATCAGTGAAATTCTTGGGGTGACTGTAATCCAAAGCCTGAGAAGATACTCCTTTATGAGTACATATTTGACAAATCTGACATTAATGAAGCTTGGCGATGTGATTCACATGATTAGAATGCTAGCATCATTGGTAATGGTAATCCACATAAGTGAATGAAAACAAAGTTAGTGACATTTTATGAAAAAGGCCTCTTTCTGAGTGAGGCTGAAAGATGGTTGGCTCCCTAAGAACACGCTTTTTATGTTTACAAAAGACAAAATAAACCACCTATGTTATCATAGGGGACTTCAGTCTAAGAGGCTTTCTTGAAAGTTTGCCAATAGTTAAATATTGCTAGAATTCCTAAAAATTATAGATTATTATTATAAATTGTATCTTTATCAGTCAAAAGAAGCTGCCCAAAGAATAAAAAAATTTTATACTAGGTATGATTTCTTTATGAAGAAACTATGAGCTAAATAATATAGAGAAAAAGTACTGAAGAAGAAAATGTAAATGACTTTTGGGAATCACATTAACACCATTCTGCTATCTAAAAGGAGCAAGCTGACAACACTCATTTTTAAAACTACGTATTGGTTAAGAGTAGAAATGAAAGAGTGTTAATAACAAACCAAGATAAAAAAAAGGAAAATTACAGCATTGAATATAATAGAAAAGAGTTAGATTATAGAAAATGGATAAAGGAAGGGGGAGAAAACCTCAAAGAGAGGTCTTTGAGAACCTGGTTAAGAGTAAAGAATTTTCTCAGTAGTACTAATATAGTATAATACTACTATAATATAGCACTGAATGGAAATAGAAAAATGTCAGTATAACATACAGAAAGCTAAAATATTCAATAACTTAACTATACCTATTTTGTATTTGGGTGGAAGGTATATTAGAACCAGCCCTAGCAGAAACTAGATGTCTGCTTCTGGACACAGTAACAGAAAAGTTAAAGGGGGGGTAGTTGTCGTGGTTTCAGCTGGGATGGAGTTAATTTTCTTCTTAGTAGTTGGTGCTGTGCTGTGTTTTGGCTGTGA
>JAVJGI010000063.1:47520033-47662698 GCA_035590275.1 Ibycter americanus
GTTCTTATCTCAACCCTTGACTTTTACATTCTTTTCCGATCCTCCTCCCCATCCCTCTGGGTGAGGGGGAGTGAGCGAGTGGCTGCGTGGTGCTTGGTTGCCAGCTGGGGTTAAACCAACACAGTAGTATACAGAATTCATAAGGATTAAAAGAAAAGAGTTGTGCTTGAAAAATTTGTGATTGTTCTACATACTAACTTGCTATGAAGTGAGAAGCTAGATATCCTGTTTTGGAAGATTGTGGGTTTGCTTGTAGAAGACAGCAGGATCAATGTTACCTTTCCATAAGGTATTATCTTTTGCCTCACAACATTTCAATTTAGAGAGAAGAATATCACACAATCAATGTAACATACATTAAATAGCAAGGCAATAGGTCTGAAAAAAATACCTGAAATGGAGTTGCTGTATTTCTGGAGAGGACACAAAGTAATTACTCCTTGGCCTCTGTGATATTTAATACACATGGCTTGGAAGAGGCACACCAAATCATAGCTGATGAAGTTTGAAAGTGATACAGAACTTTGTGAAGTAGTGATAAGACAGGTCCCTGATATGAAACCATCTGGATCCTTGGTTAGCTGGCATAACTAAATGAAATATTTTATTGTTACCAAACACAAAGGAATTCATAAAGAACAGGAGTGAGAACAATGTTTGCCAGTCAGGAGACACTGAACTGAGAATCCCAGGTCTTCCTCCAAAACAGTACTCGGAAGGAGTGTAACGCAATATCAGTATGTTTAGACAAAGTAAGTGCAGGAAGTTTATATTTGTGTGTGCTGCCACCATGACTGCTATTGGAATACTTCATCCAGTTCTTGTGTTCTTGTGTTCACAGCTGAGAATAATGATGAAAATGCAGAAGGCACAGATAAAACCTGCTGATTAGGAAATGTTCTTTTAGGGGCTGATGTCTTGAAGTGTGCTAATTCTAGTTCAGCTATTGTCTTCCTTCTTTACTTAGTCTGTTTTCTCAGTCATTATATTCCTGCATCAGAGACCAGCTATGATGACAGTCCTGGGAACATAGTTCATATGGTTAAAATGTGGTAGTGGGAACAGGTTGGCATTTGTATACGTAATTTATTATGATTTCTAATTTTACTCTTTTTTATTGTAGTTTGCTCACTATCTTTGAGCATGACATTTGTCTAAGTAATACAAGTGTTTTTGAAGGGTATGCATTTCTCCCTGGTTACCATGTTAACCAGGGAATTCATAATTTTTTAAATTTCTAGTGAGAAGAAAATAAGAACATGATAAATGCTCTATTAGATGAGACTGAAGGTCTATCTAGCCCAGTGTCCTTCCTCCAACAGTGACAACACCAGATTTTACTTAGGGAAAAATAAAAATCAATGTAGTATATGCACCAGAAAGCCGAAAGTACTGTTCAAATGCAAAGAATAATCCCCTATGATTTGAAATTGACACAGAAGTTCCTTCGTCCCTTGCAGAGCGTGAACATGGGGAAGAAACGTCACTTCTTACCAGTGTGGTTTACCTGTGAGGTGAGGTAAGGAAGCAGAATAGTAGTTGGATGCTAAGTCCCCTCAGTGCCTCCAAACTTGTGACTTGTGCCACTCTTGCTTCAGGAGGGGAGGCAGCAGTGGGGAGTAAAGGTGGGGCTGTTCCTGACATCAGCTGCAGTTTCTGTCCCTGCTCCTTCCTGCCGCAGCAGAGGTAGGAGCTGTGCTCCAGGGTCAGTGTCCTGGAGGTAGCAGCTGCGCACCACCTCTTGCCTCTACGGCCCTGTCCCATCTCTTCCCCTCAGATGGAGCAAGTCTGACCGAGGCTTTTCCTGCCTGCCCTCCAGCACTGCTGTGCAGAGTTGTACAAGGAGAGAAAGGGCTGCCAGAAAAAGAGGAGGTGGGGTGCTTGGCAAAAAAGGAATGCATAACCCAGAAAGGGAGGAAAGAAAAAGACATGAAAAGAGAGAAAAGCCCTTCCCGTATGCTTTTCCCATGACCTCTCCCTCTTCCCTCACACTTTGCTCACCCCTCCCAGCTTTCCTCCTCTTCTGTCTTCACCACAGAAAGAAGTTTCACAACTTCCCCCAAATTTTCCACTTGTTGGAAAATTAAATTTTGCCTTTGGTCCCATTAGAATTTTTGAGCTATCTATTTCATTATGAATATATGCAGAAACTGACTGATGCTTAAAACACTAAAGTGTATATTAAGATAACATGATACTTTGATAAATAAAAATAAATACCCAAAGTGAGCCTGATATAGGTTATTTTGATGTAAATCCCAAAAGTGAGCATGATATAGGTGTTTTGATGGCTCATTACACTGCAATGACATGTATAAAAGGGAGACAAGCTTTTTCCAAATGAAGCATTGCTGACTGAAAGGTAGAAGAGGGGAGCAAAAGAAAGCACGACACAAATCCAGCTGGGACATCTGCAACAGTGTAATTGAGGAGTTACTTTCTTCTCCAATATTTAAAATAGAACAAAGCATTTCTTTCCTCAGGTTATATGACATAATCAAATACTTCTTTATAACAAAGAAGTAAAACTGCATAACTAAGATTTGAGTTGAACAGGATAATATTGCATCAAGATGCAATCTACTGTTGAATTGGGCAGGAATAATGACTAGTGCTGGACAAATATAGCAAAGAAGTATTTGGGAATGTTCATTCTCACTTAAGCAGTGAATTCACTTTGCAATCCTCTCTTTATTTTAATAGTCATTTCTGTAAACCAAATTTAACATTCTACAAGTATGTGTGCGGGTTCGTATTTACATTTGAATGACTTGCAGATTCGTTTTTCGTAAGTCTTGCCAGGTCATGGTACAATTTATCATGGTAGAGAAAAACACATCTTGAGACATTACGGCCCTCGTTTATTGATTCAATACTTCTTTAAAAAACTTACAGGCATGTGCTAAAATGCTAGTTTCTATGGAGTCCCACTTCTGTGATTCCATCGTGAACTGCTGTATCTGTGACTAAAATGTAGCATCAGTTTTGGTGTGCACATGATGAGCAGGTACAGAAAGTTTTCATTTCTGGAAAGTGTTAAGAAGATCTTTTCTATTTATCTGAAATAAAAGTCAAAATGATTAGCAAAAATTGTCTAATAGTTCATGGCTTTCTAACACAGCAAGAAATGGCACCTCTAGAGGGTGAAATCTAAATTATATGTTTAGATTGGAATTGAGGTCTATATTTTCTAACTGTTGCACTTAAAGGTTGCAAACTTGTATTCTTCACTCAAGGCCTGATACTCCATGCCTCATGCAGGAGTTACTGGCTGAGCCTTCTTGGCTTTGTGCTGTGTGATATGTCAGAAGATCTAAGCCTTCTGATTGCAGAAGCAGTGAAACTGGGAACAGTTACCCAGTCCACCAAAACCTCACAAGTCATTTAGACTACTCATATGTGTAAAGCCCATGCTTCAGTGTTCTGTTTTCTCCTTCCTCAGGCTCCAGTGTTCTATGATTTCAAGACAGTGCTCTCAGTCCTCGCTCAAGAGCAGTGATCACACTTCCCTGAGCTGGTGACAGGGCTTGTTCATTTTTGTGTATGAACGATAGTACAAGCCACACATGACACGGAAGAAGAGGTGAGCCAAGTGAACATGATGGTATTTTTAACCAGGGGAATAATGTTAACACAGTAGGACAAAAAAGGTGATACACAGAGAGGTTGCAGGAAAAGCTTATCAAATATGTAGTAAAAAGGAGTATTTCCTTTGTCAAAGCTTGCTTGTGCTTCTAGGCTACTTCATTTCTGGTGTTGAAGAGAATCTCTCTTCAAAGATACTTAAGATAGGAATAAACTTTCCAAAATCTAAGGAATGGAAAGAACAGTGAATAATGAGGAAATATTTGTGTTGCTTCTCAAATCAAAGGGAAATTTGAAAGCATTAATAAAAAAGGCACCCTGGGTAGCTAAACCTGTATTAATACCACAGGGATGACAAGATGATTTAAAACATGGTTCCAATTCATTTGAAAGTGTTGAAAAGGATAATCTCTATAACTGGAGGTGATCCTGACTAAACTTTTATATCCTTTTTATTTGCCTTTTTCAGAGTCATAAGAATGTGATTTTCTCTCTCAAATTGCAATGAGTATATGCAAATATGATGCTTATACTGAGAGCAAATCTGGAAGACTTGCCTACGGAGAACGTGTTTTTCATGACAACACATACCATTTTTAATTACCATGAAACAACTGAAATAGTGGTGCCATGGATCACTGTAAGATATTGAAACTGATCATTTTTTCAGCTGAAATTTATGATCCAGCAAAGAATTTAAGAATGTATTTTATTTAGGTCATATACATAGTTACATTAATTGCAGTGGAATGTACTTACTTACTGTACTTAAACATCCTTCTGCACTGTGGTGGGTTGACCTTGGCTAGAAGCCAGGTGCCCACCAAGCCGCTCTATCACTCTCCTCCTCAGCAGAATGGGTGTGTAGGGGAGAAAATAAGATGGAAAAAACTCCAACTTGTGGGTCAAGATAAGGGCAGTTTAATAAAGCAATAGAAAAGGTCACATGTGCGGAGGCAAAGGAAAACAAAACCTGTTATTCTCTAATTCCCATCAGCAGGCGACGTTAGGTCATTTCCCGGGAAGCAGGGCTTCAGTGTGCGTAGTGGTTGCTCTGGAAGACAAACATCATAAAGAATGAATGCTCCACTGGCCTCTTCCTCCTCCTTTCTCTTGGCTTTTATATCTGAGCACACGTCATTTGGTATGAAATGTCACTTTGGGTCAGCTGTCCTGGCTCTGTCCCCTCCCAAGTTCTTGCCCACCCCCAGCCTACTGGTGGTGGTGGAAGGGGGAATGTTGGAGGGACAGCCTTGGTGCTGTGTAAGCGCTGCTCAGCAGTAGCCAAAACACTGGTGTGTTATCAACACCTTTCTAGCTATGAGGACTGCTATAGGGCTCAGCCAGACCATATGCATGCTCCTAACTGTGTTACTGGATAAATGCCTGTAGAGGGGCTGTAGAAGGTTAATTAACATTGATAATATACAGTTGTGGGCTTGCTTCTGGGGTGGTGGGTTGGCTGATGAGGATAATGTACAGCTGTGGCTTGTTCCTGCTAAGTAGCTAAATAGCACTGAGGAGCCTGGAAGAGAAGGAGCACCAGTGGAAGAGGAGCACTGGGTGAAGAGAGAGGAGACCACATGAAGAGGAGCCCAGGGATGTAGGAGAGGCCTTGAGAGAAGTTGAGAGAAGAAGGGGCTATGGATAAGGAGAGGCTGGCTGGAAGAGGAGCCTAGAGAAGGAAGAACCTGGGTGCAGCAGAGGAAGAAGCAGGGTGGACTGGCCTGAAGAGGGTGAAGAAACAGCACGGACAGTAGATGAACCTTTGAAACCTTGTGTGGGACTGATGGTGGTGCCGAGGCATGAGCGGGCTGGAATGGGATGGTAAAAGCCTTGTTGTAGCTTAATAGTTTTGTAGTGCTGTGACAAATGTCTATTTCCAGGTCACTAGTACTGAACACCCCTTCTTCAGACCTCTTGAAAATGTCATTGATGATCCTCTCATAGGCTCTAACCCTCTAACTGGGTCAGTCAGTGAATGTTCTTACATTCACAATGGCTACAAATGCAGGATGGAGGTCACAAATCATGACAGAGACCTAAAAACCACGTATGCATTGAGCAACAGGAAAATTAGTATGAATTTGCCTTCTTTTTGTGATTTTAGAAACTATCTGAAAAATTCTAATCACAAGGCTTGTTTCCCTGAAACAATGAATATGTTTGGGAAAGAGAATAGGTCAGTATTCTTATTTTTATACTGGATTTGTTAATCATGGTGAAGACCTTCACCCTGTTGGATTCCAATGCACTGATGCTAAGTTCACTGCAAAGAACCCAAAGCAGGTAATAGTACTTGTTCAGCAAAAATGATGTTGGGATGACTTGTTAACTAAAATTCATAGAAGAGAAAAGTGTTCCTGAGCATCAGTATTTACCTCACAATTCTTCTTTACAGGCCTAATATTTCTATGCAACATAAAAGTCCATGTATAAACCTGTCAGTAATTTTCAGTCTTAGATCAAATATGACCACAAGGGTTTTAATTTCTTCCTAATCTTCAACTTCATTATTGAGGACTGAATTGTAATAATGTAGTGGGTTTGCATGGCAAGGTTTTGGTAGCGGGGGGGCTACAGGGGTGGCTTCTGTAAGAAGCTGCTGGAAGCTTCCCCTGTGTCCAATAGAGCCAATGCCAGCTGGCTCCAAGATGGACCTGCTGCTGGCCAAGGCAGAGATAGTCAGTGACAGTGGTAGTGCCTCTGTGACAGCGTGTTAAGAAGGAAAAAACCCCACCAAATCTAGTCCAGTGGGAGGGAGGAGTGAGGCTATGTGAGAGCGACAACTCTGCAGACACCCAGGTCAGTGCAGAAGGAGGTGATCCAGGTGCTGGAGCAGAGATTCCCCGGCAGCCCATGGTGAGGGAGGCTGTGCCCATGGAGGGTAACGGTGGAGCAGATATCCACCTGCAGCCTGTGGAGGACTCCATGCTGGAGCAGGTGGATGCCCAAAGGAGGCTGTGACGTGTGGGAAGCCTGTGATAGAGCAGACTCCTGGCAGGACTTGTGGACCTGTGGAGAGAAGAGCTCACACTGAAACAGGTTTGCTGGCAGGACTTGTGACCCTGTGGGAGACCCAGGGTAGAGCAGTCCACTCCTGAAGGACTGCACCCCACGGAAGGGACCCACGCTGGAGCAGTCTGCGAAGAACTGCAGCATGTGGGAAGGACTCATGTTGGAGAAGTTCACTGAGAGCTGCCTCCTGTGGGAGGGATCCCATCCTGGAGCAGGGGAAGAGCGTGAGGAGGAAGGAGCAGCAGAAACAGCGTGTGATGAACTGACTGTAAACCCCATCCCTTGTTCCCCTGTGCTGGGTGAGGAAGTACAGAAATCGGTAAGTTAAGCCCAGGAAGAAGGGATGGGTCAGGGGAAGGTGGTTTTCTGATGTGCATGGTAATAAACTAATTTCCTCAAGTTGAGTTTTTGTCTGTGACAGTAATTGCTGAGTGATCTCCCTGTCCTTACCTTGACCCATGAGCATTTCATTATATTTTCTCTCCCCCGTCTGGTTGAGGAGGGGAGTGATAGAGCAGCTTTGGTGGGCACCTGGCATCCAGCCAGGGTCAAACCACCACAGACAACAAGAACAGAACTAGTTAAAGTCAACTTTTGGACCTCCCTTCTGTGTGAAGCGATGATCTACAGTACTTCTTTAGCTTCCATGTGTTTCAAAATAGCCCGTTCTCAGTTTACATTTATGTATGTTTGTTTTTCTTTCAGATCCCTAGAATATACAATTTTATGCTCTTGTCCAACTTCTGTTCTACCTTAAAATGCATTTCCATTTTGACCCAAACCACAGTCACTTAGATGTAACAAGCCTTCGTATCCAAGTGCAGCAGTACCACACAATTGTTCTTTGTATTTCAAAAAGCCAAAAACTTTCTTTTGACTTGATTCTTGGGATGAACTCTTAACAGTTTTACACCTTTTTCTCTGTTTGCTGAGATGATTTCTTATATTTTGCTCTCCATAGAATACAAAACTTACCTACATTCTGCATTCGTAACTAGTTCTTTGTGGTTGATAACATCAGCAGTTATATCATTCAAAAAAAAGATCAGAATAATTACAAAATCTGGGATTTATCTGCTGATCCTTAAAAAAAGTTAAAGCAGAGCTAGCAAATGGAGCTTTAAAAAAAAAAAAAAAAAAGGAACCCCATGCACCCCAGCCTTGGAGTACTTCCCAGTCACAAAGTGGTCATCCAACTGCATTTCCCAGATCATGTATGTAATTCCAGTCTGTTCCCTGCCTCCTTCTCTTCCTTCATCTCATATATCAATGCATTCCGTATTTCAGATCTGAATGTTAATGAATTACTAAAAATGTAGTTACAGGTACATATTTATACTTCAAAGTATAAATGTGAACAGTTTACTGTTCAACAAGTATAAGCAGTTTAACAACAAATTCAAGTCCGTGTTTTCTCCCTAATCGTAGGAATCTTTTTTTCTAACTATGAATCGCTGTAAATCTTGTCTACAAATATAGAAAAAGATGAAACTACCCTCTAGATCAACTCAAATTATTAATTGTGAATAGAACTGATAAGAAATAGAAAAAGAAATAATGAAAATTATTTCACCCTGGTGGTTTTCTTGGTGTTTCAGAGGTGACAACTCTGATTCAGCTTCATTATTTTTTCATGCATTCCTGAAGTGGCCTTATGCTGTAGATTACTCGTGCATTATACACCATGCCAAAATGTCATTTGATTTCAAGAGTATTTAATTTCCATTTTCTGTAAGGGTTTTCATAGTTTTAGTGTCTATCTGTATAAAACATATAAACCTGGAGCTTGGGATTTTAGTGGGAATGAACCACTTAATTTCAATAAGTTCCCTTGAAAATCAATGTCTCACTGTCTTGCCCTTCCCCCTTTCTTCTAACATTTTGATTACTAACCTATATAGATGTTTAATCTTTTCCTAAAGCCTGAGTTTTGGCCTTAATGATATCTTGTGGGAATGACTGTTGCAAGTGAACTAGACATTGTATATGATCTTTTTATGTGTTTTGTATTTATTGCTTACAACACTCAAAGCAATTAAAGCTCTTGAAAACTGCCCACTTTAATACTATTTTACATCATATTTATTCTTCAGAATCAAAGAAGCAGTTTAATTCTTTTTATTTGCTGATGTTCTAACAGCAATTTGTGTTTCAGAAACTGTGTCTCTGTTAAGCAATAACATCAGTCATACACACTGTTGAATTAAATACATCTTCCTATCAGGGCTATTTTATATTTCCTCATCAGGAATATTATTTTATATTCGTGTCATCAAGTTTTTGTTCCTGTAAAATCACTACTCTTGAATGACTTAGATGTCACAAAAAACTATCAATGAACCAAATAATTTAAATTTCCTGCTTCAGCAATAATTAATTTCATTTTTTTAGCCTATTAGCATTTGAAACCTTAAGATGTTTGTTCAGTAATATTGGGTAAGTCTTTTCTAAAGAGCATCTACAGGTTTATCTCAGCCAACAATAATCCCTTTTGGAATATTTATCAGAGAAGAACATCTTCAAACACCATCTCTGCCAACAATAATCCTCTTGGGTCTGGGGCCCAGAATGTGGCAGGTTGTATCATTGCTGCTTCAGTCCCCAAAACCTCTCACAGGAAGTACAACAACCATGGGTTTCTTCACACAGGATGAAGAGTAGATTTTGAACGCGCTGAGTTGCCACGGCAGTATTCCTCTTCCCTTTCATGACACATCTACACAGAAGTTGCTGCTTCTTTCAGGTGTTTCTTGATGATTACATGAAATGAGAAACACAAGTATTTCATTTTATAGACATATGAAAAACTTTGAAAAAGAAAGATAATCGAAAAGACAAGGGAAATATTTAAACCCAAAATTAAAATATATGGCAGGAGAATAACAGATAGAAAACAGTCTTACATATTGCTTGACCTAACTAGGCAAAACTGCCACTGAGATCAAACTATTTTGACATCAAATCACTGTAGCATTGGTCATGTACGGGTCATGCCACTTTTACTTTTTTCCAGAAAAAAATCCATATTTTCCTCAAGCTTTAGTGATGTGTTTTGGCTCTCTATCTGAAACAAGACAAAATGAATTCCTGAATATTTTCAAGGAAAATAATCTCACCTCACACAAACTGAACGGAGAGGCTGGGAATCTGGACTTCTTCGCAATCGGTGACTATTTCGCCGCTTACTTCTGTACTGGGGCAGAGTAGAATACTATTACTTTGGAAAAGTGATTGATGATATTTGTACTTTCTTTTTCTCCTCATGTAAGATATGTATGTGCTCATTCCAGGTGATCAAATAAAGGGTAAATTATCTTTCAAAATACAGTTTTGCTGGAAATAGCCAAAGGCAAAGAAGTCAGTCTGCAACTCCAAAGAAGAACAAAGTATAATTCTGTGCACCCTTGTTGTGCACCCTGTCCTTCCTCTTGGCATTGCGTGCTAAGGAACTGTCCCTGTGACTTCCTGGCTTGCAGAAACCCCAGCCTCCCCCCCTTTTTTTTTCTTTTTCTTTTTTCTTTTTTTCTGTTAAGTCACTCTATGCATTCTATGGGGATCCTGAGGGCCCACCTGAGAAGTGTGAATACCCTGACAGGGCAGGGCAGGGCAGGTGGGAAATAGGAAGTGAGAGTCCTCTATATTCTAGTTTGAAAAATAAAGATATGACAGGAGACAATGTCCTTCTAAGCCTGAAATGTCCTTCCACAAGCACATAATGCACACCTAAGCACACCATAAAATTGTAAAAACTGAAAAAAATGTAAACACTGTGAGAAATGGTACCACAGAATCTCATCATAACCTAACGCAGTTCAAGATCTGTCCACAATATTGTGCACACTGTTAATGAATCAATTATAAACAGTAGGGACCTGTTCTTCTCTCAAGGCACAGATGCAATTCCTGCTAATTCTAAATGATTTGTCAAATTTTAACTCATTTACATATCTAAAGCAAAGCAAAGATAATGTGAGAAAATCAAATTAACTAGGACTCTTACAGGTAATCTGTTTCTCTTTTCGGTTCCTTTGATTCAGAAAAGCGCTGGGTATCTTCTGTCTTACAGGGCATGAATTGTATTTAACAAGAATGGAAATTCGCTGTAGTCAGGAAAGATACCTAGTGTAGACTACATGTGTCATATTATATATGAGCTTGCCTTTTCCATTATTGTTAGTTGTGTCTCCACAATGGCTTGCAATAGACAAGACCAAGTGATGGATACTGAAAATGGGTTAGACGTCTTTCAGAAAGGAGCTAACTAGATAGTCATAGTGAATATTCAACATGATTTGAACACTTTTTTTTGCTCTTTAAGAACATACTTATTCACTAGTTTCAGTTAATATAATAATTTTCACTTGTACCAAAGGAGGACAAATTTAAGGTGTAAGTTATTTCCGTAGTAAACTGTTTCATGGTTCTTCTACATGTCTGGAAATATCATCAGACTATAAGTAGGTGGGCATTCAGATCATCTATTGTCTGGTACCTAGAAGTATGACATGTGTTCTCTAGAAACGCTATTTAAACTTAAAGATTGTGGGCTTTTTCCTGCATCTTCTCCTAGATGATTGTTATACCGTGGTTGCTGACTGTACAAATAACTGAGTATATTTAATAAAGAGAAGGATATTTTTTACACAAATGCTTTTGGTCACCTATGAATATAAGACCTGATATACTGGACAACCTTTCATCAGGATTTATGAGAATTAAAGCTTCCCTGCACAAATGAATGAATACGACTTAATAAGAAGGAATGTGGTTGAACCAGATAGCAATTCAGTATTAAACAAATATTCATAGACACTGTTTTGCAGTATTCAACCAGCTCTAGTAATTTTATGTAAACCAGTTTCCCTGTCAAAGTTGTCTGCCACACTCTCATGTATTCATCACGTTGAGTATGCTGCTTTATCTGACTGCATATAATACGTAACTTAAGGAGTCTAGAGTTCTACTAGGTGCGCTTGTATCACAATGAACCATGAAGAAGATGCAAGATATTTTTTAAAGTCTTGCAGTCTTTCCAGAAAATCACAATGGCTGATAATAGCTCTCTGATTCATTATTTATGAAAGTGTGCATTAAAGGCAGCTGAATAAATGTCATGACAATATTCTCTCGTTAGGCCCTGTTTATGCTTCAGTAGTTCATTAAATGCTATCCTGCCGTCTGTTTAAGCATAGGCTTAAATACCTTTCTGACTGCATGTACTTTGATGAATGAAGGTCTAAATGCACGTCTATTATAGTTCCAATAATCTGTCTAATTATGTATTTTGGATAGATTAGACCGTAGGTGTTTAAACACTGGCCAGTAAATTTAGGAAAATGGTTCTTGCATCAGCATGGATAGAACTGGGTCAAGACAGAATTTGTCTGGAGAAAGGATGTGATGCTAGCTAAGTGTAATAATATCTTGGATAGATGTTGTAATGGATAAAAAGGGCTATGTTATTTTACTCTTACAGAAATACATTTTTCAAGATTTTGGCGTAGCTTATCCATGAACTGCTGCAGAGAGCCAGAGATGATATTCTTATGGATGTGAGGGACAGGCAGGATATCACAGGTATTCACAGTTATCAAGGAAGATGGTAACAAGTAATGTTCCATGGAAGGGAGAAGTCAGAGAATTGTTTTAGTTTTATTCAAATAGACATCTGTGAGGAAGAATTGTGATTACACTATGGAGATTTTTTGGACAGAAAAGACAAGAATTGGATATTTGGGTGTAACTCATATAGAAGATAAATTTGTGTCACTAAGTTACACAAATCCAGACTGGGAAAACAACAGACCGTGTGGTGGGTTGACCCTGGCCAACAGCTAAACTCCCACCCTGCCTTTTGCTCACTCCTCTATCCCAGAAGATGGGAGGACATAAAAAAATTGAAGACAGGCAAAAAGACTTGTGGGTTGAGACAATGACAGTTTAATAAGGAAAGCTGGAAAGCTGTGTGTGCAGGTGAAGCAAAATAAGGAATTTATTCACTACTTGCCATCAGCAGGCAGATATCCAGCTGCTTCCTGGGAACCAGGGCCTCAGCACACCTAATGGATGCTTGGGAAGACAAATGCCGTAACCATGAATGTCCCTACCTTCCTCCTTCTTCCCCCCAGCTTTTACTGCTGAGCCCGATGACCCATGGTATGGGATGTCCCTTTGGTCAGCTGGCATCAGCTGTCCTGGCTATGTCCCCTCCCAGCTTCTTGCACACCCTCCGCCTGCTGGCTTTGGTGGGGTTTGGGCAGTGAAGAAACAGAACACATTGCTGCTGTGCCAGCACTGCTTAGCAGTACAGTGACGTGTTATCAACCAGGTTTCAGATAAACCCAGAGCACAGCGCAACCCAGGCAGCCATGAAGAAATTGGACTTTATAATTTCATCCCAGCAAGCCCCAGCACAGGCAGAAAAGAGATGATGAGCGTTAATGCCTTCCAGCAGAATCAGAAAGAAAGCCAGAGAGGAATACACAGCAGCCGGGGCAGAATATCCAGCAGCTGTAAAGAGAAGGGAACAGGCAGAATTAGGAAAGGACAAAGAATAGGAACTAGATGGGGGTCAAGACTACTGCAATGAGTATGCAGGGATTTAACTGGAAGGCTTTATGCAGGTAGTTTTAGTTGAGTCCAATTTAAAGAACCTAGAAAAGCTAGGACAAAATTGACTTAGGTGGAAATTGTAAGGGATGCGTTTAACTATTTTAGCGGTAAGGAGAAGAGGCAAATAGGGCCACCTATGTGGGCAGTTTTATTGTTTCTAAACGTGATCAAACAAGGAGAGACACAGAAGGGGAGACACACACAGAGGCAAACCTTAAAACGTGCAGTCACTTGAACTATATTCACATGCTAATATTTCCTACTAGCCTGAAAGGAGGCTATAGACCCTAAATCTTCACTTCATAAGCTTATATTGAAACAAACATGCAAAAGAACATTATTTCTTACAATGAAAACAGACCTCAAATTCTCAATCTCTAATTTTCCTGTTCTGAACTATAATTTCCTTAATGCTGGCTACATGGTTCTTTTTTATCTCATATACATTGTTACTGAGTTTAGACAAAATCTGTTTATCCATTTTATTTAACCACTCAAAGAGCTGAAGTTTGATAGAACATGTTAATTACATTCTCTTTCACAATAATCTTCATTAGCTGCTTTCTATTTCATTTTAGCAAATTTAAACCAATTTAGGAAGAGAGTTTCCTTCAGTCTTTCATAATCAGAATAGCCATCACATGTACATTATGTGTATAAGAACTACACTCGCTTCATGGGACATTGAATCAAATCCTTAATTCCTTTACAGTGGTATGTAATTTCTGATAAAAGTTTGAGTACTAAACTTTAAAACATTTTGTAATAAAAGAGTTTTGAGATACATGACTATTTGTTAAAGGAACACTATCAACATGAATGTAAAATATTAGGTTTCAAGCCTTTATATACTATACCAATACATTTTTTTGAAATACAATATTCCTACTAATTTTGAAAGGGTGTGCCTGCAAAGTTTATGTTTTTCATGCTGCATTCAGACAAGACACTCTTATTTATCTGAGCCCTTACATCTAAGATGCAAGTAGATACACATCCAACAAAAACTGGAACTATCAAAATATTTTGGGATTGAGTGTGAGCTGTGTAAGATTATTTCTTCTAAAGTTCTTTATATATTCATGAAGCTTACATTAAAGCCTAAACTAATTGGATTTTTCCCCCTTTTCAGTCATCTTTAAAAAGCCAGGCCAAATTCTCGTTTCAGGCTTGTCCATTTTACTGACTTTATAATCGAGTGGGGTAAATGAGAACGGGGATTTCATACCTGTGATTTATGGTAGTATAGACCATACAGGAGAAAACTATGTCTCTGGAATCATTAAACTAAAACTGATTTGAGCTGCTAGTAGAATCATTTTATCTGCCCTTATGGGGTACAGCAGAACTGAGATCTTTCCTAATCAAGACATACAAGTGTGTAGGTGCTTGCAGTATTTATGAAATAGAGCTTTCCAATGGATAGCTGTCTCTCAATAAAACATGCTTGAAATACTAATTAATTATTTTTGAGTAAGCTAAGGTGGAATGGAGATGGGACAGTGGGCATAATAGAAGGATAATATTATAAAAAATATTGCTTGGTAGATCTTCTGAACAAATGAGGACATTTAAAATATAAGTATTTCCCAAGACGTAGGAATGAGTTTTATTGGTAGAAAATATAAATAGCAAATAGGAGTCAAATGATTTCATTATTGGGGACTAGCACAGTGGGGAATCATGCCATAAATGATCTCCACTTGCAGAGCCAGCTTGAACAGTCTTACTATCACACTAATGTACTTACAGTCTTGCTATCACAGTGATATACTTACATGTATAATTACAAATGTGAAACTAAATGCACTGAAAACATTTTACAGACTGAGCCAATGTTTATGATGGATCAGAATATAAAATCATGGCATGCTGATAAGAAACATTACAATCTGGAAACTGGAATATATTTATATGTGGATGAAATAGTCATTGGATATAATTCAAATCTAGACTCCCTCTTTTAGTTTCCTGCCTAATGGTATTCTACTTCATACAATCTCTGTGAGATTTTTATATACTGTAATAAATACACATATATGTGTTAATGAATATGTGCGTACCAAGATGTATGCAGTCTTATTGGCGCATACATAGGAAAATACTAAAACTGGTTCTGTAGAAGTTAATTTTACATAGTGAATTATGTTTGACTACTCTGTTGAAGATGTTCACATTTTGTTTAAGAAGAATAGATGCTGCATTTCTAATACATTACTTTTAAAATCCTTTTCAATTTCATTCATACAAGCTGAATAAAATTCCAGACAAGGTTTTGAAAGATGGTTTCATGTGGAGATAAAGATTTTAGTTCGCTTAGATCCTAGCCCAGACTCCAGAAAGGATATATCCAACTTTTTGCCTTGATCTGGAGTATATTGTATGCTTTAATACAAATGTAGCATACAGCACATCAAACACTGCAAAGAATTCCATAAGCAGCACCAGGGGGCACAACAAGGGATAAACCATTAAAAACCAGAGAACTTCCAATACATAAAATTGATGATGTTGCACTGTATGTATGCTTCATATTTCTATACGAAATTCTATTTTCTGTTTAGCTGAGACTGAGAACTTCAGCTCTGAGCAACTATTTATTTCCAAAGTGTAACTAAGGACTTCTGACATGTATACAATTTTATAGAAATCCAGATACATTGAACATTTAAAAAGATGTTTGATCTTTACTAAGCTTCCATAATGCAGCTTGTCAACAAGTTCATCCTCCCATACATCTTGTGTGGTAGGTTTGTTAGCTAGTAAATATAATTTTTGTCCTTTATTAAAAGTAGGAAAGCTGACAGGAGAGAACAAAGTTGTTTTATCTTTATTTTTGGGGATGCCCTGACAACAAAAGCATCCTAGGTTTATGTAAGAATATTGAATGCACAGCTTATGAAAGAATAAGCCTACCTGAAAATTGTCAAGAGCTACCCACTTTCAATCATTCCTTCTTTCTTAAGTATGTAACAAATGACAGAAAAGAAATCCTTCCTACGCAGTATTAAAGGGCAATATGGTAGTAAAAAAATATAAGAAAAAATGTATTCAGTTTTGTCATTTTTGCCTTAACCAGTATAGTTCCTGAAGGACAGAATAATTATACCCATAAGACTCACAGAGAATAGCAGTGCTGGAAATGTGCTGTAGTGGAATCAAATCAATAACTCTGAGACTACTTCGAGCTCATTTTAAATATTACTCTGTGCTCTCCCTAGATTTGGGATATTGATTATAAAAATTGATGCCAAGACTTCTTTTCTGCATAATTATATCTTATACTTGGGTTTTTTTATAATGACACTGGGAAATAAGACACTTGGATGAACACAGTATTGAATATGAAAAGGCTTTCAGTTTGATGCTGGGCTTTCCCACTTTTTCCAGGTAATTCTTGTGTCATAAACATAAATGTATTTTGGAAAGCTATATGCAATATCATGATTTAACTGTAGTCTTTTCAAATAGAATCAGGTGAGATACAAATATCTTTGCATACCTGAAAAACTTAATACACATATGTGCAATAGACCATCAACTTGATGCTTTCTTAAAGATTTTCTTTGTTTTTATTTTATCTAAAGAATTGCATTGAAATATAACTTGAAATGGCCAATCAATTGTACTAGCTTGAGGCTTGATTGTCTGGGGTGCTGAGTATTATTCATTTTCATAGAAGGGAGCTGAGACAGCTTAGCATTTCACAGATATTTGCACTGAGTGGTTAGATAAATGCCTTTTTTAAGAAACAGATATATTTGCAGAATTTTATCTTTACCAGAGATGCTGCTCAACCACAGAGATAAAGCTTTAAATCCTGCAAAATTTAGTTAAATCTACTGAAAGCATTAGGATGTACATACAGGTTTATGTTTTTCTCCCCCTGCCTTTCCTGGGAATATGAAACAGTGTAATTTTCTTCCATGATTAAATGTTCCTATTAACTGGCTAAAGTGCATTGAGTGGTGATAGGACATTGTTTGGTTTGCATCTATTTGGAATAAACACTGATCTACCAAATGTTAGTTCTGCAAAAATTAAGAGAAACATAAACATTACTTAAATACTCATACGAAGACATTTAGATGTTATATAATTTATTTACTAATTAACTACTGGACTAAAATATGGACAGTACATGACCTATGAATAGAAAGAGAAATATTTTGGCCTTCCAGGGTTGTGTGACAGGGTTTGCAACCTAACACTGTCATTTGCTGTGGCTCTCATTTTTACAGGATTTCACTGTTACAGTGCTCTGACTGAAAGAGCAAATCACAGAATCATTTAGGTTGGACAAGACCCTTAATATCATCTAGTCCAACTGTAAACCTAACACTGCCAAGTCCACCACTAAACCATGACCCTAAGCGTTACTTCCACACGTCCTTTAAGTACCTCCAGGGATGGTGACTCAGCCACTTCCCTGGCCAGTCTGTTCCAATGCTCAACAACCTTTTCAGCGAACAAATTTTTCCTAATACCCATTCTAAACCTCCCTTGGTGCAACTTGAGGCTGTTTCCTCTCATCATATCACTTGTTACTTGGGAAAAGAGACCAACACCCACCTTGCTACAACATCCACAACATCCACAGCTTTTCCCTCACCCACTAAGCAGGTCATCTTGTCATAGAGGGAGATCAGATTGGTCAAGCAGGACCTGCCTTTCACAAACCCATGCCCGATCACGTGGTTTTTCTGCATATGCCACATCAGAGCACTCAAGATAGTCTGCTCCATAACCTTCCCAGGCACCCAGGTCAGGCTGACAGGCCTGTAGTTCCCCAGATCCTCCATTTAGCCCTTCTTGTTGGTGGGCATAAATTATGATAATTATCTTCCATTTTCTATAGGTTCTTTTTAACCCTTTGAATCGTAAATTGCTCTGCATACTTTACTGATTTATAAATTATGGACATGATGCTTCTGTCCTTGCAAAAGAGAGAGCTTTTGTTTTCTACTGAAATAGACTTTATTCTTGATAAGTCATAACACACCAAATTTTCATACTTTAGACAGTCACTAACAACATATTTAATGTTTATAATGAATCATGGTCATCTGGAGGCTAAAGTATGGCAACAGAGGCAAAATTTTTTAAAATGCTTTGAAAAAATAGCAAAGATTTGAAGTCATATGGAGTATGCACAAAGGGCAGAAGACATGATGAAGGTGATGCATCACATAATTGTGCAATTTGCTACATTAACATGACCAACATGTAGATATCTGTTCATGGAATAAAAGCTGGTAAAGTGTTAGATTTAGCTAGACAACTGAAGTCTAAAAGCTAATGTTTTAGTGCTATCTAAATTGGTCTAAATTGGATCAAAGGGTCATAGATGCTTATGCAACCCTGTACTGTACAATACAGAAAATGAGGTCAAAGCTTCAAGCAAAACAAGTAGGAAAACAGAATTCCTCATCTTATGATATGCTAATAAATCCTAGATAGAAGCTCTGAACTGCAAAACCAACTAAATTTAGGCTCATTGCTTTTTTTTCTAGAAATGACTTCTGCATGGCCTGTTTAGGTCCTTTTTATTCTGTGGTTATTCTCCCCTCAGGAAAGGAATTAATTTACAGACAAAAGGAAACAGAGCAGGAGGGAAACTGAGAAGGACAAGAGGACTATACCATGTGTGTCAAATTGCATTCATAATAGGTCAGGATTGAACACCAGCTACCCTCACTATGCTCTAAATAGGTTGATAACCTACCCCTTACTTAAGGTGTATTGGTCATTTAATTAATTTGCTATAGAAATAAAGGGAAGGCTGAATCCACTGAGTACATCCTTGCAGAGCAATAGTATAGCTGCTGAGAGTCTAGTGTAACTTCTGTGAGTGGTAAGCTTTGTTTTAGGGTCAAATTAAACTTGAAGAAACACAGTGTTCAAAGAAAGCTAATCTCAGAGCTTTGAAAGAGTTAAACTTACACTGACTTACTTGTTAAAAGTTACAGTGGAATTTATGATTTTATGTTTTAATATACAAAAATAAAAAAAAAGGGAAGAAAACAACCGAGAAAGAAAGCTTCTAGTGATGCTCACTAATAACCAAGGTAATTATCACTTCCTTCAACATACAAATAATAATGTTTTTAGTTGGAGGGGGGGGGGAAGAAAAGAAAAAAACAACAAGGAATGCTTTATGCAATGAGTACTTTACAAGCAGTAATGGAAATCAGCTCCTTCTGAAACAATCTCAGTAGCTTACAAGAAGCACCTGGAAACATTTACCCATGGTGAGGAGTTTGTGCTGAAGCAGCATTGCAGTTGCTGGGGGCTTGGTTGTATTGCACTGCTGATCTGTTCCCAGCTGCTAATGAGATTTCAGCGCGCAGCCTTGGAACGTATGGTGGAGCTGAAAAAGAGAGATGTGAGTTTTTTATGGCCTAGGTGAGGAATTTGGGGAAAGAAACAAACTTTTAAAGTGTTCTTATGAAATGTGAGTAGTATTTCTACCCGTTCTTGCTACTGACACAATCTTGGAAAACCACAATGAGTCAAGGAACTGGGAACAGGTTAAAGAAGTTTTATGAGTTGTCACTTGGGTAAAGGCTGAAACTGCATTTTATAGAATCATTTAGGCTGGAAAATACCTTTAAGATCATTGAGTCCAATCATTAACCCAGGACTGTCAAGTCCACCACTAGACCATGTCCCTAAGCACTGCTTCAGTGTGTTTTTTAAAAACACTTGCAGGGATGGTGACTCAACGACCTCCCTGGGCAGCTTTTTCCAATGTTTCACCACTCTTTTAGGGAAGAGATTTTTCCTAATATCCAGTCTAAGCCTCCCCTGGCACAACTTGAGGCTGTTTCTTCTTGTCCTGTCCCTTGTTATCTGGGAGAAGAAACCTGCCCCCCACCTGCCTACAGCCTCCTTTCAGGTAGCTGGAGAGATCAACAAGATCCCCTAAACAACCCCAGTTCCCTCAGCTGCTCCTCGTAAGACTTGTCCTCTAGTCTCTTCACCAGCTTTGTTGGTCTTAAGAACATTCTGGTGTAGACTGTAGGAACAGAATTCTTCAAAAGTGTTGATTATTAAAAATGAGACCATTTAGAAACCTAGAAAATGCACTGGCCAATGCAGAAGCAACAACAAATTACTGGAATTTTGTCAGACATTGTCCATTTAGATGTCTTGATTTATATTTTTACAGCATCTTGGTACTATTTGGTAATACAACTCTTTGAATTTCCAATACAGTAAAATTCTTTCAGTGAAGAAAACAATTAACAGTTTACATGTGGTGGGTGGTTTTGGTGATTTTTTTTTTTTTTTTTTTTGTTATTTTAGAAGGAGTGTATTTTGTCTGCAAGCACTCCTTCTCCAAGCCATGGAAATAGCAAAATGTTTTCAATAGCTGCTTGTTACCAGTCATGAAAGAGAAATAACCCATTGTCTGTCCATGTATTTTCAAGTCAGAAATGAAACTGCATTAAAGACATGAATTACTGTCAAATGGTTTGAAAATTGATAGTGAATCACCATATGAAGCTGTTAATGGTACTTCTAACTGTAGGCAATACCATTCTTTGTATAGCAAGGAGAAATAAAAGCGAATGTTTTCACCTACCTAATTGTCCAGTTCACATGTACAACAGAACAAAGCACAGTACATATAATTATGACTTGGCTGTCATGGGTGTATAGCTAACATTCTCAATCACTTTTCATCTGTCAAAAACTTATTTCATAACGTCCTAAATATGTCTTTTAATATAGCTTTAAACTAAAACAATCTAACTGTATATGAGTTACACTTAATGATACACTTAATCATAGAATGCATTAATTGAAGGTTATATTTCAAAAAACAGTACATGGCAAGTTCTTTATTATTAAATTATTTTTTAAAATAGTCATGCTAAACAAAGTAAAACAATCTTTTTTTTGTGTTATATGCCTGAACAGAATGTTGGACTTCATATTCTTTTGCAGGGAAAGAAGAAAAAAAAAATTTTTTTTCAGGAACATTATGTTTTATTCAGAGATTAAATTTTTTATGAAAATTGGGTAATATGAGTTATTTACATAAAGAACTGTTTAATGAGTGAATCTAATCTGTAAATCTTCTTTGAGAGTTCTGTGTTATGTTAAGGTCCAATGGTTTATAATCCAAAACAGGTTGTCTCAGTTTCTTGGAGGTCATGAAATATATTACATTACTTTCTACTTTAAAACCATGGCAACATTACAAATATGTGTATTGTTTGTATGTAATCAGATTTGGAAAAGTTATAGAAAATTAGCAAGTTTTGGTTTTCAGTCAGCTGAATTTCATATTAAATTCATTTTGGTTATAAATGTTAAAAAAAAAAGTTTTTTAATAAAATACTTGGATTAACTTGATGTATAATCAGTCACATCAAATCAAATCAAATTCTATTTGAATGTTTGAGGATACTTGACACAAAAATCATTATATGGTGCCAAGAGGTGTTTGTCTACAAGAAAACGAAAAGTAAACCATATCTTGTTTTTCATTAGGTCATTCCCTAGCTGCATCCAAGAGAGGGGAGTCCTAATTCTAATGACTGAGGACAGAAGCAGAACTGAATCTTTGGACTAAGGTAGCAGTTGTCTGCCTTTCTTGAGGCATCTTTTGAAAGTATCACATGTGCTCTTTTGTTTGACAGCCTTTTTAATGTCAAGATTAAGACTGTGGATTAATAGATTCTGTCCTTTGATTTGGCTTTATTAAATTTCAAAAACACTTTTCATGCAGTTCTTTTCTGTATCTTCCTGGTTTCTACTGGTTATGATCCTCATTGCACTGCCCAAACTGAAATAAAACCCTGCTAGTTTTGACTAATTCTATATTAATTTTCTTTTCTTATATCCCTGTGTATCGGTGTTTGTATCTCCATGTTATTATAACATTTTATGAAATTTACTGAAGTGTGATAAAATATTTGCTCAAAATTAAGTGGATAAAGAATAATAATGTTATTAATTGTTCTTCCCGAAAAGAACCTGCATGGGGTTCTATATGTAAGTGTTGGATTTTTCTTGAGAGAAAAATACATAGTACTGGTTGAAGGCTTCACAAATTTGAATTTACAATTAAAAAGGGCTTGGTTCAAGATAAAAATAAGGACCAAATACTGTAATTACTGTAGCCACCTAATTGCAAAACTGCTCTGCCCCTTTAGCTCTTGGAAAAAGCTGTGAATCAATATCAGTATGAGTCAATATACTTGAGAAGACCCATTCATATTTCAGGTTTCCTGAACAGCCACTGTATGGTCACTTCACAGGGCAGGGACAAGAAAGACTTGTGTCAGTGTAATGTAAGGAGTCATGCCAGGCTTTATGCTTGATTTTGCTCTTTAGAACTCAGAACTAGAATTCCTCTGGCTTAAGCTAAAGCACAGTCTAAACAGAAGGCGTCTTGATGGCGTTTACTGGTGGCATCTTGAAATACAGCAGTGGTTTTGTTGACCATTCTCTGTTGCGCCTGTAGTCTGTCATCTGTGGTGCTGTGCCCTAATGAAGTACCACTGAGGCTGCAGTGGAGTGCAACCGACACTTTGCTGCTAGAGCACCAGAACTGCATTTTTCTCAGCATACGGGGCCATGGCTGTAAAGTGTGCAGTTTTACTTTGTAACCTTTTAATGTTACTGAGGTATTCACCATAACCTTCCAATCATCTTCAGTACCCAGCATGTTTTCGGTGCTACAGCAGCAGTAATAATTTACAAACGTGTAAAGATTGTTTGCAACTGTATGTCTCTAAGGACATTGTTTGCAGTGTGTGTCTACATTCACTTTTCAAGTAAGAACATGTCAGTCGTAAGTGTTAGGAAAAAATTTGTCCTTTTGGACCATATCCTCAGTATCCTTTACATGATATATAATACCTCAGTCCTAAAGCCATCCTAGAGAAAACACTGTACAATGAAATACTCTGAGGATGTAGAAATCGAAAGTTGTCTTTTTAAGATTAAGATTCTAGTTTAAACCCCAGGAGACTGAAATTCACTGAAAGAAAGGAGGACGGGGGTGGGGTGGGGGGCAGGGGCAGGGGAGATTATGTTAAATACACGTATTCTTGTCAACCAGTGAAGCAAAGGAATATATTTCTGTAAGACAATTGGAAGGAAAGAAAATTGCAAACAAGGAGAAAATCAAAATCCTCATACAGAAAAGAAATCTCACAGCAGTGGTGCGAACTCCAGTTATTGTTTGATTCTTATTTAGTTCAAATCTTTGATGGATACCTAATTTAAATCACTGTTAATTTCATTGATTTGATAACAGCAAAACTGAAATTCTCATTCCAGAACTAGAGTTTGAAAACCACTAAAGGACATATATTTAAGACTTCTCAATGGTCCTTTTATTTATCAAGGAAGAAAGGTGTGTTGTCTGCACACCAAACAGAAAAATACTTGGAAACGTGGCTGACTGGTTAATTTGTTCTTCTGTATCCAAAACTGAAAATTCCATCTATTTTTCACTACCTACAAAGCTTTCATGTCTTCTGTTTTGAGTCTCAACTGAGTGAGAAAATGTCTGTCCCACTACTGAAAATGAAATGTTCCTACACTGTACAATACTGTCTTCGAGAATTAAGTTTCTACGAGAGAACTTAAACACAGCAGTCAGGCTGGCAGATACAAAACACAGGACTTTAAAGCAATGTCTTTCAGCCCACTTTCAGTGTATCCAATGAGGTTAGCTGTTAAGGACGTGTTGGAAAATACCATGCGAAGTACTGCGTTGTCACTTCATTACATTGCTTGGTACAGACTGAAAAACTATTTTGTTCCTATTAAATATGATTAGTAAAGAGTCTACTTTCCAGAGCAGTCATCCTAGTTCTATTACTGGTTCACCTATTGCTGGCTGAATTCAAAACATTAACAGTTTTAATAGAGGTAAGAAAGGGCTAGAAAACCAGTGAGGAAGAGCTGTATGTTGGGATGAGCACCGGAGTTCAGGACTGGATTATCAGGAGCATTGCAGGGTATCATGAAGTTTTTATTGTCAAAGAGTATTGTATGGAAAATTATTAATCTTCTCATTTTCAACCAAACCAAGATAATCTAATCAATTATTCTCTAGTAGGCACTAAATTTGTTCACACATACATGCATGACAACAAGGTTTGGCTTTACAGAACCTGAACAAGGAGCCTTAAACACTGACATTCTAAGCAGGGCCTTGACTGATGTGACGGATAATATTTTGACCAGCTCAAGACCTGTTTTGCATTGTTATTGTCATTCTTTCTTAATCCTGAAAGGTCAGCTGTCAGGAAGAGCCAAAATTTATCATCTTTTCCCTCCCCTCAGGTTTTTAGTTAGCAAGGAATGATGATGAATTGCGATAACAGGTACTATTTCAAATCTCTCACAAGAATGGAATGGTGCATATAGTGTCTTCAGGTACATGTCTATGGTGGTCTTGCCAAGGGTAAGGAATGGGTGTAGACGAGGAATGTCAATCACAAGCCTGGTCTAATATGTAATTTTGCAAAGAAATCATTAGACCAAAGAAATCAAACTAAAATTTTCACTTCTCACAGGATTGTTGTGTAGACACTCAGTTTGAGTTGAGACTTAAACATCTAATCCTTTTCTCTGTAATTCAGGAGTTTCTATAGTCATATTCCAGCACACAGGGACTTTGATCAAGTCAATTATCATCTAGCATTCAAATTAATGGCAAGAGTAGGAAGCAGGAATTCATCCTACTTCTTTTGAAATCAATGGCAATCTCATTGAATATAATGACTCTGGATCAAGATCCTGATTTACTGGATCAAGATCCTGATTTACTGTGACCACAGATTGCTGTGCTGCCCATTTTATCTGGTGGGTTCCTTCACCTGTTTGTTTCTCATCTGTTATTGCTGGTCTATATGAGAAAGCGAGAGGTGCTGTCAGAAGCTAAGATGTTGAATCAAACTAATGCAGTTTAATGCAGTGATACATGAATAGTTCATTTACTCTGTGGTAAAAAAGAATCATAAAATACTTTTTCTGATTATTTTATGTTGCCTGGGAATTAGTTTCAGCTAAACTTGAGTAGTCATCTGCATTCCAAGATGAGGGTAGTTGCTAAGGAGGTATAATAAAGGAATGTAAGTGATGAACTTTTCCATGGTGATGAGGAATTAGATGGTAAGTTTTCAGACAGAGAGAGGCTATGTGTTTGTTAGGCATGTACAGCTGTTATCACAAATATGTCTCTAATCCTGAAGAGACTTGTCCACTACAGTACTATATGTCATAAGCAGCATAGTGGTTGCATTTGCCAATGCATGTGATGATCACAGAAAGAGGTTCTGTTTCGCTCTCTTCTGTTAGTACAGCAGCTAGGAAAAATGACGAGTGTACAAGTCAATTTATAAAACCTAATATTTTTTTCCTGCAATGAAATACAGAAAATATAATAAAAAGCATTCATTCTTAGCTCATCTACATATCCTAATAATTTTTATACAGTCTTTTTTTATATACAGGGCATATTCTGTGAACCTGAGCTTCCATTCCTTAAAAATGTGTACTGTTTTTACTTCAATGTAAGCAAGTTTTTAATTTCCTGAACAATGAAGCAGTATTTTGCTCAGGTAGAAACGCTGGTACAAGCTACAAGCAACAAAAAGTAAGACCTTAAATATCCACTTTGAGCCCTCTTTTTCTTTGTGCCCCTTAAATATGAGTCACTCTTGGCAGGAACAGCCAGACCTTCACGTGCACACAAATGGTATTCTGTTTTGACTGGCTATGCTTCAGTAAATGATTTATATATTAACAAAGAGTCAACGACAGCCTGATGTGGGATCTGGAGCCCGGGATTGAATCCATTGCAGGCTCTGGCACTGATGATTCTTGATTGCTAATGCTCACAATGGCAGCGCTGGCAGGGTACTAAACACAAATTTATTTCTGTCTTCTGAATTGCTGTCTTCAACAGCTCATGATTTTCTTTTTCTGTGGATCATTAAATGTAGCAGATGAGAAGACAGAAATGGGGAACAATGTAGGTCAAATTACCTGAAAATACCTTTCTGTATGCTTACTAAACAGTTAAAAGTGCAAGGCTTACCACTGTTCTTGGAACTAGCAGAAGACCAATACACTATTTGCATTCCAATTAAATTTTAATTTAGGGGTGTGAATTATAGTAAGCAGTTCATAGGCCTTATGCTGCCTATCCACACAGACATGAACTTCACTTTGAGTTAGATGATTCTCTGGAAAATAAGGACTATATATGCTGGGACCACATCAAAAAGGTTGTGAAGGGATTTTTTGGATTATGGGTTATCTTTTGCATAAGATACTTCATGTTATATTATTTAAAATTAGAACATTTACATAGCACCTTTGATAGTGGCTTTAGTTCATTATTAGGGTTTCACTGGAGTCTGATCCAAATCATGCATAGTCAGTGCATAAATGTTCAGATTTTCTTTGAGTTATCTTGGCAATATATTGTACATGTTGCTGTTCAAACAGTAACAACAACAATAAATATACATTTCTGAAGACAATAATAATCTCTGATAAGTCAAAAATCAGCTCTGTGTAAGTATTTCACAACATTAAGTTCTACATCACCTACTTTTCTGTACACACTCATGATAATGAGGCCACATGTGTTGCAGTAGATATCTAAGCATAAGAATCATGAAAATTGTAGTCACTAAGAGAAGGAAATACCAACAGGAGTCTTGTTTCCTAAATACTGGTCTCTGGGATACAGGATTTAATTCTAGTTTGCAAGTCAGTTGCTAATTCCACTAACAAACTTTTGTATTAATATTACTTTCTTTTATGGAAGACAGCAGAAGCTGCATGGGTGGAATACTCAGGCGTTGGTCAAGAACCCCATATTCTGCTCCCTCTCTCTCTCTCTCTCTCAGTATTTGAACTTCCAGCTTTCAATAGTCAACTGTAACTATAAGTTGCAAGGAAATGTGAAGCAGAAGATGTTGAAGATGATACACTCTGCATGTATTTTCTATGTATGATTTCGTAACAGGAAGAACCCTTGGGTAAGAGGTACAAATTCCCAAGCAATTAGTATAAAAGAGCAAGCAATTATATTGAAACTTGGATTTTTCTATTCAAGAGCCCATGAATCTTGTAAAATACAGAATCAGACTCCTTTTTTTTATTTAATGAGCAAATGAATAGTATGAATTTCCTAAACTGGGGGAGCAGTGGACATGTGCTCTGCCTTGGAGCATCTTGGAAGTTTAGAAATTTGTAGCAATCATCCGAGCTGTGAATCGGTGACTTTGAGCAGCCGAAGCAATGGACCATAGATCTGTCTCCCGAGTAAATCCCCCTTTTGACCCAGATTTAATAAGTAAATTTAAAAAATCCTTTTGGTGCAAAACCCAATCCACGAGATGCTACACCTTAGTGCAGCTATATGTCATAGACCTATGTATTGGTATTCTAGTCCTTCAACTGTCCCTACTGTCTACATATTGGTATAAAGAAATACTGAGATTCTCCCTGATACAGTTAGTTCCTTTGGGGAGAGAAGTTGAAGAGCTGAAGTACACTTGAGTGCTTTCCTTACATGCAGAATAGGTGTTTAATCCAAAATTTAATCCAAATCCATAGAAGCTATGCAGTGTAGATACAACTAGTTTTCACTGCTCAATTCCAAACTATGGTGTGCAGGTATACGCTTCTTCCACAGATAGTGTTACTGAAGCCTCTGGAAAGGCCTGTAAGAGCTAGCTCTGCAGGTTTACTTAAAAACAGGTCCAAAATTATTCTGCATCAGCCTAGAATGTCAACTAAGGAATTTTAATGCTGGAAATGAAGGAATACTGTATGGATAGCCCAATGCTAGTGAAGATTTAAGTCACCAAGTTCACATGACAGAGCTCTTTACCAGACCCAGCTTGGATATGGAGGAAATACAATCATCTTCTAACTTAATAACCGTGTATCTCCAAGAGGCATACATGAAAAGATCAAGATTCAGAAGTCCCCGGCTACTGGGGAAGAAAGAAGTGCTACTTACCTTGCTTTGTTAAATACCAAAGGTTCTGACATCATTGAACAGTAAATAAGGTGTTTCTGGTATTTAGATGTCCTACAGTATGAGATAAGGCGGCAGAGAGATACGTAGGCTGTCTCAATATTATCTCAGTTTCAGTAACTGTTACATGAAAGCTCAGTGCCATAAGCTTTAGATTTTGAAATTGAAGTAATTTTCTGTTTCAATATCTATCAATATCAATTGATTATCATTTTTATAGGGACACTAAATTGCTCATTGATGTTAATCCAGAGGACTTGTGTCCAAAATTGTACAGGTATATCAATTTGCAAATGAAAAAATCATGCCTACGCATATTTTTCTGAACATGGATTAAAAATCCTTAATGAGAACTCTGAAAATGCAGTATGAACACTAGAGCAGTATGAACTCAAACTAACATTTTTCAGAATGCAATTAAATCGTTTCACCTGACCTTGAAGCTCCAAAGTTGATTTCAAACCTTCAGCAGGTCCACAGCTTTCTCAGCTATAGTGTGGATCTGCCATGCATGCCTGGCCCAGGGCTGGCCGTTCTGGGCTTTCCATCTGTCCCAGCCCTGGGATGGGTCAGTACACTGCTTGCAGAACACTGTAGCTTTGTTGTTCCAGCTGCTAGGACAGCTCAGCTAGAAATTAAAGCAGGATTCCTTCAGTGGAGTTGGCAAAAAATAAAAAAATACTTCCTTTAAAGTACTATTTGGGCATTTCAAGCCTGTTCTTTTAAGAACATCATTCATATCTATTTTAAAGGGAGAAATGGTGCAACAAAGACAAGCCATTTGCCAGATGTCATTCTGTCAGCCAGTGGCAGAGGCCTTAGTAGTACACTAGTGAAGCAAAGCATTTTGTTTTGTAAGGTGAATATTTTAACAGTAGAAGCTATCTAAGACACCACTACTTCTAGTCTTCACCAAGCATAAATGCTGCAAAATTTAGTTAACAAGCTCTAGATTAAATTACCAAATGGATATAACCAAGATCTTAGAAAAATATAAAATTATCCTTCTCATCATTATTCATATATTCTCCTCACAGAGGCAGTGGAACCTTCAGGAAGTGTAGGTGTCTGTAGCTGCTGTAAAAATTTTACATTTTGTGTCTCCAGTTTGGACAGCTGGCTATGCTGATTAGCATAGGTTAGTTTTTATGATCATGTTATCAATGTATTACACAAGTTAAAACAGCACTAGTCCTTACCCAGTTCTGTTTTGGAAAATAGAGCCTTTAACCTGCTTTTATTATTTGTGATTCCCCCATTGGAGAAAAGATTTTCTTTGCCACTGTTAGCTTTTTCACTTCATCCTGTTAGTATTTCCAGATTCACATATTGTTTTACCACTAGATCAGAAGACTTAAAAACTGAAGCAAACTTTGAATTAGTCTGATAAGTGTAGGAGAAGAGGATGGAAAAGAGATGGCATTGCCTGCAACAGAAGTATTTTGTAGTAAATCATTTTTATAACTTTTTATTCCAGTCAGCTCAATATTATAGCTGAGCCACCACCGAAATGACAAAAGCTTAATCATAAATTTGCAAAAGGAGTTCAGCGTTTTCAGGGTGAAAACTACTGCAATGTGCCAAGGCAAACAGATGTTTGTCTTGCTTTGAGACTGAAGAACGTAACAAAACTCTAAGCATAAATAGCAAGAATTCTCAAGGTCTTAAATAACTTTTTTTACTTGCTCTAGCAATGGTAATGGAAAGGACTACAAAAGTTCTGCAATTTTCACCCTTAGCAAAAATTTGAAAATTTAAACTGTATAAAGCAGGACTTTTCTGGTAGAATAATCAGTCAATTTACATAAGGCTAGTATTCACTCAAAACCTTAGAGTCTGGACTTTGTTGGTATTTGACTGCAACACCCACAAGAAAAATCAAGGGACCGCAGGAAACAATACTAACAGTATAGCCAGTAGGTTTATTGAATTAATGGCCTGACATAAAGCTAAAAATCTTCAGACTTTGTGTTCTACTCTAAGTGCTACCAGCCGGATCCTTTTAAAAACAAAGAGTGTTGACAAAGTTGTAGTACTGTTTATTGTGGTGCAGGTAGGAATAAAGCACAACGTCTGCATTCTGCCCCTCCTCTTAATGTTAAGCATTATATAAACAAGCAACAGAGGACATAATTGCTTCAGAAAGCTTATAACCTATGTGTCAGACAGGTTGTGACAAGCAGAGAAAAAAATACCGGTTAAGTATGTTATGTGAGCAGAAGTAACAATCTTGTGTTTTGGGGTTTTTTTTCCTTGTTTGTTGGGTTTTTTCCCCCCTTCCTTTCAACCTAGTAATGAAATGAGGTCTGACAGCAGAGGAAGCTTTTCAAAGAGTTAGTAATTTTTATGGGGGATTTTTCTTATGTTTTAAAGGTAGCTAATGGAAGGAATTGTAAAGGTGTTTGAGTAAGCATCAGAAATCTCCCACAAGGTTATTTATGTATTTTTAAAAAGGTAACAGAGTTAGCCCCAATGTTATACATAACTAAACTCTCTACCTTTGCCTGGTTAGCATGAGTTTCTATGTGTTTTGTCCTAGAATGTGCTTTGAAGCAGTTAAAGGAAATACTGTTTTCCACCTTACATCAGCCTTTATTTCACTCGAGGGCAAATTGAATCTTGAATATTTAGGAATCTTTCAGAGTGAAACATATTATGTCAATGTAAAATAGAAAGAGACTCTGAAACTGCTTCATAAGGTCAAACCCCAACCATTTATAAACTGAACAGCAACAGAAGTCTTCAGGAATTTCTACTGAGCACTAGACATTCATAACATGAAATCAAAAAACAATTCATAAAATCAAGTACTGTAATTCCTTATTGGTATTTACCTTCCCTCTGTTCTCAAAATTTACCAAATAAGCGCGGGTATCTCATGCAGCTCATTGGAAGCACATTCACTAAGCTGACCCAGAATCAGCTCTTTTTTTTTTTCTTTTTTTTCTTTTTTGTGTTCTGTTTTTAATTTTAAAAAGGAGCAGAGGGAAACTGAAATGGGTATCACTGAAGTGTCTTAATGTTATGGAAAAACACATGGGTTCTATGTTCAATGTTTCAGGTTGAGAGGGTTTTTTTTAAAGGTAATGCAAACCTAGAGCCATGATATCAGTCCAAACAAAGCACACAGCATTTCTTGATCTCTCCTATAAAATGTCTAGTCCTTAGGTGAGTTGTACGTAGTTTAATAGCGTCCTTCTACAAACTCTTATTCACACAATTTTAACAAGATTTCAAGTATTTGCAACCAGAAAACCTATTTGTGCAGTCTGTGTAGGTATTTGGAAGATCAAATCTAACTTGCAAGGGCTCCCATGACTTAAAGCTGTGTAATCCTGAAGAAAATTATTTAACTTACATGGATTTCTTATCTTACTTGCATGTAGCTGATATCAGAATTGGATCCGTTTTTAGTTTCCCTACCTAAGGAACAACAGGAGGATCAACTTATCTGGAAAGCAAAAGCCATCTTTCAAATCAAACAGGAAAAACCTATAGTTATTCACATTTGGTAATGACGCTGATGTGCCACACAGGAAAGTAGTATGGCTTTTGTGATGCCTGTGTAACGCACCATGCAACTGCTCAGTTTTACAGTGCTCTCTGTTTGGATTAGCTTTGTCTGTCAGAGTGTACTGCTGAGGTTTGAATACAAAAGGAAAAGAAGTAGGATTCTTGTGTGCTTTTTAAGCATAAATGCATCCCCATAAAGAGTTGATTTTGCTATTTCCAAATATGAAAGGGCTGGGAAAACGCTTCCTGGCAACTACAGGTATTTGCAACTTGGGTTGGAATAGGCCCAATCTATCCCTAGTTTTCTGCAGTTCTGCAAAGAAAGAATTTACATGGATGCCTGTGAAAAACACATAAAGGATTCAATAGTTCATCTCTTAAATAGAAGAGACTTCCCAAGAAGCTTGTTTCTCTTAAATTTGGTAACTTTCAGCTTGACATATGACAGATATAGCAAACAGTTGATAAGATATCGAAGAGAATGATTACCTTTATATGCCTTGACAGAGATTTTTCTTTTTGCTGTTATCTTCTAGGGGATTCTTGAATATTTTGTAAGACATGTCCATTTGTCTGCATTTTGTCTTTGTTATTCTTATATAATATGAATGTTGTAAGCTTCAAAATATAATATGAGCCCGACTTATCCAAATGTTTGAATGAAATTCAGTCAGCATGCAAATGCAGTTTTCAGTGGATAAAAGTTCTGAGAGCGATGGCTTCCTATCTTATGGTAAAGGGTATCACAAGCAATAAAATTTCCACTAACCTAAGTTAGCAGGAGTTCCAGTTCCCATTTGTACTTGCACAATTACAGTACATAGTATATGTAGCTTTGTTATAAGGCTCATTGAAAAGGGAGAATTTATGTTCCATTGCTGAGGCACAGGCTTTGAAGTTGCTTTCATACTCTTATATCTCTTAGAAAAGTGAGGGTATGAATAGCTGTAACATGAGAAACTTCATACACTGGAATTTCATTCTTGTGTTGCCATCTCTTAAATCCACAGTGAATTGTTAATTTCTGTTTAATTTTTCCCAAAAAATTTCCTAAGCAGCTTCCTCATAAGTCTTGCCACTCTTCCATTCTTGTTCCATGCCATATGGACACAGCTGTTAGACAAGAACTCTCTTATTCCTATGAAGAACGGAATAAAGGTTTGGATTAAACTAATATAATTTTGAAGTTTTATAGAATACTCACTATACCACAAACTGATTTTCCAGCTTATCGTTATAGTGAGTATCGTATAAAATGTCTATTTTTTTTCAGTTATGTCATACATTAATGAAACTTTGACAAGCATCTTAATTTGGGAGGGAGAGACAGAGAACAGTAAGTTGTAAAAGAAGAGCTCTCTGTGGGGCTGTGTGTTGTTGGGTTCAAGGCTGGCTGCACATTAGCTGCTGTCCGCTTGACTCATCTCGCTGTTGATCTAAAATTAAGGACTAAGCTCATAAAATGATACTAGACGGTTTGCCCCCTGCTTTTGCATGGTTAAAAGAAAATTGTGTAAAACTGAATCAACTCCAGACGAAACACAAGTCATAACTGAAAGTCTCAGCTCAAAAGCCTTATGGAAAAATGTACTGAATAACTCATATTCAACAAATTAAAAAGTGGTTGATAGCTCTAAAAATATACTTGCTAATGGGGAATCAATCATCATTGATGGGTGCGTTTCTATTTAAACTCCTTGGGGGTCTCTTCTCAGCTTACTACTACTCAGTATTCTTTTTTAATAAATCATCTAACAGAAAAAATAAATTTACTCTGCAAAGGGGCTTATATATTTGGGTCAAATCCTGAGAGATTACAAGCACCACCTTTACAGGCTAAATCTTCAGTTATTCTCTTTTTGTTGAGACTAGAATCTTACTGAAAATGAATAGCATTTGTCCACACATAAGGCCTAGCTCAATCCTAGCGGTTTCCCCACAGGAAAATGTGAGTAGAAGGAAAAATGATTGACTAAAGCTATTGGAGCCTGATAATTCTTAAGTCTTAGTTTTTCTTCAAACTTTAGGCACTAAAATGCCAGTAAAATCAATACAGGGATTTATGTAGTTCTAGAAAGGAACATAACACATCATAGAAGTACCTGGACAACAAAGACAAGACCACATAGGGCTGTTACATGTTTTATTCTTTTCTTCAATTATTAATAGACTTCATTGATGCTTCACCATTTCTAATTAACTTACGTGGGTCTTACGGGTGCTTGGAGCCCTGAACCCCTCTGAGTTCCAGAGAGCACAGATAGGTTTGTTTTAGTAAGGCATTGTACTTCAATTCAGTAAAAACAATAAAGTTGAACATTTTAGAATGTATTCAGGAGAGTATTTAGCATCTGGCTAATAGACTGCCTTAGTGGAGCCTCAAAAGAATTTTTTGTTATTATTTATTACTAAATACATCATGAATTATTAAACAAACAAATAAAAATGCACTATTTTACCTCAATTATCTCCAAAACAAAAGTAATGTTTTCTATTCAGATTTAAAATAATTTATTTTTACCCATTTTTAAAATATCTATAGAGAGGTTATGCTGCAATACCTGCATTTCTCAAATTAACATTTCTATCCAATCATAATCAATGGTGCATGCCTTGCTAGCATAAAAGTACAGGCAGTGGGAATCAGCTGAGGAATCCCTGTTGTATGTATATTTTTGACAGCTGTGGCAGAATTCTCTGGGTAAATATATGCTGAAGCATTGAGGCCAACAATAATCATTGCCTTTTGCACTGTAGAAGCTGAAGTTAAGCAATCACATAAGGAGTTCAGCAGAAATCAGATTTTTTAGACTTTTTTTTCCCTTGTATTTTGGACATGGCCTTTTTGCAAACTTGGGCTTCATATTATTTGAATAAAAGATGGAATTTTCAGTCCTATTGGTGCATGGGGACAACAACAGATCGATTTTGCTCATTGTATCTTCAGTACTTTCTTCCTCCACCAGTCAAAATATCAAGTGTTTGATCAGAAGCAGTTATCTGTTTTTCACAGAAATGAATGTTAGAGGATGGGTTTAAACTGTTTCGGTGATGTCAAAAACATAAAGCAGCTCATTAATCTAGCGTTGTCTGATAGAAAAGAAATAGAAAAGCTTTTAAATTTCTCTATTTATTTATTTATTTATTTATGAAATAACACAAGTTTTTTTGGAAGAATTTTGAAAAACCCAGGGGAAAGAGGCTGTACTTTTAACTGGAATATTTCTTTGCCTGACTGAACAGAAACAAGTGTCTGCCTTTGATAATTGTGCAGACATTAGACTCTGAATATTAAAGAGGTTTACTTTACAGCTACAGTATAAACTGGGGCACTTGCCATTTCTGGACAAACTGTGTCATTCTTACTGGAAAGTCAGCTAGTAAATGCTCCAGCATTTTGTCTGCTATGTTTCTTCTTAGGCAAAACAGAAAACCAAGAATAAATGAACTAAACTGGGACTTCTTTAAACTAGTTATTTTCAAGAGATGAGTTTCCAATTTAGCTTTAAATGTGCTATTATGTAGTGGAATACCAGTGTTTGGAAAAAAGGTTATTTGTCAGTGGTTTGCTGTATGTGTAATAAAATGCTGGATAAATCACAGATAGTAGACCAAAAAGCCTTCTCTGGGTCATTACTAAGCCTCTAAGTATTTGGACAAGCAGAAAAGTAAATCAGTCTTCAGTATCTCCCTGAAAATCCATATCAAACCAGCCAGTGGTCTGTATACTATACATATATATGTATAGTATTGTGCTGGTTTAAAAGTAAACCAGCAGGAGAAATGAACCCAACTCAAAAGAGTTTAGAAGTCAGAACTACAATTTAATAAAAATATTACAATAGATACACTAATACACAGGAAAATTGGTTTCAGCCCACAAAACCCGGTTGTACAACTCAGCCCCCTGGGGCACAAACAGAGGTGTCAGGTGTGTCCTGGGCAGCTGCTGCAAACAATGCATCGGTAACAGTTCACGATGAATGGCAGAGAGGGTATAGAATACACAGTTCCAGTTACACCCACGCAGCGATAAACTGGTCCCAGCCACTATAACTAGGACAAGTATATATTAAAAATATGTAAGATTATGTATTATATATAATATAGTGCTATGTATCATATAATGCAATACAATGCTTGTTTAACTCCTGTTAGGATAGACACCATTGTATTTCTGAAGAAGCTGCACACCTGTGACTGGTAAAATTACCACCTACTTTTCATTTAGATAGTGCTCATCTTAATCCTCAGAGAAGCTGTGGTTGTTTGAAGGCACTGTCTCTCTGCTGTGGATTAAATAAAGCTGGCATGAAGATGGCAAATACTTGGTGCAGCTAGGACCAAAGCTTGAGCCTTTCTTACCGGTGTCAGATACGAAAAGTCAATTGACTGTGGTACTTGGAGAACTAGGCTGCTATTCTGGAAACACAGGTAGCTCTTCCCAGCACTCCACCTCCATTAACAAAAAGGACCTGTGTTTAATTTCTCATCCTAGTAGCGTGTTGCCCACCTGCAAAGCAGCAATTACAGCCAACCGTAGGTGGATTATGGTATTTATGCTTTTTAAAGTGCAACATCTTTGTGATCTGATTGCGTGTGAGGAAGAGTTTTACAGTTTTATTATGCTTTCTACCTGTACTGGCTTAGTTTCATGCCTGTGGTATGAGGAAACCTTTGCTGAACTCAAATGCCTGGCACAAAGCATTTCCCTAGAGCAACAAATGACTGGTCTATATGAAATAACTACACATGTTCTAGTTTAATCAGAACGGTGTGTGAAATCCACATACACCCTTAACAGTTCTTTGAGACATTCATTTATTTGATATTGGAAACAATGTGTTTCATAACATCTACTTGATCTTTTTTAATTACATTGCGTGTGTTTACCAGAGTTATTTGATGTATAATTTAATTTTATTTTTTATATTTGTAGTCATTCTGACCATGTTTCCTATTTGTTCTGCTGCGCGTGGTGGGTCAGAATTCTACCTCGTGAACACACCTATTTCACGACTCTTGAGTAACAGAATAATTTCATCTTCACTGTCACCTCTCTGCTTTTATTTAACTTTTGTTCCTGTCACTTTGTGCTGTGAGATTTTAATCATCATATTCAGACCCATTTACACTTCTATAGCTAAGCTCTCAAAGTGCTGATCAAACATTAATAAAGCTTCACAGTGGAGCTGCTCAGGAATATTTTGATCAACTTTTTTATGGAACACACAGATTCATCAAAACCAAGAATCTGTTTTGATAAATTTTCCATTTAGAAAACATTCTGCCAGAGTTCTGAAGCAGACAGACCCCACATATTTCAACAAGAGTTCCACGTATTTTGGAAAAAGCTTTTCATTTGGATGCTAATTAGTAATATAAAAAAGTGAAACCAAATTAAGTATTTTAAAAGCATAAACTCAAAATAATTAGATTGATGAGATTTGAATTGATCAAATGTTTAGTTCCCATATATTTGCAAAATTTCAGTTAATTGTTCCATTTGAGGCCAAGGAAAGAAATGCAAAGGGAATATACTCACCAGGGAAGTTGAAGCACATGCATAAATCACTGAACTGTGTTGCATGACATACCAAGTTTTGACCTGAATAAAATGCCAAGAAAGAAGACAGTTTGAATAACCTAATGTGTGCCTAATGTGTAATTAGTGAAATCTCAGGTCAGTTACAGATATTGTTTTTCTGTCTATGCACAATCTGTTGGAGAATCAGCAAAGGAGCAACATCCACTTTTCGGTTTTCTTCCTGCTATACTATTCCTATAGATGACAGTCTCCTACTAATTAATGCCTTTAATTCTAGGCTAATAATGTGGGAATCACTAAGTTCCATTGGCTAAATTAAGGTTCAGGGAGATTTAAGCTTAATGAGTTGACTTGCTAACCTGTTGATATTTTTTTCTATTTTTAACTAATTCATACGTATTAACACAGTGTTAATGTATGATGTATTGTACAGTGTGGTAACATACTATTTCAGAAGCAGCATATATGAGCCCATAAAGGCTGATTTAACATATGTGCATTTACATCGCACTGTATATAAGCATGCAGGTTGTATATACATGAGGAATTTAAGGTAACAGTCAAAAGAAAAAAGTAAAACTCACTTTGAGCTTGTTTTTGTCAGGGTTTTGGTTTTAAATTGACCTGATCTGATAAGGTTTATAGACACATGACATCAATGCTAAATGCTGAGGAAGGAGACTACACAGTAATTAGTCCCAAAGCTGTTTTCTAAGCCCTGGATAGGAAGCTCCATTCTGCAGGGTGCTGGGGGTCTATGGAAAGATGCTGGAGGCTCTTAGCTCTCCACTGGAAGATACATACAAACCATGCTTCATAGCAGCTCTCAGCACCTTCCAGGATGAAGCCCATCAAGATCAGTAAACACACTGATCCGAGAGCAGTCTGATCCAAGGTTTTAATTTCATTTCTGCTCCCCAGAATCAGGAAGTTCATCAGTAAGATCCGCTGTCATTTGGCACAATAGGATTATAGGGTCAGCAATTAGATGCTGTCGTGAAGACAATACACTTATCACTGGCATTTCTTATTCCTTTCTCATTTAGAAAATTACTTTCAGCATTTAGTTGATTTTTCTCAGCAATTAAATACATAGGCTTTAAATAATTGGGCTTTCTTAGCTACCTCAGTGTTATAGTAGTAAGCTTCATTCAGCTGATAACCCTGGGTGGGGCCAGATTTACAGCGAGAAACTTAAGGAAATACACTCTTGTGGTAAGTAACCTGCACCTGTAACCATGTTTGTTGGGTTTTTTCTGTGTTTGTTTTCGGAATATTATATTCAAGTAATGCAAGAGGCACATTAATAAGTTTTGCCTGTACTGACATTGATTTGGTCAGTTCTCTTAAACCCACAGATTTTTCCCAAAGTTAGTCAGTGTTAACTTGCTGCGATCCTTCTTTCTTAGGGGTTTGCCAGTCTGCACTCGCTGTGTTGTGCTAACAAAAGCAAGGTAATACTCAAAGACAGCTCAGCAATGGCAGGCTGTCATCTAAGGCATGCAAATGTCTCCATTCTTGCTGAAGCAGTGTCACTGTTGGGCAAACAACAGAGAGGTTGCATGAAATAAAGTTGTTGGACTTGCGTGGTTGACAAATGTATTTAGAAATGGGGAAGACTTTGCTTCTAATAACTACTCAGCAAAGTTTTGCAAAAAATCACTTTTACATGGATGTAAAATACAGAATCAAGCCTAGGAATGTGGGCTAAAAATCAGGATTTGATTGTCTTTCCTCTGCTTTTCTCTCACCCTATACTGTATGCTCAAATGTCAAGAAGCATTTTCATTTATCTTTGAACAGTTTTAGCTTTGGGAGGCAATGGTTTTGGGAGGAATGTTAGGTGGCTTTTGTTTTCCAAGGTGGCCATTGCTCAGTTTTTACTCAGCCAGTTCTAAATCTGTCTCCTTTCAGTATTCTATTTTTTATTTTGTTTTGAGATATCTTGTATAACGTACATGCCTAACATAGCTTTCTGTGCTCCACTTCAGAGAAACAGGGAGTAGTGTGGGTGGGAGTGAGAAGTTCTCAAAAGCTACAAGGATCTACCTTTACCTTTCTAAGTCTTTATATCTTGCCTAAGGACAAACAAAAAAAGAGTCAGTGTCACGCTGAGAACTGAATTCTTTTTGAGGTATTTTTTTCCTGAAGCACATATGTATTCTTCCTAACAAAATAGTGACCTAGCATAACTTTATGACATTTGATGAGACCACAATCCTTTATGAAATAAGTTCAGGCTAATTTGCTTTTTACATTATTGTAAAATGACCAAGCAATAGTCGGATGTGATTTTGCAGTTTCAAATTTTGCACTGAAATATGTAAGAGTACTTACTGGCAGAGGTATTCTGTATAGGAGAACAAAATTTTCAATGGCTTATCTGTATGCATAGGACATGTAGGCTTCACTGGGCTTTCCTATGAGCACCAGAATTCTGGCAGGGCTAACCTGTGGCCTTCATGCATGTACAACTTCAGAAACATCCTTGAGTTTCCAGCTTCTGAATGTATTTTATGACAAACTTGCACCCCTGCAGTTTTTGAAGTTTGCAGAACTGGCACCAGTAAGAGCACTCAAAAATCTGCTGCACAGAAACTGAAAGGTGAAAACACTGATGTACCAAAGTCTATCTATATATCATTGTTTTTCATTCACTGAATACGCAAATGGTCTAGTACCATCCAAAGGTATTACTGCTGCAGAAGAGATAGTCTAGCATCTGGTTATTGGTATATACAAAGGAGACCTATACCTTTGAGGGCATTTTTTCAATACAATATTGCAACTACTGTGTTTATGAGCACCTTAAGCTTCTCCAGTGTTCAAAGTTTTATATTTACTGTGTTCTAGACTCAAGAGAATTCCAGACCAGTGAAGAACAGCAAAATGCTTGATTAAAAATAAACCACTTCAAAACAATTTCTGGCTTTTCTTCCTCTGCAGTTTCCATGGAATTCTTATGGCAGTTTACTAGAGAGTGTGATTTGGTTTTGTGACTTTTTTAAAGCTTTATACTAGCAGGGGGAAGAAATAGTTGGAAGATTTTATGGTCTATAGCTGAAATGGAAGCCTTGCTCCCAAGTTCTGTTTGCAAAGAAGCAGAGAAATAGCAATCTTTAATGACTGCAGTCTTTTGAACTTTCAAAGATTAAAAAGGGGAAGACCTCTAGAAAGACCCTCTGTATACCACAGCTCTGTATTTCCAAAGGTTAGGTTATCTTTTCTAGATTCGACTATAGATAGCCTAAGTTACTATGTGGGCCTACTTAGTTTCTCCTGAGATTTTCTTGGAAGTTTTAAAATAATCAGTTTGTTACTTTTTACATAAATCTCCATAGAAGTAACAAGCTGGACTAGCTCATCACTTAGTTTTTGAGAAGACAACAACAGTATCACTCTTACGAATCTGGCTTTGTCCTGTGCTACAAGCTGAAAGTGTGGTAAGCAGGAAAACAAAGATGAGGGCTACAAAGATGATGGGGGACTGGAGCATCTCCCTTGTGAGGAAAGGCTGGGAGAGCTGGGCCTGTTTAGCCCAGAGAAGAGAAGACTGGGAGGGGATCTTACCAATGCATACAAATATCTTAAGGGTGAGTGTCAAGAGGATGGGGCCAGGCTCTGTTCAGTGGTGCCCAGTGGCAGGACAAGTGGAAAAATACAAGGGGGCAAGGCACAAACTGCAACACAGAAAGTTCCATCTGAATATGAGGAAGAACTTCTTTACTCTGAGGGTGCCAGAGCACTGGAACAGGCTGCCCAGAGAGGCTGTGGAGTCTCCTTCTCTGGAGATATCCAAAACCCTCCTGGATGCAACTCTGTGCAACCTGCTCTAGGTGAACCTGCTTTAGCAGGGGGTTCTAGATGATCTACAGAGGTCCCTTCCCACCCTGACCATTCTGTGATGCTGTGAAAACCTGCCCAAGCTTTAGCTATAAGTTAATAGCACCTATCACACCAAACCTTTCCTCTAAGAGTGGATCCCAGTCAAGAAGACTCTCTTGAGGCAGTTATGCTACAGTACCTAGATCTGAAAAAATATTTGTGTACTACTTGCAATATAACCTGGCAGTAAATCTGTCTCTTCTGTCTTCGTTGGTAGGTCTTGAAAACTCTAGTTCTTCCTGTTGATTTGGGCTTTCATTTATGTTCTTCCTGATATTGTCTTGACTATATGGAGAACAGTTTCAGTGAGA
This sequence comes from Ibycter americanus, assembly GCA_035590275.1. Taxonomy (NCBI): domain Eukaryota; kingdom Metazoa; phylum Chordata; class Aves; order Falconiformes; family Falconidae; genus Ibycter; species Ibycter americanus. The sequence goes on from JAVJGI010000063.1 coordinate 47,561,537, forward strand.
AGCCAAAGTTACAGGCTTAGATGTAAGAAAAATGCGTAAAACCAGAAGAATTAAATGTCAAGCACAAAGAAAAGTTCCTGAATAAAGAGCATCAATCTCTAATAAGGCTTAACTTGCCAAAAATAAAGCAAATAGATGAAGAGATTCAAATCAGTGTTGTATCACTTCATGAAGTTAAGTGAAACTACTGAAAAAAATGAAGTATGTCATTCTGCCTTGTTAATATCTGTGGGATGAAAACTCCAGTATTTTTTAATAGCCAAGGAAAAAGAACAGTTCAGTTATCAAACTGATACACAGAAGTTTGGAAAACACTGCACTGCCAATAATATTCTCCTTTTTAAGATACCAGCTACATATGAGGAATAAAAAAAGAGGAAGACTTGTTGAAATGTTTTTCATCGTTTTGAGGCCACTGATCTGGAAGACTCCTAATTCAAGACTAGATTATGATTGAAAGTCTGCAACTGGGATAATGGTTTATTGAAGTGATTGTCTCAAACAAAATAGCCATCAAAATTTTCCAAGCTGATGCAAGATCTTGGATGGGCAACTGAACAACCTTACAGTGCAATTGATTAGCAAATTAATATTTTTCCTGTTTATAATATTCCCTTAGCAACTTTGAAATGTTACAAAAGTTGAGAAAAGCAGACTAGTGAGTATAGCTTGGAGGGAGGTTAATTGGATCAAGTTTTGGTGTCTTCCTTACCATGAGGTGAATTGCTTTTTAGATTACATTGACTGTACCTAGTCTGCATTGGCTACAGTGAGAGACTGGACAACTGTATTGGAGAGAAGGATGTACATTGTAAACAACAAGACTGGGTGAAATTATTCCTATGTAGTAAGGTATTAAGAGGAGAATATAGTACTCAAATACAGGCTGAACCTCCTAAACTGTGGGGAGCAATGGAAAATGTTCAAACAGGATTTTTGTCTCTTCATGAAGCCCAAACAATGTCCTGCCTTTGTACAAAGCTGGTATGCTTGTTAGAAAGAAAGATACTTTACAAAATATAGAGAAAAGAAAAAATTCAGAAGAGTACACGAGCAGAAGAGCAAGAGGAATTATTGCCAGGAATGTGTAACTACTAGGCATTGTTCAAAAGGCAGCTTGTGAGTGAGATCAGACCTCCAGTTGAGCAGGACATATGAGCAGGACACTAGTGCGTAAGACAGCACACTGAATACTGGAGTTAAAATGATGAGAAAAAATTAGAAACAGAACATAAACAAAGAGAACTGATTATGTACTGGGCAAATAATCTTTTACTATATTATGTGAACTGGATGTTTAAGTAAAGTAACATTGAAAAAATTTGTTATTATTTTAGAAAATAGAGGATGTAAGCTAAAGTTGGTATGTCTGACGATGTATCCTTTTTGAGAGAAAGATAATGATGAAGAGCTCGAGCCCATGAAAATAGATTTTTAAATCTAATTAGAGAAACTAATGAAACAACAAAAGCAAACCCAAGAATGTATGTTTGCTCTGTATTATTATCCCACTAGACACAAATAGCATTATTAAAGAATACAGTTGCAGGACATGTCTCAGATATAAAATCTGTGGGAAGCCAACTATAGTAATGGTAGACACTCAATCATGATTTGATTTTGTGCATTTATATGTTTTTTAGAATGGTATAAAACTAAACACAAAGTTCTAAGCCCAGGGTATCCACAGTCTAGTGGTCTCATAGAAAATAGTATCATAGTTACTAAAAACAGTTCATTAAAAATTTGGGGATTAAGTGGCACAACAAATTTATGTAGCAATGCTCTTGCGCCTGGAATTGTCACTGGCTAACATACTGCTTGACAGGAAGTTTACAAGAAGACTACCTGACTGTGTAACCACCAAAAGATATAAACAACGATACTCTAAATTCTCATGAATAGTAGAAAAAGGTCAAAGAGAACATACAATGTGATAAAACGCCATGCATGACCCTTTGCAACAGCAAGATAATGTGTGTGCAGGATGACTAACAGTGAAAGAAACAAGATTCATGTGAAATTATCCTTTGCTTCTGGAAGATGACTGCAAAATGAGAATAGACCTAGAAAGGAGCTGAAATCTGCTACAGTAGGAAGATGGAGGGGAAAAAAAAAAAAAAATCAAGCCCTCAAATGCTTAAACTAAACAGGAGAAGGCAGTAGATTATATAGCACAATGTAAAAACAAACTAGCAGTCCAATGCAAAACCTGAGTAAAAGAGAGTGCTGATCCTGTGAGTTGAATCAGAGACCAACTGAGAGACTGGCTGTGAATTATGTATTACAAATACTTTTCCTTTAGAAAATAAAGGATGCTAAGTACTCACCATTACAATGCTTTGGACAAAATGTTACATGCTCCGAACTGTTCTGAGTAAAACTAATGATATGAACAGCTTAAGTTCATACGTCCCTAACACAAACTCTTGAAAACATGTTAGTCTACCTATTGTATTAAAGAGTCATTGTAAATATAAGAGCACATTGAATACACATTAATCACCACCTGTGAATTCATCCTGATGTCTGCTTCTTGTCCTCTGTGCACTCTCTCCTCACTGCTTATTCCCTTTGGTCTGGAATGTATTTAACGATTTCTCACATCCAATTTCTATTGTTGTTACTGTAATTCTTTCCAAAGATTCACTTTTTCTTCAATTCCAGCAAATATAGTCCTAATATCTTCTCCGTCATGCTGTTCTGACAGAGGAGAAAAAAGGTGTGTCAAAGAAGCATAAAACAGTTTCCAATATTCACTTTCTGTCCTGTTACATCCATCTTTTAATATCTATTATTTCTTGTAATATCTTATAAGCAGAAAGACTGTCTTTGCATTCATACTTCCTTAGATAATGCTCACATCACTGCTGTCACCTGAAAAAAAGACAATATTCAAGTTAATGACTTGGAGACACATTTTACAGTTTGTTGCTGCAAAAGACCTTATTCTCCACTCAGTTACCCACATAAAGCACCAGTGCAATGGTCCCACTGTCAATGGAATTAATTGCAGATTTAAATGGTGTAGATGAAGGAAGAATCAAATCTGGAGAAATGATAAGAATTAGGAGACTGCTGAGCTATTGGTGAGAATCCTATCTGGCTATTATCTTCTTAGTCACTTTCAGGCATTATTAGTGCTGTGTGCTGGCATGTACTCAAGGAGAGCAGGAGGAAACACTGCCCACCAGCAGGGAGGACCACAGACTATTTAGCATCACACTTTCCAAGTAAGGTGTAGTTCTTGACCCCATATTTGGATACAGTACAATTCCTGGTTCTTGTGTCGATCCTTAAACTAACACTGTTGGTAGGTCTGATATAAATGGATACGCTAAACCACTAGGAGGTACAGGGGGTATTCAGTAAACCATTGAGTTTGATCTTACAACAATAGAAACTGTAGGACCTTTACAGTTTTTTTCTGTGAACTGGAAACTGAGGTGGACAAATAACAGAACTCATACCTAGAAGCACATGTATAGTTGGCATGGCATTTTGTTAGGTCTATCTTTCCCTCTTTTGTTGTGTGACATTCCTGAATTAGGCCATCATCAATTCCAGAAACAAGTTGTCACATAAGGCAAAGGAAATTTCTTTGGCACTTCTTGCTGAATTACTTGTCCGCTCTCAGAAGCCCCGGTAGAGTGGCTTAGAATGGTCAACAAAAACAAGAGTCAACAAAATGTCATTATTACGTTTGAAAGGAAGGAATCCTGAGATTTCAATAGTAAAACCAAGTAAATAATTACACAATAAAGGAGGATGATTTGAGAAAAGTACTGATCGTCAACTCTCCAGAAGTCCATCACTCTTACCCAAACACTGAGGAATGAGGAAGGCAAGTCACAAATATTTCTTTTCTTGAAAGGTACTTGTTAGTACCTTGTTCCGCTTACAGATTATACATCAGTGTGCTTTACGTAATTACTGGCAAATAAATAGTGACATACATACATGAAAAAATACAAATCACCCCATTTTTTGATACTTTCTGGCTTGACAAAGCAGCCCAAACTAGCAAAAAGTTGCACTAGTGATTGGCAGATAATAGTTACTTTCATTCTATATAGTTATATATAAAACCAAGAAATTAAAAGGAACCTTTTTAGGTATGGCATGCTAAACCAAACTAAGCAGAGTACCAAAATGTGCGCTGTGAAGAAAAGTGAGCTGAAAAAAACCATGCTGAAAGCATGTGAAAAAGCATACTCAAAATAAACTCCTTATCTTTTCTAACAGAAAAACTTTGGATCTGAAATTCATGCTTTTTTTCTGCAAAAGCCAAGATTTGGTTTTCTGTACTGATCCCCTGTATAAATGATCATTCATCTCAAATTCTAATAGGAAAAAATCCAAGCACGCAAAGAATTGAGGGAGAATAAGCTGTAGAAAGAGAAATCTCCCCTGAGCTCTGGAAAGAAGATCTAGAGATGATTCTTGTACTAATTTCTCCTCTCATTTTCTAAGAAGCAGCAACAGAATAAAAAACCTAAAATTACAAGTTCACTATTTGTTCCTGCTTTGTTCTGAAAGCGTTGAAATTTTTTTGAGAGGAAGATTTGCTGATTCATATGGTACAGAGAGCAGAAACGTCCTCAATTTCTACAGAGTGAAAACATCAGCAATTTTTCAGCATGAAGAGACAGAAAGCTTGACTAAAAATACATAAAAGTGCATTTGGAATAAGGGGAAAAACAACCTAAATATATTACTTGGATGAGCATAACCTATTTAGGTGTAAAACTGCTGCCAGATGATGTGGTCCTGTATTTCCAGGACCCTTACAAGGTCATCCATTAAACCACGCTTTCCTTTCAAAATGGATTATTTCAACCGTGTTAGCAGAGGTGTTCTTTAGATGCACACATCTACTTCTAGCTCTTCAGTTCACTTTACCCCTTGATAATAACCCTGCTATCAGCTGAGTGAAGCATCTACGGTGATTGAAATTACCAGTCTGGGAATAGAGTCAAAATGAGTAAACATTTGAGTTAACTTGAGAGATATCATGCTGAATGGTGTGGCCAGTTTTTCAGTCCTTTCCTTGCATGGTAAAAAAAGTGCAGAGTTAATGTGTGTGTGAGCACTGAGAGACTGCGATCAGTTTTCAGTATTGGGGGTCCGTATATGTGAACAAATGTATACAGTTATATGGATATTCTCATATTCCTTCTTTCCTCCATCTCTAATACCAATAGGCGCCTATGTTTAGAACTATAGCTGATCTAGTGTTGTAGGGGAAAACACTATATTGTTTGTAATTGCTTTTTCAATACAAAATAAGTCAATTGTGAAGCACCATCAGAGCTGGTATCACTTCTAGTCTCCGACTACTTTACAGTGAGCTACACAAACCTTCTGGGCTGCGCAAATCTTCAGAATATTTCTAGGATACCTAGAATGATGAATGACAAGGTAAGGTAAGGATTCTGGAAATCCAGATCAGGAAGTCCTAGAAAGCCAAGTGAATTTCTATATGGGAGAGGATTTCTGGAAGCTCTGAGGCTGTCTTCCTGAGCTGGAGGAGCAGGAGCACTAAGAGCCTTGAAAGCACCTGGTCAGAAACTCACATGCAGAAAGATGCATGTACTGGAAGCCCCCAGAAACTAAGGCTGTTTCCCACTGGGAAGGCTATTACCCTAAAGTAGCCCGTGCTCAAGCAGCTGTTACAGATCATCTAGTCCCTGGCACACCTCTTGATGTTGCTGGCCCAGAAGAGGGCAGAATCCCATGCTTCCTAGAGGCTCCATCACATGAGACCAGGCCTGAGAGCATGAAGATTTGAAGTAGTTTTCAGCGGCAGGTCATCAAATATGAAATATTTGTTATCAAAAGGTGGTAGTGTATTAAAATAATTTCTGATTTTAAAAAATATCATTGTATTACAAAACTTGCAACAGCTACCCTCTTGTCAGCTAATGCTTCCACTGGGTGCTGTGTGCAAACACTTTAGGAAGCAGGAGTGCCAGTGAATCATGTAACACAGAGGCAAAACTAGATCAATTGGGGTAAATCTACCAGTTTTCTCCTCATTAATTAGTCTGGTTTTTAGGATGATCCTACAGTTTGTTTGGAAAAGAAAAAAAGGAAAAAAAAGAAAAAGGAACAAACCAGATTGTCCTGTGTTCAAGAGAAGGGGTGTATTCTAGAAAGACCTTGTATCATTAAGAATAGCGAAACTATGTAATTGATTAACCCCACTTTGTTGTAGTCTGGCACTAAACTGGGAGAAAACAAATGCAGTCATAAAAAAAATGAAAGCTACTTCTTTCTCTCAGGGCATTTCTTTTGTTCAAGTATGAAAATGCAGAATTTTCTTACCTAGGAAGGAAAAATGAGGAAAGATATCAAAATCATGATAGATACATACATTTCATCCCTTCTAGCACTTAATAGTTCCTGCCTTACAGTGATAGGACCAATCACAGAGACATGCTTTCAATCTTCACACAGTGCCAAGTAACAAAGAGCTTGAGGTTTTTGCTGGGAGATTGCCAGCTCCTCAGGGAAAGGATTATTTTGCAGAATAGATGGGGCAAGCCACCTTCATGGTGGTGAGGTAACATATCCAGAAAGTGACACAAACTTTGAGAACTTACAAAGGCTAGCAAGTGGTATTGTGGAACTTTTTTTTTTTTTCTTTTTTTCCAAAGTGTTCAGCTAGAAGGTACTGTACAAGTTTCACGGAGCCTATTTCACTAACCCTCCCAAACCCCAGCCCTCCAGCCTCCATCTTGGGAATATGGGGAATAGAGAGTCCTTTCATAAAAGCTAGGGTCCCTATTCAATCTCAAGGCAGTAAGTTTTCCCACTACGAAGTCAGAATGGATTCCATTGTGCATAGAATATGGACTGGAGAATAAAGGTCCTTCACAGAGCCTGAACTATATTAATTCAAAGCACTTACGGTTTTTTTCTGATTTTTTGTGGAAGTAGCAGTATCTTAGAAAGTGCAGAGACCACTCTCTTTATCACCCTCAGGCAAAATGTGAAGAAGGAGAGTATTAAAAAAAAAAAAAACCAAAAAACCCTAAACAAAGTGCTTTAAGCATTTTCTACTAGCAAACCAGTATGAAATGCAGTAGTGGCAATGCTAATTAGCCATGGTGAATTTCAGCAAGTTAAATTTAAAAGAAAAACCAAACAAAACCCCTAAAAAACAAACCCACAAAACCTGAGCTATTCTTCAGAGCAGGTCAGTCCTAAGATAATATTCTATTAGATAACATACTGTGAGATTTACATCTTCACACGTTCTAGAGTAAAAAAGGAGAAAAAAAACAAAGCAAGCTATGAAGTAGAGAGCTGGTTGGTACACACTGACCCTTCTGCAAGGAGTATACACCGTTACAGACATAGTAATACCTGGGACGTAGAATTTTATATCCCCAAGGGTTTTTGAGATTGTGGGAGCAAATAAAGTTCCCCTGACAGGTTCCTAGATTGCCAGTATTTTTGCTAAAGATACATGCTCAAAGTTTTATGCCTGAATCTCCTGACACAAACAGAAACATGAAAGGCAGCAAGGGACAATTGAGGTGATCAAGAAATTTTCAGTGGGAATGTTGTCATGGTAAAATCCTGTCTTACGGGAGTTGTACAGTAATGTTAAGTGGCAAACCACGATGGCTGAACCCACCTCTGACTGTCAATTGCCAACAAATTTGTCGGTAACAAGAAGAATCAGTCTGACACTTTCAGTAGCAGAACTGCTCCTTTTGTGGGAAAGATGCTTTTCCCTCTTAATGCACAACATTATCTCATCCTTTCCAGACGGGCCAGTTTCAATAAAGGGCCAGGAGGGTCTTCTTCACTGGTGCAGCACTATTCACCTATAGTGCTCAAGAGGTTTTTCTGGTCTTGCTGGATATATATATATATAAACATCAAAGTATGTGTAACCTTTAAAAACAGATTGCACTTATATTTAGCTCTTAGAAGTATTAGAGTGGTCTGTAGAATATTCTCCTGCAACTGTTAGGTAAAATCAGTAGAGCAGATCAAGAGATTATCTCTGTATCTGCAGTGCCAAAGCCAAAGGGAGGTATTCCAAAGCACAAGTGCAAACGAACAGTAACAAACAGCAAGATAGCTATATTTTGGATTTTGATTGTTAATAATTGATATACACCCCTGGCAGACACTTTTCCCCAAATCACCTGTTGTCTTCAGGTTAGTTATACCCTGTCTTATTGAAATCCTGGAAGTGGAAGATGGATGGGTCAGAATCCACCCACAGATCTACTTTTTGAAGACTGCTTAGCTGATACTCAGCTTGCACTGACAAAGAAATTTTAAAACTGTATAGTTTCATGCTAAATTATTAACATAAGGAATTCTTACCGGTGGCAAATTTCCTGATATCTCATTTTAATTGTAGCATCTGTTAAGGATTTTCTTTTTAAAAAAATCAGAACACCTCTGGATGCTGTTGGATAAATATTTTAACGATTCAGCTGGTATGAATATTTACTGGAAATGTTAATAACCCCCACAGAGGAGTAATGAAAACATATGAACATATCTTTCTTCATTTGTAATTCAAAATGTCATCTTGTTACACATTCACAGATTGAAAATTATCAAATGGTCCATACATATTTAACATTACTCTAAAAAAATTTAAAATTCTTTCCCTTCTTTTGACTGTGTCATATGTAAAGTAAGTTTTATCTATATTTTTTAGCTGCTTAAATGTGTAGAATAAGTAGCACAAAAGAAAAGCATATGAGCTTGCCAAAAGCTATCAGGCCTTGATATTTTAAAACAATTATGTCTGCAAAAAATAACACATAGGACCATGTGTAGGTCTATTCGTGGGCAAAAGCTGAAAACTATCGTGAGCCAAATTCTTTGATGAGGTTTTACGGGGATAGAGGGCTTGGAAGAAGATAAGAGAGAGAGGGTGGTGGAGCAAGTCTGTTATTTGTAAAGATGAAAGTATACCAAGTCTAAAATATTTAGAAATATGACATCACTTTTTCCTGACTTGAACTGTAGACAGCATATTGAGATTAAATCAATTTAGTAATATGAAATGGCTTCACTTAACAAAGGATTGGAGAAATCAAGCTGAGATTGAAGTCTCCCTAGGCCCAATCTTGCTTTATTCTCAATAGCAACAATGTCAGAAAGACAACCAAGATCAAAATGCCAGGTGGAAGTATTTTTTTTTTCCTTTGAAAATTTCTATGCTTGTGAAGACATAGTCTAGGTTTCTGCCTTTGGAATATTAACTAAGCTTTCTTTAGGAGGAAGGCACAGAGTCAGTGTACCAGGAAACAGGAATGATTCTCTTTAGTCACGGAATTTGTCCTCAGCTGTGGTAATATGTGAACTTGAGGCAACTTATCAGCTTTGGTCCAACTGAGAGGGAGGGGAAGTACTGCATTCTCAGCCTCACAGCAAACATCTGACAAGTAGAAATAGTTTATGAATAATAGCTAGTACAGTATGCTCAGCTCTCTTATTTCATCTCCCTCCTGGTGTTATAAATCCACACTGGCATGAATATCATATTTTATTTCCTAAGCCCTGGGGAGGGGAAATAAATAAAAATTAGTATTTGAAGAAAAGTATCGATTTGAGATCTGCATTAAATGCTTCGTATTCACCATGTGATGGATATACTGCCTCTTTCTTGCTGCTTAGAAGTTATTTAATGGTCCAGCTGAAATGAGTTCCATAATGAAGGAATACATGAAAACAAATACTACAAAGAGCCATTGCGCTGTCTATCTATCTGACTTACAGGAGTAAATGTATTAAAGAGAAATATGAGCAGGAGGATGCTACCGAAACGTTGACAGTAGGAGTAAGAAGTAAAGCAAGACTATCAATAGCTTCTTAAGAAAACAATGACAGCAGGATAGGCAGCAGTACAGGCCCCCCTCATGTTGACTTTTTTTTGCCAGCAGGAGTTTTGCATACTTTAAAGGATTTTGAACATCTGAATTGCTGATCATTCATGCCTTATAAAAGCAAGCTCAAATATGAGCTCAGTTCATTGCATTAAAAACAAGGAAAGATCTGTTAGAATTTTTCATGTATTTTCCTAAAGAAACTGCAGGTTTAGTTTTCCAGGACACCTTTTAGCCTTCACAGTTAAAGGTCCAGTTCTACACAATCTTCATCTACATTACTGGAGTTAGCATAACCATACCAGCTAAGAGATCTCAACAACAACAACAACAAAAAAAAAAGGAGAGAAACAAAAATCCTGAGATATCTAGAGGGAAAAGAAATCTGAATTGCAAGGAAGACAAATTAAGTCTTCACTCATGTTTCGTATAGGAAAGATGTAAAATTCCCTGGGAAGTATCCAGGAAAATGCAATTACCCTAAAAAATATTTATCAAACGAAATACTCAGTCTCCTACTCAGAAAAAATAATGGTAAAATACAAAGTGAAGAATGAAAATGTATGAAATAAATTAATAATTTTCATCTTTCTTTCCCTTCAATAAGAGAAGCATGGGAAGGGAATAATGACAGAATGGTGACAAATTACCCTAAACTTCAGTGATAAAAATAAAGCTTAGTCAGAAAGAAATGGTGTAAATTGATATTACAGACTAATATATAAATCTACAGATTAATATATAAATCTATTCCCACTCAGATGTATTAAACCTACATGTGCAGAAGACAATGAATGGATTAGCACTAGAGCAAGATGTATTTTTTAGAAGTAATGGCAGGAAAACAAGAAAGAGTCACAAAACAGACAAGTAGAAAAGGAAAGGATTTATTGCAGTTGGGAAGGCAGAATGCAGACCCAGCGGGGAGGAACGTGAACTGCTCATCAGCCCCCAGCTCCCTGGCATTACTGGTACCAGGGGCAGCTGCCTCCTTGCTGGGCAGCTCTGCATGGGGTGATCCAGGGCCATTCCCAGGACTGGGTGATCACAGGAGCACAAACCCACCCTGTACACAAATGTTGCTGAATGTCTCTGTCATGTCACATGGCAGGGAAGGAGGATCAGTCCTGACTTATGTTCTAGTCTGTGGCGACAGGAAGAACAACAGAAACTAAAATAAATAGAGATTATAATTTCTGAGAGCTGAAAGTGATAATGGGACAGGAAATGCAATGGAAAACCTAGATACCATCTTCCACATCTATTTATTTCATTTTGAAACAGCTGGACTGAGAAGGCTCCTTAAAGGTTTCATCATGTTCCTTAAGCAACTAGTGGCAAGAGTTGGAAAGTATTTCCAGTCTATTTCCTTTAGGGTGCTACTGATGTGATCAGTTCAGCCACTTCCACTGGACACCCAAGACAGATGGCAAAGATCCAGGTTGCATTATTCTGAGAGAGACATTGTAATTCTTTCCAGCACATTAGGCACAACTATTATCTTTGCAGATAATTGCAGAACATCACTAAAGGGTACACTAATTAATGTAAAACCAAAACCATACTTTATTAATACCACACAGGCTGTAGTTTTTCTTAAAGTAAACACGGAAGAGGACTTGTACACTTTCTATACCTATGGTAAAATTTTCAGTGTGAAGCTTTGCTGGTCTAGGTAAGATGCATAGGGATGGAAAAAAACACACCAGAAAATGAAGTACCTTCACCATTCCTATTGGAGAATTCCCTGCCAGAGGTAAACATTGACACAGCAGTGGCCAGGGTTACTGAACGCGATAAAACTACTGTCCTGATCAGTTGCAGAGGATGCAGTAACCCACTCACCCCCAGTTTCTGGAGAATCTTCATCTCCCATTTTAACATCAGTGGCCAAGACTGTGTTTAGACACTGACACGGTCTACCCTGCATAGCCTGCGTTAGCAAATCTGTGTTAGGCGTAAACTGTGGCTCATATTTTTCCTAAAATGCAACCTTGCAAGGCTGCACTAGGAATGATATTTTTAGAATCCCTATTATTTAGGTATGAAAATTATCTATAAACTTGAAAAATAAGTACTTGTAAGTTGTTTTCAGAAGGAGGTACATAAAATTACAGTTAGTTTGCAGATGTCTGTTTACAATTGCCATTACAAATCATTCATTTAAAAATCACACTAAAGTACACACTATCAGTGCAGAAGCCCTAGCAGACAGAAATATATATTAAATGGGGAACAATCAAGCTTTATTTTAAAAAGAAGATATATAGCTTAGTTACTGTTAGGGTATCAGGGTAGTTGTGTTGATCAGTGAGTAGCAACCTTCAATCCGCCCATGCCATACCCTATTCAGTGTATGATGCTGATGGAATTATGTATGACAGTTCTACAAGCTCCAAAAACATTTGTTTGTTCTTAACATGATTTCCACAGTTATCAAATGAATTAATAGCTATTTATGACTTCTTGTAAGATTTGATGCCTTCAATAAAGCTGGAAAGAGACAACTTTAGTATGAACCACATATTCCTGATCTGTAACTTTTTGACACCATTTCCATTGCTTTTCATTCTGCTGAGTTTGACATTTTTTTCTTCAGTTCTTTCCCTGCTACTGGTTTCATTTGACTCTATATATCTTTTGCCTGAGTACCGTAGATCTGTACTGAAATGATAACTTTGGTGGTTTTTTTTTTTCATAGTTATTTTAAAGATGTGCAAAAGTGGGGATTGGTAAATACTTTGATGAAGCTGATCAGCCATTAAGATGTCTTATCCGTTCTTCTAACACCCTCACTGAAAGCTGCGATTTCTGTGTTTCTTTGTCACTTTTATTATTTTTCTTTCCAAGCTGACAAGCTCTAAATTTTTCAGAGTGTACAACATATTCAGTCACTTCTTTGGGATCACTGGATAGGATATTACATTAGTTTTACAACTAAAAGAAAAGCAGATTCCAACTATTTTGCAGGAAAATATGTCAATGAAAATGGATGTGTAACAACTGTCAACCCCTTCGGAGTTTAAATAAAGTTAGAATCCTAAAAACAAATGTAAAAGTGGGTTAATATATGCAAAGTTTTCTTTGGTGGGCAGCTTTCAACTGCTAGTCAACATGCCTTTGTATATCTGGTGTATTCTGATTTATGGTGAGAGCTGTGAAGCCACAGGCTCCGGAGGCAGAAAAACATGTATTTAAAGGCTAAATCAGGTCTGCCCTTACTGTGTTGAACCACTCTTATGACTGTATTATGGACATATTCAGTGAGTTATTCTTGAACAGACTTCAGTTTTTGAATGATACTTGCATGATTTGCTGAACTGTGCCACAAAACCTTAGATGGAGTTATCCTAGAAATGAAGTTGTAGATAATCTACATTACAGCTATATCTTTGACTGTTTACTTCCATGATGTTTCCCTTCAGTTCTCATCTAGGTGTTGGTATTCATCTTCTGTCTTTGAACTTACACTTTAAGTCCCATGGAGCAGTAACAACATTTATTATGTGTTTATATGAGTGAAATTGAATCAGATCTTGCGATGTGATCTTGTAGCCAACACTGCATTTTAGCAATATTATGAATAATTAGAAATAATAGTAATCATAATAAAACCCAGACTGATTAAATTGTAATTCTATCCTAAGATTGGGTGCTGAACATTTTATAAGTTGATTGTGGTGTTTCCTGAAGAAATAACAGATGCCACACATATATGCAGATGTGTGCATTTGAATGCCACAGACTGAAGTCAGAAAAAACTGTTCCCAAAAGTTCACCCAGAGAAATATCATTTGCACAAACGCTCATAGGTCAATAAATACATGAACAGTAAGCAAGCAGATTTCAGAGCATAAATTTGTATTCTTTAAATTTTTATATGCCTTCAGTATTACTGTATTGTATTTGAATATCTGTCTTAAACTTGTCACATGGTGTTTGAATATTAAAAATATTCTGTGCTTACAAAGCATATTTTTCTCAGACATCTTTAAATGCTTTACAGACATTAAAGCACTGGATCTTTAAGATGCTGTGTGAGGTGAAGAATCATTGTTATTTCAGTTACCCCACATATTTGTCTTATACTTGTACAGTTTTCACAGAAAATGTGACATATTAACACTGGAATCTAATGATGTAAACTGCTAGTCCTAAACTTCCCTTTGATAAAATGTACGTTTAATATTATTGTTATTAATAATATTTTTGCTATTTCTATTATATTTTTAATCATAATTTATGTGATGGAGAATACAAAGGAAATTCCTGCATGAACACTAACTTGATTTTGAATGACAGCTGTCTTTTATTCACTGCCCTGTATTGATTTTTAACACATAGTTGCATGTTTTTGTAGAGCTTCAAATTTTTTTTGTTTTGTTTTACTGTTAATATCAAGCAGGCTTTTTACATAGAAATTCTGTCATACTACACTTTCATTTAAAGACAGTAGTAGAAAGCTCAGAGTGATATTGAGAAAAAAAGAACTTTAGTTTGATTACCATATTAAGAAATCAATATGGTTATCTAGTCTTTTATGTCTAAGATGGAAAACAGAATTATTTTCAGTCATTAAAATGGTGGCAGTGAAAGAATATGAAATAACACCTACTTATCATAGGACTTTTCTCCTGCCTTTTCATTTCTTGACGTTCTTTGCCTTTTCTACGTTTCAAATTTTGCTTTGCTTATTCAGTTTAATCCTACCTGCAGAGCTGCATGACGCAACCAGTAAGCAATGCATCTGCTAAGGAACATAGTTACATATCAGAAGGTTTTCCTTCAGGACTGGGACCTGACATGCTGGTATTTTGAGAAGAGCAGTATCTTCCATAATGTTTGGTTCAGATCTTCTGACTCTAACCGGTGCCATAAGCTTCCACCGAGGGCAGTTATAGAATTACGTCTGTTTCCTAAGATTGGAAGTCTTACCATTTGTTGTCCTGCCTGAAAATGAGTCTTTTCTCCATTCTGCTGCAGGAGTCTAAAAGGCTTCAAGTGGCCTTACCCCATGCTGTGAGAGGGAAAAGTCCTGATACTAGGTGAACATAACATGTGCCTGCTAATGATAGCTAAATTTAAATACTCTCTCCCTGTCTGAATACCAGCCTTAACTCCCCAACTCAGCTTGAAATCAATTAAATTCATTAACTTCAGAACATTAATTTGTAATTTAATGCAGCCTTCCTGTGATATGAATGAAGCCTGGATTCCTCCTCACTAGATAATATCCCAGTGGTAACAGTCTTGGGCTTCTGGGATACCTTGCGCCCTGACTTATTTGCTGTGCTTTGGGATTTATTGATATTTCATTCATTTTCACTTTCAAATGCAAATGCTCAAAGGTCCTGATACTGCAGTACCTACACCATTGACATTTAAGGTGTTTCAAGGACTGGGTGCTTAAGCAAGATTTGAAAATCGCTTCAGGTGGGACACGCTGCAGAGCCCCAGCCAAAGCAAGGCTAGGCTGCAACAGGGAACGCACCTTGGCATGGCAACTGATGTCTGTGCTTCTCTACCCATCTGCACAGGTTTGATAACAAGCACAAAGTTTTGTCAAGACATAGCCCTTCCTGGCTATTATAGTCCAAGTAGCAATATATACAGCAGCTGGTAAAAGGGTAGACACTGAGAAATTTTTTAATAAAAAGCCATGTTGCATAATCTCAAATGAGCATCTTAAGACTGTTCGCTAGCAGCTACTTTTACTCTTTCCAATGTTGTTGGTTTTCCTTCCTGCTATTAACCACCGCCTCTTTCTTCATCTGCCTCTTCAGGCAGGTAAAGACACTGGAATCCACGTCATGTTAAGAAAACAAAAATTCCTAGACAGAATAGGTGAATCCATTTCTTTGTGTCTTATTTTTACATTGTCCTAGAACATCATTTATGCATAGTCAGAGAACACAGGAATACAAATTTGGGGATTACTGTAATAAAATCTTAGTCCATTTCAGAAAGTTTGCATTTTGGTTTCTCTGCTATAGGCAGATAGATGTGTGTAGGACATCTGTCAAGAGGGTGTTGCAAAGCTTAAAGCGTAACGTTTTTTTAGTGCATGGAAGAAGAGCTATGTTTTATAACAATCTTACAAGGAAATCAAGTGCTATCATTTTTAAAGCTTTAATCTCAGAGATATAAAATAAGTTTCCAAACTTGAAGTTTTTGGAACAATGTTGTATTTTTTCTGTAACTATTACATCAGCAGCTTAAGGACTGGAGACTGGAATACCCACTGTGTCTTTCCCATTCATAGCTACTGAGGTGGTTTAGTCAGCACTGTTCATGCGAGTGCATTCTGACTGCTTAGTGATGACTGCTGAAGCATCATCAATGGGTGCTAGTTATACTTCAGTACTACATACTGCATGCATTATTTCTAATTTGGTAGGTCAACATGTAGTTACAGCAGCTTCTGACTTTCGTATTCGGAGGATCATACAGATAGGTGTTTAAACATCCATTCTTGTTTGTACTGATGGGAGACGTCAACAGGCTCAGACCCCTGGCTGTGATCTCATCCTGAAGATTTACTGGTTCCTATCTAGCCTCAATCCAGTTTCCATCTGGTTTCCAGGATGCCTACAATTTCAGCAGAAACTGGAGTGGTTTATGTATTTATACTTTTTTGTCCTGTAAATGTCAGTTTTTTGTCTTCAGTAAAGGTCACTTACAATATGATTCTACAAAATTTTAGTAAAGAAAATTTCTGATTTTCTTTAATTGTGTTAATTCTTGTAGTATCAGCTGGTTTTCTCTCTTGACTATGAATTAAATATTTTAATCAAGTCAATCTGAAATAAAATTATTAGTGATGATATACATGTGAACACAGCTAAAATAAGTCTTGGCCACTAATTCTTATACATCTGCTTAACTTTAGTCCTGTTGTTAAAAACAACATTAGGCACTCAGTCTTTGCCTTGTGTGGGTCAGAAGTATCACAGTGAGAATTACAGCCTAAGTTTTTATAGTTCCAAGGGACTTAGGGATCATCAGTATGCAGGGTCTTCTTGTTCCTAACTTTTTTATCTGCCAACTGTCTATAGTGCCATCTTGAAGAAGATGCCATCACACCCACTATTGTGATCTTGTGACATCTATTGAATCCCTGCTGCCAGTTAAGATATCCTTGAAATATCTTTGAGTACAGCTCTGCAACCCTGAATTATGCAGAAAAGAATATCACCTTCAGGTTATAGGCCACATTGGGATCACAACCATCGCATTTATGAATCCAGAAATGAAGTTCCAATATCATTTATTTTCTTGTAATTGTAAAACAGCACAATTAAGATCAGAAGTATACTTTTGGCTAATTTTATTAAATATTTTAGTGGTTTGAGAAAGTCTCTACTTTATATTCAAACATTTTGCTACAATCTAGTTGCAGGCACAATAATTTCTTTTAGAGACATGGCAATTATTAACCAAATCCAACAACCGTTACTCACCTGAGCAATTATTTACATGAAAATAATTTGGTAAAGATGGTAAATGTTTGTATTTGTATTCAGGAAACATTTGATGGAAAAAACCTTGTAGCCATAAGCCCAAATGTACAATTAGATGAAAAATATATTCATTAAAATATTTGGTAGTTTGAATGCAGCTGTTTAGAGGAGCCATGTGACGCTTTGTGCAAATTCATCTATGACCTTCTCAAAATTCTTCAGAACAGTCATAATTTTAAAGGTCTTTATGGGAAATAATTTTAATTACTGTATTTTTCCAGAAGTGTACCTACATAGCCTAATAGGATATATATTTTATATATGTGTTTTAGTCAAGGCTAGGACAAGGCACTAGCAAGCTATTCTTCTCACTAAATTCTAGTGTCTTCCCTATCTAGCTTTGCTCTGTGTGAAATGGTGCTCTTGAAGGCAATACATTTGTATGGCTGAGAGGACAAAGCATTCTGAACAGGCAGTATGAACAGGACTGCCACAAGTTTTGCTCACTTTTGTTTTAATTTGCTTACATTTTTATTCAATGTTATTGGAATTCTTTCTCCAGTTAACATAATAAGCCTTCATACCACAACCAGTGGCAAGCAGCACTTACCCTTAGGTTCATGCTATTAAAAACCATTCTAATGCACAGCAACTATGCCCTTATATTGCTACACGTACTAGACTAGAAGAGTAAAATAAGACTAACAACTTAAAGGCACAGCAAACCCACGGCCAACTTCTGTTAAGCACAGATACAGTCCATGCCACATGGACTTAGGACCAGCAAATAGCACCTGGCCCTGTTTTATTTGTTACTGTAGATATATCTCAGGTATATATATGTTGTGGTTTAACCCCAGCCTGTAACTAAGTACCACACAGCTGCTCACTCACTCCCTGCCCCTTCCCAGGTGGAATGGGGAGAAGAATCAGAAAAAGGTAAAAACTGTGGGTTAGATAAGAACAGTTTAATAAGCGAAATAAAGTAAAATACACTACTACTACCAATAACAACAATTGTAATGGAAAAGGAGATAACAAAAAGAGAAATAAAACTCAAGGAAAAACCCCCAAAACCCCGAATGATGCACAACAGAGTTGCTCACACTCACTGATCAACACCCAGCCAGTCCCCAAACAGTGATCCTGCTCCCCTGGCCAGTTCTTCCCAGTTTATATACTGAGCATGATGTCAGATGGTATGGAATATCCCTTTGGCCAGCTGGGGTCAGCTGTCCTGGCTCTGTCCCCTCCCAGTTTCTTGTGCCCCTCCAGTCTTCTCACTGACAGGGCATGAGAAGCTGAGAAGTCCTTGAAGTAGTATAACTGTTGCTTAGCAACAACTGAAAACATCAGTGTGGTATCAGCATTATTCTCATCCTAAATCCAAAACACAGCACTGTACCAGCTACTAAAAAAGTTAATTCTGTCCCAGCCAAAACCAGGAAAGCATACCACACTATCGATCCCATACTTAAAGGCAGTTACTTGTGGACTAAAGTTTTGCTGTTATGCATTACAGAGAAATAGGAAACAGACTCATCAGATGAATCTACAGCTATTATTTATGAACAAATAATGCATGCTCTATCTGGTTTCTGGTACAGTCTTAAAAAAAAAACACTTGCTCTCTTATGAAGAGCACAAAAAATATAGTCTATTAAGAGAAATAAATATATATATAGTTATTTTTACATCTCAGCCAAATATGGTGCTTTCAGGATAACCTTGAAGTATGTGCTGCATGGAGCCATTATGAAAACTATTTTGATTTTTTAAAAAAAGTTTTATTTTCTATGTATTTATATTTTTATGACAAGACAATAATCATAAATCCATGTATTTATGTAATTTTTTCTTTTCTTTCTCAAATTAAATAATGTTTTGTTATTTGAAACAAAGAAAAGCCATAATTTATATCCAAGTATTCCACTGAAAGTAAGTGCCATTTTCCAAGCAGACATTGAGTAGCTGAAGAAAAACCTCAGCCTCTTAAATAACTGTTTTAGCATTTGGGGTTTCATTCCACCTAGGTGGTGACCTAGTTCAACCCTACTTAATTTTTAATATCTCATGAAAACTCTGCCCAGGGTGGTATGGCTGAATACACAGTGAACAGCTGAGCTGGACCATGATTTGTGATTAAAATTATACTTAATGGAAACAAACAAGTACAGATAAACTAGATCAGAAAAAGAAGAATGAATAGATAAGTCTTTAGTTACTCTCTGAAGTGAGGGAATATGCTTCCAGCTGCTCATCATGCTTTTTGGGCTTATAATAGGGTTTCTGAATAATTTACCTCAGCTTTTACTTACAGCACAAGGTAATATTCCAAAACCCATATTTATTGCCTTACTCTGAAAATAGTCCTACTGATTTCCATGAGATTGCACCTATGGTGAGAAAACATATATCAGAAACAGCTATAACTACCATGGTATGCGTATCAGAAACTACTACATTGCATAATTTTTGCAATAGCCTATCTGTTGCAGCACTACAAAACCATCAAGCTGCAACAAGGTTTTTACCATCCCATACCAGCCCTCTCATGCCTCGGCACCACCATCAGTCTCACACAAGTTTCCAAAAGTGCACCTACTGTCCGTGCTGTTTCTTCATCCTCTTCAGGCCAGTCCACCCTGCTTCTTGCCTCTGCTGCATCTGGGTTCCTGGCTTCTCCTCCAGCCAGCCTCTCCTCATCCAGGCCCTCTTCTCTTAGCTTCTCCCAGGGCCTCTCCTTGTCTCTCCTACATTCCAGGGCTCCTCTTCACCCACTGCCTCTCTCTTCCATCAGTGCTCCTTCTCTTCTGGCCTCCTCAGTGCTATTTAGCTACTTAGCAGGAACAAGCCACAGCTGTACACTATCCACGTCAGCCAATCCATTGCCCCTGAAGCAAGCCCACAGCTGTATATTATCAATGTTAATTAACCCTTTACAATTCCTCTACAGTTCCTCTACACCTATCTGTTGTTATCAGAATTTTTAATAGAACTCCCTTGTCTTCCTTTTTCATAGAAATATTTTTAATGTAATGTACCACTGTCACAATTAACACTATGCTTTGATAGATAGAGTAGGGTGTTATTGTCTGCCTGTATTTCTGATTCAGATATCACAGAAACATAGAATCATTTAGGTTGGAAAAGACCTTTAAGATCATCAAGTCTAACCGTTAACGCAGACTGCCAAGCCCATCACTAAACCACATCCTTAAGCATTGCTTCAATGTGTTTTTTAAACACTTCCAGGGATGGTGACTCAACCACCTTCCTGGGCAGCCTGTTCCAGTGCATGACAACCCTTTCAGGGAAGAGATTTTTCCTAATATCCAATCTAAACCTCCCCTGGCACAGCTTGAGGCCATTGCCTCTTGTCCTGTCCCTTGTTACCTGGGAGAAGAGACCTGCCCCCACCTGCCTACAGCCTCCTTTCAGGGAGCTGTAGAGAGTGATAAGGTCCCCCCTGAGCCTCCTCTTCTCCAGGCTGAACAACCCCAGTTCCTTCAGCTGCTCCTCATAAAACTTGTGCTCCAGACCCTTCACCAGCTTCGTTGACCTTCTCTGGACATGTTCCAGCACCTCTACATCCCTCTTGAAGTGGAGGGGCCCAAAACTGGACAAAGAATTTGAGGTGAGGCTTCACCAGTGCCCAGTACATGGGGACAATAACTTCCCTTGTCCTGCTGGCCACACTGTTTACGATACAAGCCAGGATGCTGTTGGCCTTCTTGGCCACCTGGGCACACTGCTGGCCCATGTTCAGCTGGCCATCAACCTGCACCCCCAGGTCCTTTTCTGCCAGGCAGCATTCCAGCCACTCTTCCCCCAGCCTGTAGCACTGTGTGGGGCTGTTGTGACCCAAGTGCAGGACCCGGCACTAAGCCTTGTTGAACTTCATACAATTGGCCTCAGATCATGGATCCAGCCTGTCCAGATCCCTCTGCAGAGCCTTCCTGCCCTATAGCAGATCAACACTCCCCCGTAGTTTGTGCCATCTGCAAACTTACTGAGGGTGCACTCGATCCCCTCATCCAGAGCATCGATAAAGAAATTAAACAGGACTGGCCCCAGTACTGAGCCCTGGGGAACACCAGTTATGACCAGCCACCAGCAGGTGTAACTCCATTTACTACCACTCTGTGGGCTCGGTGTCCAGCCAGCTTTTTACCCAGCAAGGAATACACCCATCCAAGCCATGAGCAGCCAGTTTCTCCAGGAGAAAGCTGTGGGAGATATAGTCCAGAATAGCTAGTTATGATGTGGCTCATAATGAAATTATGATGCAGGGAGTGGTTTTGTTGGAGTGGGGTCCAGGGAAGCTTTGAGGAGGGGGCTGTATGGAAATACAGGATTGGCTTGCACAGGTATTTTCATGCCCAGTATGTGTCTCCTGTACACAATGTAAGTGCAGGCAATGACCTTTTTTTGCTCAATCAGTTAAAAAAATTATTTGTCTGAGACTTTGAAAGCAGAAAAGAGGAAAGGAAAAACAACAAAAAAGGGAACTTATTTCTTATAAGCAAATTGATTGGAAAGATGAATCATTTCTTATCAATACTCTTTAACTAATCCTGGCTTTACATGGCTCATCAAGGTCTTCCCTATCAGCATCTTTCTTTCACAATATTGGCAGAGAGAAAGCGTGAAAGAAAAGCAAAGAAGCAAAAGGGCTTCACACTAGCCTGAGGCTAAAGTGAAAGTATTTTAAAACTGCCCAACCACTGTGATGAGAGCAGTGTGCAATAAAGAAGTTGGCAGCATCCAGCTGGAGAAATTGTATCTTGTTTGTATGGCAAACACTTAAAACTTTTTGCTGTGTTGATGGAAATGATTAACACAGATCTGACTGTAGGATGTCTGTAACCAAGAAAGGCGGCTTTAGGAAGTGTCTGTTTGTCTGCAAAGCAGTAGAATATGTCCTGACTGCAACGAAGCAGAAATGCAGACCACAGTGAAATGGAAGTTCTCCAGTTTTGTCATACAACTGATGCCTGCAAACTCTGAGATACCGCACACTGCTAAAACTGGGTATCTTGCACTGAACAAAGCACTCGAATCAGGGATCAGAGTTCACACCATTGTATCCTAAGTGCTTCCTTTGCAATCATGCAATTCATCAGAAAATGAAATTATTTCTACAACCCTTAATGTGTTATGTGATCTCTCTTGTACGAATCTTAAATAATTCTAACAGAAATGCTCACTTATGCATCATAAACCCCACAGGTGAGAAAAAAAATAAAAGTTCCTCCATCTTGTGTGATTAAGATCTTTCCTTTTAGAGCAGATGACTTTCTTAATACAGCATCATGGCAAAAGTAATATTCTAAACACTGAGGGGATGCAGCAGTGTCAACAAACAAAAAATATCTGTGAATGTATTATATAAATAAATACCTTAATTAATTTAATTAAATGAAGCTCATAAGACCTAAAAGCAGCTTAATTAGAATCAATGGAGAACTAAAAATGATTTAAAATGAGGCCAACTAGAAGGAAGACACTATGGAAAAAAGCAACAAACATCCCTACAAAAATCCAAATTTTAGGCTGAGTGTAGCTAATGCCAATCAGAACATGCAAATGGTAAGATTACATTTAAACTCCCCATGGGCTTGAAGATTGGAGCCTGTAATGGTAATGTGGGCCAACTGTGCAACAAAGAGCAATATTTGCGCTGAGCTTTGTTTAAAGCTCATATTTAAAAAAACATGAATATGGATCTTTCTTTCTCGATTTATTTGTTGGAAGGGAAAACACTGTGACAAGGATTTATTACAGACTTTATTTAATACAGAGGGTTTCACTGCAAGCTGTACCTAAATTCAGGTCTAGATCCTCAGGGTAGAAAGGAGAGCTCTGTTGTCCATACTGATGCAAAACCCTTTAGCAAAAATTTTGCAGCATTTCTTTTCAGAGGCATAATTTAGTTAAGTAGGAAAGTGGAACTTAGGACTCCAGAGTTTCGTTGATAGTCTGCCAGTGGGAGGTCAACTTATTTTCTGTGAGTCTTAGTTCACATGGAATTTAATTGCTTGTTTTAAAAAGTGCTTTGGGAACCAAAGTTCATATGCCTGGTTTATTATTCTGGCCATCCAGTATGATTTGCAGTCTATACAGTTGTGTCAGCGTAACTGTTTGTGTGACTGTGTCGTAAAGCAGATTTACGAAATGACCCAGATTTAAAAAAAGAATCCTCCAGAAGTGTGTTTGTTTATTTAATTCTGATCACGATTTCAATCATCTGGTTTATACTAAGGCTCTGCAAACTGTTGTATCAAAACAGCTGAAGGGACAATAAAGTGCTACTGGGATAGGCGTGAACGGTTGGGGGTAAGATTACTGGGAATTTGTAAAGTTGACTTTGCTAGAAAAAATGTTTTGAGTACATCAGTCTCTTTCAAAGTCACTGGAAAGAATTTCACTCCCTTCCACTCATGTTCCATCAGGTGACAGGCTGCCACTTGTAAGGTTAAGTTTTGTGTATTATGACTGAAAAGAATGCACCACTTTCTGAAGGAAAAAAAAAAACCAAAAAAACAAAAGCATCATGTTTCATTTTCCCTACCTGCAGATACATTTTGAAGTGATTAATGCCATTTTTAAAAATCAAAGACTTGATTTGATTAGCACTTACAGTGTCTCTGAAATGCAACCAGTTCTACAATTGTTTGCTTTTTTAAATGAATAAACTGATAAGTAAATTGTTACTCTTGAATGTGTGTTTTTGTAGCAACGTTTTTCCTCCTGCCAGACCCATAGGGAAATCGAACAGCCAAATTGTTACATTGCGTCAGGACATCATCACATTCAGAAATAGAATTACAAAATAATGTCATTTCAGAAGTCATGGAAATCTCTTAAGCTTTGCTATGAGGTTTGTGCTTGTTTTTCTTACAACGGATTTCCTGAAAGTACGAGGACTTAGGCAACAGGGACATTAGCAGGGAACAACATTGCTTGTTAGGGCTTTGTGTCATCTGGGGAAAGGCAGTGGAAAAAGCAGAATGAAAGAAGGAAACACAGGCTAGACATGGAATGGAGGGACAGCAGGCATACTGCTGAAGCTGGCAGAGAACAACCAATAAAAATGTCATCCTTTGGCACCAATGCCCTAAAGGTTTTTTTATCAGTGCTCTGGAGGACCAAATTGCCAAGCTGTGAGGCAGTATTTGTTCAATTAAAACTAATGATAAGATGCATCTGTGATTATATAAGAGAACATTGAGATCTGATGACATCGGTGCCAAAAGAGACATATGGATAGAGTAGAGGTTCCCTTTTCCGAAGTTGGTGTTTTACATGGCCACCAAGAGATTCTTAAGCATCTTTCCCACTAGGCAACATAGAAGACACTCCAGATAATACTCCTGGTAGAAATGAATTAGGCAAGGAAAATAATTCAAGGAACTAGTTTTTTTTAATTATATCTATGTTAGTCCCTTTGTACAGTTAACTTGAATTTCAGGTCTGAATAAAAGCAAGATCTCAAAGCAGAATTCATCTGAAACTGCTGTGCTTCAAAGCAGAAACCAAAAATTGTGTAGTTTTCATTCTGACTGCTAAATCCCTCTAGATTGTCCAAAGCTCAGGCCAAGATGAGCAATTTGGCACACAGTATCTGTATACATCTAGTCTGCTTGTTCAGACCAGGGCTGAGATTGGGTTTGTGCTGAATTTACCTCCTGTTTGCACAGCCAATGCACTAGTCCTGTCCCATTGCACTTCTTACCTCCGTAGTGCTTGAGTCAGTGAAAGGCTGGGACATGGGTGCAGGGGTCTTTGCAGGAGTGAACCGAAGTGGTACTGTGCTGATGCAACCCTATTAAGACTGTTGACAGATACTTGCTCTTCTTTTCTGTTCTGCTCCGGAGCAAAGTCAAACAGGGCAGGTTAAACTATGGGTAAAGAGTAGTGGGA
This sequence comes from Ibycter americanus, assembly GCA_035590275.1. Classification (NCBI taxonomy): domain Eukaryota; kingdom Metazoa; phylum Chordata; class Aves; order Falconiformes; family Falconidae; genus Ibycter; species Ibycter americanus. Next base: position 47,586,789 of record JAVJGI010000063.1, read on the forward strand.
AAGTGTTCACATACAAATGTGTTGCTCGCAGATCATGACACCAAAGTCATCTGTATGAGCACTTTTTCTTCTCTGTCTCTCTTTGAAGTCAAGAATTTTAAACCAAACTATCTGTGGTTTACATTGACCTGGCTGATTACACTGGAACAGAAAGGAAGACAAGGACTCTGCTTGGGAGGCTAGGATGGCGCCCTTCACCTCTAAGAATTTGTGCCCTAATCTGAACAAAGTAATGCTAAGACTACAGTATCAAAACACAAGTGTCAGACCCAAATTATGAAAGTCAAGATCCCTTTTTCAGATGATGTATAATACATGGAAATACATAGAAATATATAGCTATCTGTTCTTTGAAGACCAACCTTTTATTCCAATATACATGTGACATTTGTCACATTTGTCTGCCATTTCCCATGATAGAATCTCAGATGTTGAACACCAGCTTCTTGCTTCAAAAGAAATCAAATACAGATTCTGGCTATGTTTTAAGGGTCCACATGCATGAGATATTCATTAATCTAAACCCTAAACTATGTAACTAATGTAGTATTACTGTAGTTAAAAATACAAATGAATTAAGTTTAAAAATAAATCTACACAGGGAATTATATTGGTGTAATGATATCTGTCTAATTATGATGGTGAGTTTCCTCATATAAGCCCGTAGTGTTACTTTTTGTATTTACATATGTAAACAAGCCCTGTAACAAATTAACTTAAAAGCAGCTCTCAAACAATATGCCTTTCCAGGAGTCTCAGCCCACATACACAAATGCCCAGTTCCCAGATAACTCCATTTTATGCACAAATTGCCTCTAAACATAAAGAATGAAAGCTGAATTTGGGTTCTGCCATATGGCATGGTTTCTTTCTCAGAGCTGTTCTTAGTAAAATCTAAAACAGTACAATTTTTCTTTAAAGGTCTGGGGCACAATCGTCTCACATTAAAATCAATACAGATTTTAACATTGAGTGGTAGTGAGAAGTCTCTTAAACCTCTAAATTCTAAGGTCTTTAGACCTTAGACCACTATTTTTCTGCCTCTAATAGTGCTTGTAGTAATTATGTAAATAATGAAGGAGCAAGAAGGGTGAATACTTAAGGTGTAAAGTGTGCTCTGAGACCTATAGCAGAGTAAAAAATTTTTGGAAGTTGATATGTTCATGTTGTGAGATAAAAAGCTCTGGAATTGAAAATTGCTGTATCTTCCCATACTTTTTGAAGTTAAACTCACAACAAACAATGCCAGAAGTGGGAGGAAAAATGTAGACTGGTAGGTCAAATTGACCATGAATTGTTTACTTAAAAAAATGGAAAGATAACTTTTAATAACATGCTGTTTATAGTACAGTCTAATCAGAACATTGTTTTGCAAGACTTGGAAAATAAGAAATGGCTTATAATGAATCTCACATTTCTTTATCTTTGTTTATAACCAGCAAAGTGATGCTATCAACATAATATCTTTGGACTTTAAATCTACTCAGCCACTATAAAAATGGATTTGACATGTGCATAATCTGCTGCTAAGATTTATAGTGGACATTTATTAAAGGATTAGGGAGCAATGAAGCTGTTCATGGCTGTGCTACTACATATTTTACTGCATATTTACTAAAAAGGAATGCATAAACGTAGTAAGGATTTCAGCGACTTAATTAAAAATACTTTTTATCCTAATCCTTGCTTTGCTTTGGAAATTGTTACATGAGTTGATTTGGTGAGGGCAGGGAAGAAGCACATTCTACTATGGTAGATCTTAAATTGAATATAAGTGGATTAAAATATTTGCTTTGATATGGATACCTTCCATACTCAAGGTATCTAATGTCTTCAAATGATATATTAATTCAATGTTCTGAGCTATGCCCACAAAAAGATTTAGGCATCTAAACCTGAGATAGTGATCAGTTCTCAATTTAGCTGTTACCTGTCACTAGGAAGTGCTTATACTCCAACAGCGTCTCATTTTTCTGTTAGTAAAATTCCACACACAAGCATCTCAGTCTATACCATACTAAGCATCTAAGGATGAATTCATGTTTACACACCTTCTGGGGCAAGAAGTACAACTTCCAATCCTCTGCCTTATTTAGAGTTTAACTACTCTGTCTTCAGCTGTGACTGCTCACAGGTGCCTAGGACAGCCTGTAAGCATTAAAGTGGATGTTGCCATCTACTTTCCTGCAATATTCACCAGTTCTTCAGCAATTTGAGGTTCAGAGACTTCCTAAATGTAATAATTTTTCATAGTCAATAGTTCTTGATGGATATTTTTTCTTCCAGTCATATTTTTTTAAACCTCTGAAGGCTTTCAGCGCTCAAAACATTCACTGGTAAACTATTTCACATTAAATAGATACTGTATCAAGGAGTATTTCTGTTCATTCATTTTGAACCTTAAGTTAGTTTTATTTGATGCTTTCTACTTTTTCTTTTGCAGGAGACTCCTATTTGCTTTTTTCATGCCACTTCCAATATTACAGACCTTCATCACATTCCCTGCTCATCTTTCTCTTTTCCAGGTTGAAAACTATTAGATTACCTATTTTTTCATCATACAAACCCATACCATATCTTTGAACATCACTTCCAGGCTTCTCTGAATTTTTTCCATTTTATCATATTCTTTTTGAAATAGAAAGGCCAGAACTGAACAAATATTCAATTTTCAGTTGTACCGTGGATTTAACTATGGCATAACAAGGCTTCCTCTTTTGATTTCTATTCCTTTTGAAATAGTTCCTGGCCTTCTATGTGCTTTCTTGATAACTATAGATAATTAACTTGACACTTCCTGGATTTCATTATTATAAATCCAAATCTCAATCATGAGTAGTAATAATCAGTTTAGATCCCTTTCCTATATAAGTAAAGTAAGAATATATTTTTCTTTATATGCATCACCTAACATTTATTCATATTTAATTTTGTCTGTCCTTTTATTACCAAGTTACTCAGTTTTGTGAACTCCTTTTCTGCAGACCGTCATCATTCTTAACTGAAATACTTGGTTACCATGAATAAATTGGCCACCTCCCTCATTTCATCTCCTTTTCTGATTCATTTGTGATTATGTGAAACAACAGAGATACCAATTCAGAACCACATGTAAGGCATCCCTCCACTGTAAAGGCCGATTGTATGCTTTTACCGTATTTCCTTTATGTTACAGATTTCTTTATACATGTGAAAATATTCCTTCTTATTCTATGATAGCTTAATTTCTTTAAGAGGCTTTGGTGAAAGACTTTACACAATATTTTTTGAAAATCAGAGCAGACCACACCAGCTAGATGTCTCATGTTAGTACGCCTACCGACGACTCCAATGAATTTCACTAGATTTGTGTGATGTGACTACCCTTTAAGAAATCATGCTGATTCTTCACCAATATATAATTATTAAGCCAACTGGCTTCTAAATTTCATTTTTAGAAAGCATTCTACCAATTTACATGATAAAGATACCAGGTTTACTCATCTGTGGATTAGTTAAGGAGCCTAGGAGGCCATGGAGGGACAGAGCTTAAAAGCATGGTGGCGTAATACTAAAGCCCTTTGTGAAATCAAGCCATATTTGCAGGGGAAAAAAAATCATCCAGAATATACAGGTATTTCAAACATGAAACTTGAAACCAAAGTTTTGATGCTGATCTCTTGGGATAATTCATGATTCAGACTTTTCTTACCAGGCTCTTAGCTGGTTATTAATATTCTAACTGCCTGAATTTGCTTTCTCTTTCATTCCCTGTATGAAAGTTATGTATTATCTTGTCTACTTGGCTGCTAAGCAACTGTAATAATGCCTATCACAGGCAGCCGAACAGATAGACGTAACTGCTGTTTACTTTGTCTGTTGGTGGTGATGGTGTATGAATATAAATAGGAGATGGCAGGCAATGGCAATAACAGAACAAATGTCACTGAAACTTTTGAGAAAAGCTAAGTTAAAGCTTAGATTATATGGGTAGTTGAGACAGTTTTGTTACAGAGTCTGAAGCTGAAGGAACAGAAGCAATCACTGTTGTGGGAGTGAGCTGGCAACTCATTAATTGCAAATTAATTTATTTAACAGCTTATAAGCAGTGTTAATCATATTAGTGTCTGAGTTCTTATAACCAGCAGTAGATTTATCCTCAGATCACCTGAGTTACTTTGATTTCCTTTGATACACTGGGGCACAAAGAAGACAAGCAGATCTTGATTAATTTAGTATCTATGTAAACCCCAGTTAGAGGAGAATTAAGATCTTAATAACATCCATCCCCACCAAACAAATAATATAAAATGTTAAAAAAGTAGTATTGTGCATAAAGGTGTTTCTTTGGTGAGATCAAACGGTAAGGATTTTTTTTCCATTGACCTCAGCCAAGCAACCTTCAATCTCATGAGATTATGATTTTGGAGTGTAATTCTAACACAGTAATTGCATTGTTTAGCATTAATATTTTCCTTATTTTAATGAGCTAGGCTTTCCTTTAATGCGAAGGAAAGTTTCTTCAGCATTACTTTTTGGTTTTTTTAAAACACAAAAACCCATCCATACACAAAAATTCCAGTAAATTTCATTCTTGCATAAATTCTTAAGATCTTAGAGCTCTAAACTATGCTTTTTTAAAGAATAGTTTCCCTTCAAAAGGGAAACTGAGTGTGTCCACAGTGAAATTGCAGATCATCTGCAAACTGCACCAGAAGTTCAACACCAGAGCAAGAGATGCGCTCAAGTATGTAATGCTTGCTCAGCCACTGACACTGATATCAGAACCTCCAATTACCATGAGAGTTCTTGTTATCTGATCCATTCCTTACCACTGAAATGAAGCCACCAGTTCATAAACAACTGAAACACTATTAGATGATAACCATTTTTTCTAACAATATAGTACTTAGCAGTTATACTTAACATTTCTCATCTTCTGAGTGCTTTAATAACTTTACCAGGTGAGGCTAGAATTGAACCAAAGACCTAAAGATCAAATGCTTTTTTCACTGAAAATAAATTCTCAAAAGGAAGATCAAGGGGCACTAAAATAAATAAAGCAAGTGTAAGATGTTAATGAAGTTAAAATTCCTTTCTACAGAATATAAACTAAACATGGCAAAGGGATCAAAGCAAGAAGTATCTAATGGCAAGAACACGCTGTTGAAATACCTTGTGTCTTGCTTGCTGTTTATTTGCTACCTTATTGTCTGATTTTAAACAAAACTTTTCTCACATTTGTGTCATATACTTCTACCTATCCTGTGACAGGAAGGTCTTGCCATCTTTCCATTTGCAGAAGGGACATGTTCTGTCTCTATTTTATACTTATAGTGAGGTAAGGATTGCCTTTTGAAATAGGTCTTGTTAAAATGATATTTGATTTCAGTGCTCCAAAACAGAATAACAGTAGCAAAAACCTTTATATTTCAAAAAGCTATTTCTGACTAATAGTGATGAAATGCCAATAATGCTTTTTAAAATAAGTGGTATTCTTCTTATATATGATAATTATCTAATAAAGGGCATGCAGAAACATGAAAAAAATTAATTACAGTGTTAGTTTATACTTTTAAAATTTGGGACTCTGAACTACAGATCCAATATCACTTTCAGTAAAACTCCTTGGCAGGCCAGTTTGTATTTTTTTTGTATGCCATAATATTTGACATGCTTTTCTACATGGGCTGGAAAATGGGACTTTCTAAAGGTTGATTATGGGAGAGCAATTTCATCTTTGGAAGCAATTAGGAAGTCCATGCAGTATGATCTTTTCCCATGTGCATGACTTGATAGAAGCATATAAAATCTTTTTAAAAGGTACTGCTAATGTTCAACAGAGTTGTTAAGGAAAACCATTAGAGAGAATAAAGGGGAATGATTGGGAATACACAGGGAGGGAAATTTGGAATATTTTTCACACACAATGTTGTTTTCAGCAACAAAGGCTGGGATAGTTAACAACTTCATGGAAACCTATGGGAAATGGACTATGTGTAAGTGAATGAGTTTTTAATAAGACAAATTATTGTAATTCTTATATAAATAATGGTCCTTTCATTGTGTGAATGACACTGGAAAAATTAGAGGGCATTCCAGCAAAGCCAACGAGAGTAAGTCGATATTTGGAGAATAAAGCTTATGGAGAAAGTGCTGGGGAGTTTACTTTAAGCACTAAAAATGACACAAAACTTTTATTCTGCAAGGTGCTGGGTTGGTCTGGAGCAATACTGAATATAGTAAAGTCAACAGAATCAGAGGTGCTGAAAAGCTGGAAAGAAAATCTATCTTGCTTCACCTGACAGCAGTTGAGAAGCAGCATATGCTGGATGGCGTATAGCCTGACTATGCATTTCAATTCCTCTTATTCCAATTATAAATTAAAAATATAATATAAATAAGATACTAGGTGTCTCAACAATAGTTCTTATTATTGCTACAAGTTCCAATCTATTTTTCCATCCATGAAAAGGATGAAAGGATGAATGGTGGTTTTTTCCCCCACTAAACTGCTCAGGTATCTGCCTAAGACTCAGTGCCTAATGCAAAAATATACTGGATAGAGCTCACTGGAAATTTGTGTTTAGAATATTTTTCCTAGGAAAAGAATAGGTTCAGCAAAGGAACCAAAGATTTCATGGGAATGTTCTGTAGAATTCAGCTGGAAATAAGATCTACTCTGGAATGGATTGGTGATTATAGCACTCAATTGAATTCAAAGCTATCCTTCACCTCATCCCACCTATTCCTGACTCAGCTAATAGTCACAGTCTGTGTTTCAAATCACCCCTGGCAGATGCCTTAAACCCTGCCTTCCTCCCAGGTTATCAGCAATTCTAAGACACTTATTCTTTCTCTAAGATAATAAGTTTCTGAAACCTAAGGATTTGCACAAATCAAACTTCTGCCTTTACTTCTGGCTAATCACTAGATTCAATTGAAGAAAGGTGCTTCTGGGTTTATTCAGCCTCCATGTCTTTCACCAGATGTGTGACCCTGAGCACTCATTTGCAATATTTTCTTCTGTTGCTATGTTTGTCTATAAAAGTGAGAGAATACTTCAGAACTCGTTTAGGAGTGTTTATTTTTAGACAGCTATTGAAAAAGATGCCCACATAAAATAACAGACTTCATACAAAATGGTGCCAAATAACAATTGACGCAACTAAATGACACAAACAAAAAGCAAAGCTCTCACACACTGCAGGAAAGAAATGAAACCCAGAAATGGTTTATTTTGTCTATTTTTTTTAAAAGAGATCTGATGCAACAGATCATGCTCTAGAGCACTTCGCTCAGTGCCAGAGCTACAAAAAATAAAAATGGATTCATGTTAATTTTAAGCCTCCAGGTTCTCACTCCTGGGATACTACACTCTCCAATGATTAATTCAGAAGCTTGGCAGACAGTAGTGCTTTGCCTGCAACTGTGCCAATGGGAATTACTCAAGCATAGAGACTAATCTCAGATAAAGAAGCTGTGAGGAAAAGTCACAGACAGAAGGCAGTGTTCAATATTTGCCTTTTAGGGACATACAGGAGAACTCTTAGTTCTTGTCACTTAGCTAACACATCATAACATGAGTAAAGAACATATATATCCACATCATGATATTGGTGTTGGGTTTTTTTATGATTCAAAAAAGCAAAGTTATGTTTTTGTGCAATGTACTCTCTCTGTACCACAGAAGACTGTTTTTTAGGTTATATCCTCAGTAGTGGAAATTGACATTTTTCTATAACTTTTGCTCATAGCTTGGCCTCTTTTTTTCAAGGTTATAGTCAAACAGCCAAAACAATGAGCATTACACATGAGGTGTTTTCTAGCAGAGAGCAAACAGAGTTCAAGCTGATTGTGGGTGCATTCATTCAATTTGGAAAATGTTTCCTCTAGCTGTTCCTACAAGAAAGAGATTGACAGTCAGAACTCAGCATGAGAGGGAAGTTTTTGAATTCTCTTGCATGCTGGAGAGCATGTAGGTTAATCACCATCTTAAGATGTTGGGCAGGTAGCACAGCCAGACTGTGAAGCACGGAGATCAGAGGTGACTTCACCCCATGTGAGCTGAATGTAAAGGAAAGCGGCAATAACATCTGAAAATTTAGGCTAAAGTTCCGCATTTATAGTATGCATTGCTACCATTTTAAGGAGGAGGGGAAGTTAGAGAAATGAGTAGAACTACTGTTTGGCTCTTCATGTGTTTTCAGCAGCTACATACCCTTATGCAGTTAAAAAACAACTTCCTAACAGCTTTACTATCAAGGTGACTTTGATTCTAGTTGCCCCAAGCCTCTGTGGTTGCTTTCTGCAACACTTTAAACAGGTTGGGGGTGGTGACTTTGTTTATTAGAGAAACTGCTGGTTTTTGGCTTCTTTTTGCCTGCTTTAGATCTTTCAGAAGATAGTTCAAAGCTGTCAATCCCTTTAAAAGGAGGAACTTAGAAAGGTAAAAGAAAAAAGCAACATACCCACAGAGTGATAGGAAGGAAGGAGATGCCAGGACTCTTCCTTGAATCAGACAAGCATAGATAATTCAGGATTCCTGCTATTTACTGCAGGGTAAGACAAGTAACTAGGTACATATCCATGGGTAATTTTGAAATGTGGGAATTCACTCACTGCTCCTTTGTGACTTCTGAAAACATTAGGAAAGTTTCTTGTGCCTGTTGACAGCACTCCTTCCCCAGTTCAGAGGCCATGGCACTATCTGCATATAGATTATGCCATTCAATCGATAAGGAAGCCTTTGCATGTGAAATTGGACCAAAACCTTAAGAACTCTGTGTTCTGCAAAGCAGGGCTCCAGTGCTTATTGGAATATCCTATTCCCATAATTCTCTGTGCTCACTTAGTCTATTTCACATGATCCCATTAACTTTTAGCAAATCTCTTCCACAAGGCATAATGAAACACTGTATTTTCACAAAGGTCAGAAGAGCAAAGTCAGATATATTGAGAAAATAATCAATAAATATGTCTTTTCTCTGCAGTAGTATTTAGCACTTCAGGGGGTGGATGGAATGCTTTAGCATAAAAATAGAAAATGTTATTTTTCCAAGCATATTATTTTCAGATTTGCTTACTATCCAATTCCTTCTTACGGAAAAGTGCCAGTGGCCTAAGCATACTGCTTCATACCATTTTAAGACCTTCCTTAGTATCATACAACATTTAATGACTGAAAGTAATTTTTAAAGAATGGCTTTATTAACTGTTTTATTTGAAAAAGGAGAGAGGGATAACATTCCTTATTTCTACCTAAAATGATTAAGATCAAGAGTAATTTTCAGCATTCATAATGTTCATAACTCTATATACACACAGACTATTTTTGGATTAATACAATTTAAAAATCCTAACAGGACATCATCATGGCTTTGCCAGAGATTATTGTGTTAAAGACACTCCAGCTCTGATTCTCCATAACACATTGAGAACCTACTGGCGTGCTTTGCTCTTTTGCGTAAACAGAAAGCCTAGCATACAGCACTTTTATTTCCTTTTACCATTATTACACGAATGTAGCTATAAATATTAACTCTCACGAAGTACATTTGTTGCAGAAACATGACTGAAAATCTTCCCTGTAATCTGATGTTAAATTCTTACTTGCTTTCTACACTGGATGTTCTTGCAGCCTTGTGAGACTGTTCTTGTTTGGGGAGAGAGACATTTGGGACTACAAGAAGTCTGATACAAAGGTGATCAAAGTCTGATACAAAGGTGATACAAAGATGAGAGTGAAATGGGAGTAGGGGAAGAGTTTCAAGGTAGTCAAAGACTATGGACAAAAATATTTTCTCTCTTTTTTGAAAGAGTCTTAGATATTTTATTCTACGTATACAATTAAGCTACTGTGGCAAGTGCAGGGATGATGAATGTTAAATTACAGATAACAGCTATTGTTTACCTTTTAAATATCACTCAGTTTGTGTAAATCTCTTAAAAAGAACACATCTATAGGATTTTCAGTTACCTTGCTTGGGGACACTTTTGCTCTCTTCCATGCAAAGTGCCTTGTTAGGCATATTTAAGGCAACAGTGACAAGTTAAATATCATAAAAGGCGTCACAGCTGTGTTGTCTTACAGGAGATCATTAAGGAGTGAATGACCATAGCGTTTCTGGTTAAGACCTAGGTGTACAGCCAGAGCAATGTGAGAGCCCAGGCCCAACACAGCAGAGCAAAGACAGCAGTGTTCTGGCAGCACTTTCTGTAGGAAACCTGTTGGGTGCTTGCCAACTTGTGCGCTTGCCTGCGGAAGCCACCTTCCTGTAGCATCGTAGGAATAGCACAGCATAGCTCAGCTCAAGCTGAGGTAGTACCTTAAAAGCAGTGAAAAGGGCTGAAAGTACCAATTCCTGAATTTGAAGGCTTCAGCAAGAGAGGCCAGAGACCTGAATCCTCCTGAGTGCACGAGTCTGACAGAAACGAAAGGGACACTCGTTTGGCACAGAGGTTCCTAAACCGACAGCCTGGGTAAGAGCCAGCCCTGCAGCCCCAGCTCGCCAGCCCTGGCTCCGCGGCTGGCCGGACAGCTCCCAAGAAAGCGGCCGAGTGCTCAGCAGTCAGGTATTGACAGGTTTTTGGCAGGCAAGATTTATCCGGAGCCTTCCTGACTTTCTGTCAGGACTCTGCTAATGTTGAAAACTCTGGTAAATATTAGATTTTGAGGACTCTACATTCTCCAACAGAAGATTTTGCAGGTGAAGAATTTCTGTCAGGCTGTCAAACTTTTCTATACTTGGCGCATTTGACCTTTCAGCAGCTCTCCTGCTAGTTCTGACACATATGGCTCAACTCAGTGCCATGAAGTACTTCATTTTTACTAACACGGAATTTGTTCCTTTATAGTGAGAGATGGTAATATGGCATTTAAAGTCAGTCTTCTCTAGCTTACAGCGTACCTCTGTTCAGTTTAAGTGTACATCATTCCATTTTCACCATTACCTGCTAGGAGCAGACCAGGGCATCATTCACAATAATTTCATTTTCTCAGATGACAAAAAACAGGCAGACATATTTTCTTGCAAAATACAAATATTACCTGAAAACGTTCATATTGTTTGTTAATGTAGTTTGAAAAAAACCGTGACAACAACCTGGCATTGAAATAAATTTAATTTTGTTTCTAATTAAGCAGAAATGAGTACTGAAATTCAATAAAACCAAGCAGTAACTGGGGGATTGAGCGAGTTACCTTTTTCTATTATACTATAATCATGTTATATAGAGAGGCTTTCATGACCTTTAGAGCCACTTGAGAACCTAATAAACAGCATCAGGCCTAACTCTGTCAGCAGCATGTTTTTTTATTGAGATAGTACTGTTACTGCCACTGTACTGGGCTTTTGTGATTTTATATGTCATTTTTGTCTAATCTAGAATTTTAAAATGTTCTAACATTTATTTTTATACCCTATATTAAGCTGTTGCTTAGTGAAGTAACTGCAACATTCAATATATATATATATATATATATATAGTGCATGGACTTGTGCCACTAACCTCATCTTGTTTCCATGGTTTTTTGTTGTTCTCCACATATCTAGTCTGTTTTTAAATTCTGTGTTATACATATCTTTGGGAGGAGGAATTATCAGCAATCACAAACAGGCACTGGGAGAGCTGGGACCTGAAGATTATATTGCTAGCTGTTTAACTGGGAACATTCAGTTAAAAGAGAAGACTGAGAATCTGGATGCTAGGAGTCTATTTATGCTCCTGTCACCAATGCATTATATAAACTGAGGCAAATCACTTTACCTCATTATAAAATGGCATGGAAAAATTTATCTAAAAAGGATTCTGCAGAGACACAGGCAAAACTGTTATTTTTTCATGCTTATTTTTGCTGATTTTTTTTTTTAAGAAACTATTCTTTGAAAAGAGTTGTTTTTCTTTTCTTCAATAAAAACAAAATCCAAATGGCCCTTAATGCCAAAAAGTTGGCTTGAAACTGAAAAAAAATATATTTTTCACAGTAAAAAGGACACTTTCAGAAAAAAAGAAATGTATTGAATGAACCATTCTCTGCTGGGAAAAAAATGTTTTGAAAGAATTTTTTTTATCAGTTCTGGTACTGTATATCTGAGGTATCTTTCCAAAACAGGCAGCCTAAAATAAAATGTGTGTAGGTGGGGGATGGGATAATCCATCCTTCTAAATGATGCCAGAGGTAAATGAGGTGAATTTGGCTGCTATTGTTATCTTAGTTCACCGTTTAGGGAAAGAAAGATGTTAATGGTCCAGCTGCTCTCTAAGATTTCTTTACTTACTTTCAAAATTTTTATAATATGTATGTCCACTTTATACAAACATGAAAACAACCAAGAAACATTTGTAGACATTGTCTAATAAGAATTTAGATACTTAATTTACTTTTGGACAAACTATTTTAAAATAGAAAAATATAAGTCCACTATTAAATATCTCTTAAGTAAGGCTCTCATTGAGAACATGACAAAAACATCTGCTAAAATAAAGAATCAAGTGTTCAGGAGATGTCATATTTCTCATATTTTTTATTTACATTTACCCACTACACTGGCACATTTCTGTTTCATTGCCTTTGCCTGATACTTCAGGGTGTCTTGCATTCCATCAGTGACTGCTACCTGTGATGTCACTGACACAGTGTTTCCTTTTCCAGAGTTGAAATAATGCAACTATTGACATTTTAAATGACAACAAGAAGTGAAAAAGGTTTAACGGGAGGAATTATCATTTATTTCTATATCTGAGCCTGTAATCCTAGCCTACACTGTTGGGACAGATATCAGTGCATGACATCTAGTGGTAGATGAAAGACATCCATTGATTTGTGCTATCAAGGAAAGGTTCTTAAATTACTGCATTCGCATGTACCCAGCACAAGGGAAAATTATTCTTATCTAACACCAGGTGATCATATAAGACAAATTTAGTCTTTATGAATCCTTGGACAATACATCCAGACAGACTCAACAGACTGTTTTCTATTTTAAGCAATAGGTTTTATTTTCGTCATAAAGTTCTGTTTCTGTTGAAGGAATTCTGAGAGGCAGCTGTTTAGATACATTAAAGGTTTTTCAAGCAATAATCATACAAAATAAGAGCTATTTAATACTTAGAAAGCCCTTTATTTTTCTTAAGTGGTAAAATGTTCTGAGGTGTTATAGGTAACACAGCAGTCCTGTATTTTCCATTGAGATATCCTCGACTTCCTTGACCTTCTGATACCTACGTGACATTCTCCACTGTGAATTATAGTAGGAATTTCAACTGTATTGAGGAAGAATAATAACTAAATAATATCGAAGTATTCCTCCCACTTTAGACAGAAGTTTATTTGTAAAGATGGAGTGGCTGTGTAAAAAGTACCTGTTCTGGGGATATCTGAAGCTTTTCACATATCCAATTTACCAAACTACAGTTTTAAAAACTGGATAGGTCTTTCCAAGTTTAGAGCATGTTCAGGCACTGTACTGGGTCAAAGCCTACCTGTTTAGCCACACTAGAGAATCCATTTCAAGTTATTGGCCAGCGTTCTGAGAAGAGGAAAATGTTTTAGCTTTCTGAATTCCCTTCACTAGCTTTTCTGTTTCTCCCTGTCCTTCACTTTCCTTTTCCATCCTAGCTAACATTTCCCTAAATATGCTTTGATGGTTTTTTTGTCAGAACTACTTTTCCTGACAAATTGACACTTTACTAGGAACCTTTTTTTCAGATGCATTTGTATTTTTTCTAAACATAAGAAGACTTCTGTGATTAAAAAAAACCCCTACAACACAACAAATGAAAACCAAACCCAAAATGAACCTTCTTTCTCAAGCCTACAGCAAGACACTACCAGTTCAAAGTGGAGAAGGTGGAATAATGTTTTATCTGGACAAAACAAGACACATGCTTGCAAGGCACCAGATTGTTTTATTTGAAATGAACTCCCAGATGAGTTCACACAGTAACAGAATGTTTAATGGAAATTCTCAGCTCAAATTATTAAAATCAGCAAAAGTATCAACAACTGAAAACAGGATTCTTGTAAAAGAAATTCATAAGCAGATATGACTGGATAGTGCATAAGTTCATTGCCAGCCATGCCATGTTAAGTCAGCAAGTACAGCTGTTTTCCATATATTTCTCTAACATCAAATGCATTTAAGTTCTTTCAAAGTTAGCATATTTTAAAAACAGTGTATCAGCAACTGGGGTGGGAATTATGTTTCTTTCCTTTGGACATTTGCATGCTAATCATGATTTAATCTGACATATTAAACAACTGTAAGAGAGAAAATGTTTGCAAGAGAACACCCTGCCCTGGAGATGTACTGGCTGCTTTCCATCAAGGACGATGGAGCCAAGGGCAAGGGAGGTTTAGCAGATACGAGAGGCATGTGGCATTGTGGCTCTGTGTATGAACAGGAGTGGAAAATTAGGGTTGAGGTGGGTTGATTAGAGGGAAGCAGTTGAGACTCAGCTAATATTCAAACAACTGTCTACATAAATAGGTATGGGCATGTATCTGAATTATCATTCTGAACTCTACCTCCTGTACCATATAGCAGTAATAACCATTAACCTTTTCTAAGGTCTGAATACAAAGATTACCCATTTAACGTAATGGCAAAGACATCACAGGGACAGAATACAGCACATAAAGAACAGAAATGATCTGTGAAAGGACAGTGCAGTAAGGAATTTCTACTGAGCCTCCTTCAGTAACAATGACCTTTGCAGAGTCCTCAGTTTCACTGAGAGTTCATACAGTTGCTAAAGAAATGTTATGGAAATATTTGTTATATAATGTGAAACAACAGGACGGAATGAGTTACTTTTGGTGAACAGTAATGTCCGATTCAGCTGCAATCAGTGTGTCTTTTGACTTCTGCTTTTTCTGGTGCCTCTGCAAGACAAGACAATAAAAACTCCTCACGATGTCTGACAGAAAGGGGTAGATACAATAAACATAGTCAAAAACTACTTGATCTTTTGTACAAAGCTACTGTTGGAATTGTTGCCATTACACATTTGTATGACAGGGAATTGCAGCAAGACTGGGTACAGCAGAACAGTGGTTACTCGGCATGTAAAATAGGCCAAAAAATGCTTGTTCCTGAAGTTCTTCCCAATTTTCCTTCCTTGATGCACCTCCTCACACACAGACACACAGACATACAGAGACACACACGTGTGCATGGTCTCTCTCTGACTGTCTCCACGGTAACAGCAGCATCGGGATTCTGCTGCTGCTGCTACATGTTTTGGAGCTGCCTTTGCTCAGGGGGTTGCTTGCCCAATGCTGCTGGTGCTTGGATGCACCAGCATCACCTGCCGGATGCTCTCCCTGTGTCCGAAGGGCCACTGGCTGTTAGACACACTTGGCTGCAGTACCCCCACATGCGCTGCCGTTTGGCTGTGGGTGGTTTATGGTGACAAGTGCTAAAGTGCTTTCTAACATTTGTACGTGAGTGTGCTGGTTTTGGCTGGGATAGAGTTAATTTTCTTCATAGTAGCTAGTATGGAGCTGTGTTTTGGATTTATGCTGAAAACTGTTGATAATTCAGGGATGCTTTTGTTATTGCTGAACAGTGCTTACACAGAGCCAAGGCTTTTTCTGCTCCTCACCCCATCCCACCGGTGAGCAGGCTGGGGGGGAACAGGGAGCTGGGAGGGGACATAGCCAGGACAGCTGACCCCAACTGACCAAAGGGATATTCCATACCATATGGTGTCATGCTCAGCATATAAAGCTGGGGGATGAAGGTGGCAGGGGGGACATTCGGAGTTATGGTGTTTTGTCTTCCCAAGTCACCATTACACATGATGGAGACCGGCTTTCCTGGAGATGGCTGAACACCTGCCTGCCAGTGGGAAGCAGTGAATGAATTCCTTGTTTGACTTGGCTTGTGCACGCAGCTTTTGCTTTACCTATTAAACTGCCTTTATCTCAACCCATGGCTTTTACACTTTTTTCGCCAATTCTCTCCCCCATCCCCCTGCAGTGGAGCGAGCAAGTGGCTGCTTGGTGCTTAGTTGCTGGCTGGCGTTAAACCATGACAGTTAGGCAGAGGGACGAAGTGCATGCAGGTTTATTTGGGCGGGGAGCTACTAACTCAAGACAAAAAGTACATGGTATAATGAGTGCCTAGAAAAAGGAGCATCCTGTTTTCAAAACTTGGAGAAGAGGTAAATTTCTACTAAAGATGTTGCATTTTGCAGTGTCTCCAGGCCATAGTCATACCACTTACTATGCTAGTACAAATCCCCAAAGATATAAAAGTAAACTCTGGGGCACCATGAAAGTGAAGTGTACAGAGAGTAAGCCAGAATTTTGCCCGCTTTAGGCTTTTGACAGAAGAAGGAGCTAAACACGTATGGAGGAGGTGAAAATCCTCTCTTTCACCAACTGTCATGGAAGCAGATGAGAAGTCTTCTTACTATCTGCTAGTAAGCGCCTTTCTGAGTTGGAAAGTGGAAGCCTAGTGATGAGTACTACATTTATAAAAAGGTCATGGTTAAAGTTCTTTTCAGAAGATAGATGAAGAAAGAAATCCATTATGTTCCATATTTTTTAATAACACTGAGCACAAACATGTACCTGATGTAGGTCAAAAATTTTTGTGTTAGATATTCCTCTTACACAGTAAATTTTTGCTCAGTGATGGTATGTTGTTAGCTAAAAAATGTTATATGATTAGCATTATATCAATGCTGTGCTATTAGCTTTAATATCTTTTTTTCTTTTTAATGTCATACCTTCTTAAAAGGAGGAAAATCAGAACTGTTGCACAATGGAAAGTGGACCATGCAAACAGAAATAGGAAAGATTTGTATCTGTTTCCTAACAGGGTGGTTCACGCTTGTAACTTTAGGGAGCAAAACAAAAACACTGAATCTCAAATGCTGGATCTTAGAACTTGAGTGATGCTAGCTGGAATTCCAAATTCTGTCTTTATGTCATAATAATAGCAATAATAACAACATTTTTCATTCATAACTTCTGTATAACATTTTGTCCTACAGCTGTGTAGCCACAGTCACCACTGAAATAAATTTACCTCTGCGATAAATGTTGGCAAACAAACAGACCAGGGAAAATCAGCACGCAGCACAGCAAGAGAGAGGAAGGCAAATTTTGGTCAAGGACTCTGGGACAAATCCTGCTGACAGTGAAATTGCCATAGGCTCTTTAATGTCCATGCAGCACAGAAAGACCAATGCATAGTAAATGTCATGGCATTCCATTTATTTGCTCTTTATATACTGTTTAAATGCTTCCCATAAAACACAACCCTTCCAATAGTGCTCTTCTTCATTCACCATTCTGGTGCAGAGATATATATATATCATTATCATTTTGTCTGCATATTGATTTTTCGCCTCAGTCTTTTGCCTATTTCTTTCACATACATCTTTAGAATTTTTTTAACTGTTTTCTTACAGAAGATGCTCATGTCCAGTCAGTCAGCAAAGGCCACTAACCAGCCTGTTCACTACCTCTGTTCCTTTCCCCCCCCTATTTCTACTATAATACCTATTAGTGAAAACAAGTTAGGAAACACTTGCGTGGTGCTTAAAGAGCTAGGTCAATATTTCCATATTCAAATGCAGAATAAGATTTGTCTCAAAATCTTCAAATCACAGCTGTTCATTTAATCATATAAATCTCTCTTTCGTGTTTTGTCCATTTATTCACTATTACACTGTTCAGTTGCATATTTTCATTAGAGCCAAGTAATCTTCCTGAGTCAAGTGATGTCCTTTAATGAGATTATAATTCTATTGATCCTCAATCCCAAGGAACGCATTAGGGTGTAAATACATTTAAAAAATCATCATCATGGTTAATTCAATGTATGGATAGTGAGGAATTTTTTACCCCACTGTTTTTCCTTGTTTAATTATTTTTTTTTTTTAACCTATGGCTTTTTGTGAATGAGATCATTAGAGAAATATCTCCCAAGCTTAAATTCCTTATTACGAAACCAGCTGAGTTTTGAGGAAATGAATTCAAACAAAAAACAGAGAACAAGAGAGACAAACTTCACTGATATGCGCCCACTGGGAAGTGGCTGGACTGTTAACAGGAATGCAGTGGGCTTGGATTGTGGCATGAAATAAAATAAAAACTAAAAGGAAAAAAAAGCAAGAAACCCTGCAGCCATTGCATTTGACTTTCTAATAATGTCAGTCTCAGAGGAGAGCAGAGATGGAAATGAGAAAGGGTGCACTTGTGATGCAGTCATTCCTGCTGTCATCGCCTTTATGGCTTTTCAGCAGGCCACAAAAGGCCAATCCACTAGAATATGAATGAGATACAGTCATGGCCCCACCAAGTAAGTAGGAGGCATCAGACCTCCCTGTTCGGGTCCTAATAGCTTTTTCCAGCTCACTAATCTCTCACTGTAAATGAAAAACAAGACAAGACAAATAAGAAATTATCCTCCCTCCCCATACCCTGTCTCTGCTCACTTCTCTTTGATTATTGTTCTGAAAGGCTTCAGAAAACTGGAAGATTTAATAGCTGACAGGAATTTGGTAAAGTAAACCCCTCTTGGAGTGAGTTTTATTCCCACTCACTAGACTTCTGGATTAAATATGCAATATTGTTATTCAGTTATGTGTGGAAAGACTTCAGGTAGGCACGGGGAAGAAAGGGGTTAAAGGGACAGAGAATTTTAACAATGGATGTTTTCTCCAGTAATTATGTATCTGAAATTCATTAGGGGACAGGTGAGCTGCACTGGGTGGAGCTATTTTAGTTAATGCCACCAATGCATAGAAACTGTATATACTCTCCCTTTCCTAACAATTATACTGAAGACACCTTTCACTGATTTCAGCTGTGGTCTAGACACAATTCCAGGCTCTTTTTTAGGATTCTGATACATTGTTCTGCCTCTCAAGAGCTGCATGGGTTTCAGCAACAGCAAAGCATAACAATAAATTTCAGATGACAGGGGAGCTTTGCATTGTTCAGCAGAGCACTGAGCGGGGTACCTTCAAGCAGACTCACGCTGGAACCGGTAGTGTAGCCACAGGCTGAAATAATCTTACTTGTGAAGATTATACTATTTTGATTGAGTTAGAAAAAGTTCTTCCTCTTTAAATGCATATTGTACTATATACATTTTCCCATTCAGTTGAAGATAGCTCAAGGATACATATGGGCTCCATTCTCCATGCTTTGGTGTGGTATGGAGGCGTACAGTGCTGATTCTGTAGACAATCAAGCATCCTCTCCTGGCAGTATTAACTCAACTAGCGTGGAAGCAAACTGTGCTCTAGCCCACATGCTCCTGTTGACAGTAAGAGAGTTGTATATTAATTGCAACATTAGCTATTTAACTCTGTCAGATAAGCAGCCAAATATTACTAGTCCCATTAAGATCAAGGGAAAATTTGGACAAGTTTAAGTAATTGGACCAAGGCCATTTCAGATTGTCAGAGCAATGTTTATAAAGCAAAATACTTTTCTGGATCATGTTAGCTCTTAGTCTCTACTGTTGAGGGCCTTATGAACTAATTGAAAGTAGAAGTGGCAGAACTGCAGACTAGACTGGATTAAGTGTGTATCCAAAAAACAGTTCTTCATTGAGTGTTTGAGATACATGAGATTACAACATTGCATATACTTCAAAGATATTTGCTTCATTACACATGTATTTTGTGCCTGTGAAAGGCAGAAATATTCTTTGACATATGACTTCAGCTAATGTTATTGGCAGAAAATCAGTTAAGTTTTTTTTAATACTGTTCATTTTACATCTTTAAATTACTTGAAATATGATACTTGAATAAAAGATTTTTAGGGATTTGTTTTACTTTATTGATCAAGAAGATAGTGGTGTTGAAAAAAAATGAATTTTTGGCAACATACACTAGCCTCAGGGTTTTGGATAGTATGTACTGTTTGGACAAGGAGGATTAAGTTGTTTGACAAAATAATTTTTTTGAACAATGTGAATATTGATTAAGGTGATTCCTGCAGAATGAAGGTTGAATTGGTTTAACCTAGTTCTAGGGAAAATACATTGAGAGTGATCTATATTTTAATAAAAATTGTTCTGTGGTGCTTATTCTTACGTTCACTGGCAAAACCAGAGGCCAAAAAATGCGAGGTTTGCATTTAAAATATAGGTCTTTGTCAGCCTAAAACCTTGCACAGGACTTATTCACTGTTTAAAATGTGCGAGTAAGTTCTTTATCATACTCTATTTCTGATGGATCCAGCTATTAGCAGAAAAAGCAGAAGCATATAGATCTTTCCTGATGCACTCAGTACAAGGCAGAGCTGGGAACGGAAGATACTGATTCCCTCTTTTAACAATAACTGTCTTACCAGCAACATTGAAAACCATAATTTGATTCTGAAGTCATCCTTAATGAGGTTGTATATATGTATCACTGTGTTCTAGGAAAACATGTTTTGAACCACTGACTTTGCTTGTCTTTAATACTGTCTATTTATATTTTCCATTATTTCTGTTTTCCTTCTTCAGTTTCATCTCCTCATTTCTGATATAAATCAGATAACAAAAATCTTTTTCTTTCTTTCTTTCTTCCTTTCTTCCTTCCTTCTTTTCTTCCTTTCCTTCCTTCTTCCTTCCTTTTTTTCTTTTTCCGTTCCCTTCCCTTCCCTTTCCCTTTCCCTTCCCTTTCCTTCCCTTTCCCTTCCTTTCCCTCCTAGATAGTTAGAGCTATCCATAGCCTAGGAAAGAATTACAAGAGTATTTTCTTGTCCAGAGTTTAGATGTCAATACATCACTTTAATCTCTTATCACCTTTAATCATATTTCAAGGAACTAAACTTGTAAGAGATGAAAAAGAAGCAATAAAATTGTAAATTATTCTTATTCTGAATTCATATCTCCCACCCGCACCTGCTCTACTTCCACACCTGCCTTCCAGCACTGTCAGGGCAAGACTGAGGCATAGAAAAACAACTGTAGTAGTATGACAACCATGTGATAAAAACTTATAAGTTACTTCATGTAGCCCCTAGCAATCTTTCTTACTGAGTTTAAAAGAAGTGATTTCCTCTGTTGCATGATGCCATTGAGAAGTTTCACATACAACTTCAATGTATAGGATGCCCATTTTGTAGCAGCAACATCTCATTTACAAACCTGTTTGATCTTCTGTCCTTGAGTTGCCGTGGTGAACTTACATAGCCCCATCTTTTTGTCTTGCTGAATTGTGCAATTTGGAAGAAAGCCATAGTGTCTATTCATGCTTTCCCAAAATATAGAAATTCAGGCATCCTACTAGTACATGCATAACACAGTGTATCCTGAAGACAAATTTTGTCAGTCCTGGGATCCATAAGAACATAACTTTGCTCTCTCAAATCAGATTCTTGACCCACGAAGGCTTGGCCTTTTGTAGAGATATGTACAGATATTTCAGAGTAAGGATCAAAAAAAGAAATAAGAAATACTAAAACAAATCAAATTTAATAAGAAGCAACCTTCAGTATTGAAATCAGTTGCTTTGGAGCAGAGTAATCTGGATTTATAGCATGGTTCCAATACAGCAGTGGTAATGTATGAGCACATACTTCCAGTACACTTTATGATGAGGTAGAGAAAAATGTTTAAAGGCCTGTGTTCATAAAAGACCCTAGGTAAGTTCCAACGTGGAGAATTTAAACTCTTCAGTTTGATACTGAGTACGGACAAGTTTGAGTAAACCCACACTTTATACTTAATCAGCTTTATATTAACGTTAGCTGTACAAATCCTGAGTTGCAATGTAGGAAAAGGATTGCTGAATGAATACTTCTGAGTAAAACTACTAAATTCAGTGATATTATTTCATTTTATAGTAATAATTGTTACTGACAAGTGTTTGGATAAGGTGTAGAAAAATACATACAGTGAAACTATAAGGTTTGATGTTTTGATGACTACTTTCACCTTTAGAATTTCTCGCTGAAATGTAATGCTTGAGGTTCACCATTCACTATTCACCTGTTCCAAGTATCCAAAATAAAGATGCATAAACTAAGTAACCAACCACATCTGAAATGGTGAATACTACATTGCTTAATATGTATTCAGCAAAGTATTTCAGAGTTGTTGATGAACAGCTTTCAGTCAACTTACTGATTACATACAGATATCTAAGAAATATGGGCAAAACAAAGCTGGTTTTGAAAAAATTAATTCATCAAAACAGAGCTGTTAAATTCATAACATTATTCATTAACAGTAGTTTGAATAATTTGACCTGAAACACATTATTTAAGAGGAATAAATATTTAAAACCAATATAACTAATCAAAAGTGATTTAACTGCTGCTTATCACTAAATAATCCATTGCCAATGGTCCTTTCCTGTTGAATGAATCAACATAATAAGTGACTGCTGAAGCAAGAGGAACCATCATTTACCATTAGAACAATATACTGTATGTGTGAGATTGATAACTGCGTCCTAGAGCCATCTCAGTTTTACAACCAGTGTATTAAATAAAATGAAAAAAGAATTGTAGTAATAGAAAGAACAATAATTTAAATGTCATTAAAACAATGATAATCATTGAATAACTGCTACATCAACAAGTCTCTGCTCACATCAGGTACTTTTTACCTCCTGTTCCTTTTAGGGAAGCGAAGACAGTGCAGAAACTAGAGAAAGAAAACAAAGAAGATAGAAATTTTATGAAAATTGGTAAGTAGCAAAATAATACAAATACAAAAATAAGATTTAAGTCTTGTCTTTCAGTGCATTTCATACAGTCTCTGGACGGTTTTATATACTCAGTGCCTTCAAGTCTGGAGCACTGAAAAAACTGACATTTATTTTAGCCATTTCAATTATATGATCTATATACACGTAAGGTACCTGGGTATGCGTACAGGTCACATTGGACTTAAGTAAACTTAATATGGACATGTTTGTGTGTTTGTGTGTCTAGTGTGTGTGAAAGAGAAAGAGGAAAAAACCCCTACAATAAACAATTCTTTTCTGAAATAAATAGAAAAATAGTTAAATCAATAGTGGTGGTGTGCACCAGCCTGTGCTAACAATTTCAAGAAATGATTGGGTTTAGGATTCAGGGTCTCTCTGTTTGTCTCCCTGACTACATTCCCTTCTTGTCTTCTTTAAAAAGGCTGGCAAACTTGCACTTGAAAACTCTGCCCTGTGCTCAGTCTGTTAAACTTCTGCAATTTCATGTGAATTTGGAAAGTAAATGTGGCTGCCTTGTGACAGGTGTAGCAGACATATACAGAAATTATGCCAGAGAAAGAGCCATACTAGCTAATTAGATATGTGGAAAGTGATTTAAATATACATCACTTGGTTAGTCATGTATACAATTTGTCTTTGCTATTTACCTCTTACTTTTTTCCATTTCTCTGTGTGTGTTTAAAGACTGGAAAATGGTAAAGGAAAGGCATATAATTTACTGATGAGAAAGCCTCAGTGCAATCTCAGTGTCAGGGGAATTAGAAACAATAAGACTACATCTGTAAACATTTTAAGAAAAGAAAAAATTCCTATAACAGCTACAGTGCCTTTGCTACTTGAGGATAAAAAAAAACCAAAACATAGACAGTAATTTGGGGAAAGCAGAAATGTCAAACGCGTCCCTGTTCTGCACTTGAAATGGATATTGGATACTATCCTATGGGAAGGATGTGGGCATGGAAAATTATTTATAGCAAAGAAGCCAGCAACATGTATTAAATTTAAAGAATTTCAATTTTGCAGGCATGAATAATATGTAACTGAAGAGCTAGAATTAACTAGCTGAAAAGCTCTATGAAACTTTAATCTGAATATTTAGTAAGTATTGGAAAAATGGAGAAATGAAAAAGAACTGGAGGACTGCCATTTCCATTCTATTAACAGTTAAAAAAATGGGCAGCTTCAGGCTGGTTAGTCTGGAAAAGTAGTTGGATAAGTAATTCATTACTCTATTGAGACATTTGTGCACATTGCATTTTTAGATTTTTTTTTTTAAAAAAACAACATTTAGGGTGTAATGTCATGATTATGAAAACACAGTCCACCAGCGGTACAGGCATACAATGGCGTTTCTGTGGAGTTTAAAATTAGTGTACAAGATAAGCTGTTTATTTATGGGGTTTTTTCAGACTCTATCTTGTGCAAAAGAACAAGGTGATAGGTTATGTCTCAACTGGCCATAAAGATAGAATGGATCCAGAATAAAAATAAAAACTCTGCCATGAAGTTTTGTCATTCAAAATTAACTTTTTTTTTTTTTTTTTTTTTTTTTTTTTAGCAGACCTGATTGAGCAGAGGAGGTTTATACTGTACTGGTGATTTACACTGGGGACCCATGAGTGGTGGCTATGAGCTATGTAGCTACGAGCTGTGAGATAGCAACCACAGTGAAATAAAGTTGTATTCATGATATTATTGTGTCATGGTGTGAAGCATCAGACACTTGCCTCAGCAAATCAGAGAGGGAAATCAAATGTTATGGTAGACTACTTTTTGGACATGGTATGAAAATCTCTCTAGAGTGTCTGGTTGATATGTCCTGCTTATATACTCAGGATTATACTGTTCACTTAATTTAGAGTCAGACAGGAATTTCTTCCTTGATTAGACTGATAAAGTTCTGATGCTGGTTTTGCTTTCAGTTTCTAACCTTTCTCTAAAATATGGAATATAGTAAACTTCTGATGATCATACAGATCTCTTCTCTTGAGTACACCTCAGGCTTTTTTCTGCTGATTTTCCCCTCAAAATCTACTAAGAATACAAAAGCACCAACCTCTGAGTCATAAAGAGTACAGCCAACGTTGTGGTAAATGAAAAAAAATAGCATGTTGGTGTGTCTTTCTGATAATAGCTACCTATGTTCCTTAACATAACACCAACTGAATGTAGACAGGAAATAATGTCAGAGTTGTTCCAGGTGCTCGCTTCAAATTTTGCCTTGGTAAATTGGCTTCAAAATTTTAGACTTAGTAAATTGCATGACGTACGGTAAGTGATCACTACTAATAGTGAAACTAAGTGATAAAATGGTTCCTCCTGGCCTGAAGCACATCTGAATGCAGGATCTGATATGCTCCTTGAATAGGGGAAAACCAGCTCATTTCTGTTACCACACGGCAGCAGGGTCTGGATGATAAAATAATGCCAGACCTGAAACTTACTCGTTAAGCATCTAAGGCCTTTGTTTCTTTGCCATCTAAATTCAGACCACCTTGTATAGTTATATCATGAAAAAGTTTATAATTTGGTTTATCAAACTTTTCAGCTCCATTTTCTCCCTTATTTCAATCCTTATTCCACTAAAATTGTGTCTCATTTCATGCAGGCAAACTTAAAAACCTGTCCTAAAGAGAAAGCTTTTCTTATATATGAACCAAGACAGAGTAATCTGATTCTGGTACATTTTATTACCACTAAGCTGCCTTGAAGGATCATCATGGAGGAATATTCATCCAGCTCAGCTTTATACGCTTCACTCAGTGGGCTATGATGGTTGCCTAAAGTCAGCACATATGAACATTTGCTTCTGTTCTTCCTAGCTGAGTGACTGAAATATAAAGCAGCACCTGACATTTGATGGGTTCAGTCAGTTGTAGATATTTCATTGTTGCAAAAAAAGATGTATGTGGTATAGATTAATAGAATTACAAGAATATGTGAAAGAAGAAAGGAAATGCTTGTTGTTAACAATCTAGGTGCTCAGATCTTCTCTTCTGAATTTCCTGGCAGAATCACCTCATTCCCCAGCAACGTCTCTAGTTCCCACTCTGAATTGTAAAAGTAAATGTGGCATTTTAAAAAAATAAGCCTGTACTTCAATTATACCTTCATACATTCACACATTAAATAGACATCAAAACACCTGCAAATTTTGATTATTTTCATAATTTCTGCTAAAATTTGGCTGTCCGACTGAATTCTGTGTGGGTGAGACTTCCTTATAGCATCCATGAAAGACACTGATCTACAAGGGAGCGTTTCACTACTGTGGCAATATAGCACTTGCAGTAAATACTTGGAAACAAAGCTTAGAAACCATCCTAGAGAATCATCAATAAATCACTGTAAGGGGTAACACAGATGCTTTTTACTCTCTTCCTGTTATGTAATTTTGTTAAATAAGCTAGGACTCAAAAAGCAGTAGAAGTGTACATTGTAGGTGGGGCTAGAGCAGGAGGGTTCCCATAACAAAATGATGAACGTGTCGGAGTCCTTTTCTCTCTCTGATCTTTAACCTCTGCACACCGAGGTCCCTTTCAGCAATTCAGCCGCACGCAAAAGAAAGCCCCGTCATCCATTTTAAAAAGGTGTAAGAGGTGATTTAATGCTGTTATACAAGAATTAAATAATCCATTTTCTCAAAGGTGATTCTTCATATGAAAATAACATTTCTGTAATACGTAGGTACTAGATAATTTACAGTGAAGAACATCACATAATTGTCTCAATGACAAATTTTAATTAGAGTGGCTGAGCTCAGTCTAATACTTTCTGACTCCTGATCTCTCTGTCACTAACCTGAAATATAAATTCAATACAAATTTGAACCTCTGTTTTTGATTTGGAGATTAGTTAGAACCCCTGCCCCTACCTTAAATCTAAATTTCTGTATTTTTATTCATATTTCTAATACAGCGATCATCAACTGAAGTAATTGACTTGTTCAAAATTATATTCACAGTTCTATCATTTTAAAGTATTGAAAAAATATAATTTAGGAGAAATAGTTTTTCTTGATCTCCAGTCTACAGAACCTCACAGGTATTTGATTTCAGGTCAGATCATAATGTAAATTGCATTCTAATCCAGGTTTATAAACGGCAACTTTTTCATTTGTGATGTTTCTATTCCATTATGAGGATTCTATTGTGGTGGTGGGTAGTTGGTCTTGGGGCAGTCTTAGAACAGCAACATCTTTTCTTTTTTTTTTTTAAATAGAAAAGGTTAAAAATGAATTTAGTGACAGAAGAAAATATAGAATTAAGCATTTTAAATGCTTTCCTCTTATTTGTATGAGTATATAATTATAATGAGCATTACCACTTTTTCAATGGAATAATTAGAGATTCCCCAGAGAAACTTAATATTCTGGATGGCTTTCTTCTTCAAAGATAAGCCACAAAGTAATGGAATAAAGTGTTGCCATCCCCTTCGTGTGAGGAACACAGGGACTTTTTAAAAAGCCAAGAGAACATATGTGCTTTTTTGAAGCCATTAGGTGGAATTTTCTGTCTCTAGATGAAAGAACAGTGTCTATCTTCATATAGCCTTTGGGAAAAAAACCCGCACCCAGAATATTCCTGGTCATTAGCCTTTATAGTCAGTATCTTCTAAATTAACACTGAAACAACAAACTTTTTTTGACTTGAAAATTAAAGCTATGCTTGGCATTGAAAAGGTATAAAGAGTATGTTTATAGTCCTTATAAACTGAAAGAACCATTTATGAACGCAGACTTAGAAATTTTGTCTTTTAAATTAATTTGCCATACATGGGCAAGAAAATTTGTCAAGAGGGTGCTTATTCTCAAAAATAATAAGGATGTAAGTGCTCATTTTCTATTATTTGAAAGAGAAATTTTAAGACCTGATTTGGGAATCTGAAGTATATAATTTTTGTCTTTTTTTATTATTAGTTATTCTATATCAGTTTGATGTATTGAGAAGTATCTCAAGAGGACCAAATTTCAGTGATGCAGAAGTATTTTATATGACTCACAGTCATGGTTTGATGGGCTAATAAATTTAGACAGCAAACCTGTGAAGAAACGATTCACCTGCTTATAGCTAGATGATTACATGTAATTAGGCTTAATATAGACAGAAAGAATTCTTGCAGTGGCTTTTTTCAATAGAAAAGAATTTACGAAAACAATCTCAGCTCTGCTGAGGAGCAAAAGAGCACATTGGTTCTGGCAGAGGTGACAGATTTTCTGTGGCAGAAATATCTGTTCACTGATGGTGCTTTGGACTGCAGTGAATTCTAAGATGAAAGATTTTGTCTGAAATGGAGTACTGGTATGCCTGATGCACCCCTGTTTTAAAAATATATATACAAGCATACAGGTTTTAAATTATGATTTTTTTCCCTTCAGTATTGAAAGCTTTAAGTCATTACCATGGAAACTGTTTGCATCAGAATACTACTTTTCTCTCCAGCTATTTCAGTATCATTAAATCCTTCCTAATACTTTATTATTCACTATCTTTTAAGCCCATATGCATTTCAGTATCTAATTTACTTAACAATTTGTGTCTGACAAAAGAGAAAAACTTATAGTACAATAAACAACACTATTAATTATTCTGTGGAGCAGGGAGCCAGTATGTTTGTCAGCAACATTACGCCTTCAAAATAATGGCACCCAGTAATTAAGTATGAACATATTCTATTATTAGGGCAGATATCCTTTTTGTTACATTTATTTATAATAAAGAAAAGTGAGGTTGCATTTATTATAGCTGTGGCCTTTATCCTGCTAAAACAAAGCAAGAAGAAAAGACAAAGACATTCAGGCTAGGAACATCTAAGAAAAAATATGTCACTATGGCAACCAAAATGTCATTTGTTATACTTTAGAGCAATGAAGATTACTTTATTAAAAGACAGAAAAAACTCCTCTAAATTTAGTAAGGTCATCAATTACAAAATATTTATTTCTGGAAGGCCAGTTTGGGTGGTTACAGTTTGGGGGCTGTATCTTAAACCTCTTATTTACACAATCAAGTCCTCATTCATGAAGGAATTCTCATCCATCTTATGAAGTCTTCCTGCTTAAACAATCCCTACACAGAAGACATTGGGATCAAATTCTGATCTTTGAAATACCAATTTAAACAAAATGTAATGCAACTGTAATTGTCTTCAACATCACGCCAAAGTAACCAAAATGGGATGTTGACCTCTGCTGGAGAGAAAGCTGAAATTGGCTTTAAGTTTGCTGTATGGTGAATATTACATATAATAGAACGTGTGTCAGTTCCTTAATTAGTTTTCTGCAGTCTATGAAATAAACCTCTTTGAAAATACAACATTTACTTTGGAACCAACTTGAATTGTGTGTTCTGGGATCTGGCTCTGCAGCTAAAGAAAATGGAAGGAGAGATCCTTGGCAAGAAAAAGAGAAAATGCACCAACCTGTTCAAATTTGCTTTCGAGAGTCTTCAAAGACCTTGAGAGTTTAATGTGCCAGATTTATTCTGCTCTAGCATGTACCTGAGCAACGACAGAGTCAAAATGAAGTGACATTGGACTGGCTCACATGATTCATAGCCACGTGATTCAGGATGCTGACTTTCGTTTAAATTACTGCCATGGCTCCTATACAGGTCAGCAGTATATACTTCAGCTTGTCCATTCAAACTATGCATGCAGATATAAAAATGGCCTTTTGTGCTTAAATTATAGCTCATAAGATTTTTCTCTGCTTCCTTCAAACCACTCCAAACAGTGAAAATGAAAGAATAGTGGATGGCAATTTCCATACGCAAGGAATCTCCCTTTTCTATTTTATTTTGGTTGTAATTATTTTTGTCTATTTAATTCTTTAAGGGCTTCCCTGGAACATATGAACCAGGCAAATATTTATGCTTTGATAATTTAACTAACCCTAATGCATATGGGATATAGCATGTCATAAGGGTTTTTTTTAACTAATGAGGCAGCAACCAGCTGGCCAGAATACTTTTGGTGATAACACCAGTTTATCCTTATATCGTTTGCCTGAATTTGTCTCTATCATGGTATAAAATGCTCAGTTGCTCACTTTTGCAATCTTTAGAGCCAACCTCAATTATTAGAAGTAAAGAAGAAATCTGTATGCACTGCTGATCATCATATATTACAGAAACATCTGATCACACATTTATGATTCAGTAACCATTCTCCAAATGCCTTTGCTGTAGTGCATACACACTTATGTAATTATTGCTATCATACTGTTTTTCAAGCTTTTCTATTCCTTATCACTATGATAATTTCTATCTTATGAGTTAGATACTTCATATATTAAATCTTTTTCTTTAGAAAAAGATTTTTTTTAGCATTTTTTTTCATAGTTAACAAGAATATAAATTAAATAAACATTTTGGTTTATATCATAAGCCCTGATACTGCTGAGGGCAATTCTGCTGGCAGTGTGATTCAGGCCTCGGGAGAACATTCCCCTTTAGATACCCTCTTACCTTTAGTGAGCCACCTTTAAGAAAGCCAGTTAAATTGCCTCCAATGCAAGTGCCTTTCCATGGATTCTATTGATAGTGTCACTGTTCAGTGTATATCCCAAACACTTCAAGAAAATAAAAAATATGATTACTGTGCTGTTTTTCTTGTGAACATGGGATGCAACTGTTCATGAAATATGAATCTAATGCAAAATTTTCTCAAGATGTTTGCTCTTTTTTTTGTGCCTGTATGGTAAAATCCTCACACTCACTGCCACCTGGCCACCAATAACCTCAGGGAGCAGAGAGAGTGTGATTAAGTGTATTCATGCAGCTTACCTTGTCCTCTGACAACACAGGAAAAAAGTAATGAGGAGGAGGCTGTCACAAACTAATTTGCTTAAGTTGTTATGCTCCTTATTGCTTAGTCACCTCTCACAACAGGCCTAATCACCTAAATACTAAAAGGGAGGTAATTTTTTAGAAAGATTAGTGCCCAAAGCTCAGAAACTATGCTGATGCCTCCATGAGAGACAAGTCTACAGCACTGTAATCTAATTATTGATTTCTTCCTCCTTCAAAGACTAATGTGAGATTTGTAAGTGCATGTTCTTAAGGGAAAATGTCTTTTTCCTGATCCTGAAGGTTTGCCTTAAGTACTGACAGTTTTGCCATCTCTATTATTGTATTATTTTCTGGTACAAGAGGAATCTTTAAAGTGCTCAGGCACTAGTTCATTGAGACTAGAAAGAAAACCATCTGGTTCCTCTACTGTATTTCAAAGCCAAAAGTACTAAGTTGGCCTTGAAGTTGCTGTGTCTGGTCTGGATGATTGTTGAAGCTGAACTCCAAATTATGGTAGCTGCTATTGGTCACAACAACTACAAAGTACGGAGAAAACTGCATAAATAACATGTGGTCATCTGTTCACTATCATTTGTACTGCTTCTGATCTCTTTGTGTTTTACTACCTGACTTTGTGCTACTATTTTGGAGGCAGAGGTGGATGTCACTAGAAAAGCAACAATGCCAACTCTTTCTGTCATTCTTGGTTATGGCAGGGGATAGGGCTGTGCACTTGAAAGCTGATTTTACTTTCTCCCTTTTACCCTGGGCATTCCTGCATCAGGAGTCTTGCAGAAGACTGTATTTGAGGAGTCAGTGATCGTGGGCAAGCCATGCCTGCTCTATGGGGTCTTGAACTTAGAGCTTGAAAAGCCCTCATGTTGAAAGTATTGCCATGCTAGCAATCTGCATATAAATCCTTCTGGTCCAACTACTCTTACAGGTAGAAACTGACTTTCAAATAAGAATGCGGTGCTTTAATAGCTCAGAATGCCCATAGATGGACTTAGACACCAGCACAACTTTTCTCCAGGTCCTTTTGAAGATGTATAAGCTCTCTCTCCTCCCTAGTCAATAAGGCCAGGAGACAGACATAAGTAAGAGGCTTGTTGTTCAGCAACACATATCTCACATACTTTGTGAGCAGTGGTGGATAAAATTGTCTTGAAAAGTCAACTCTGTACCAGACATACACATTGTTTATTCCAAATACCATCCCTGTTTCTACAGTAGTCTGACACACATACATAAATAGACTCTATTATGCAAGTGTCATGAGGATAATGATATATGAGCAAATAGAATGTTATTTTGAAAGAATCAGTTAATCAGCTATAACAAAATGAAGACCTGCAATAACAGAAAAACTATAATAAGCACTAGAGTTGGATCAAATTTTCATGTCAAATTTTTATCAGGTCCATAAAATAAAACAAAATTTAAAAAGTCAGGGTTTTTATTAAATTAGCTTGGCCAGAAAATAAAGCTGTTTTTCAAATTAAGTTTTTTAAATTAAACAGTATTTTATTTAGAAATTTAGGTTTTTTAAACTATGTCCACACCCTATAAGGTAGGCATTTAAAGTGGGATTAATTGCATTTAATTTTGGCCAAATAAATAATGCTGTTTAGATAAACAATAATATCTGGTATATCTGCATCTCTAGGAACACTTTATCTCTAGCCCTGAAGCTACTGAAAAGGAAGCAAGAGTGAGGGACCTCTCTGAATATTTTTTGTCTTTAGGTAGGTGTTCATAAAAGCTGAATGAATCATCTTCTTAATAAACCGGTTTCCACTGATTATGGAACAAGCACATGTTGTTCTGTCTAAGTATTTGACTTTTTAGAAAGTTAAACAAGAAGCATTGAGTCTCAGGTTACATTTTTTGACTTGAAACCCATCCCACCCCCTTTGGTTTTGGTTCAGCTTGTTCAGCCAGCGAGCCAGAAAAGAATCAGCTTTTCCTATAGTTCTACAAATGTTAAATACGGTAATATTCCCAGCACAGTAATACTGAGTTAGGATCAATTCTAGGCCTGCTTTATAGGGCTATGCACAAACTGATTGAGAACAAAAGCCCATTCCCCAGACTGTTTATTGACTGTTAGCTAGGACATAACTCATGGATAAAATCAAAGAAGGAACAGGAAGGAATCAACTTCAGTAATAACAACTGAGTCTTTTAGTATCAACAGTAACAGTAATCACAAAAGAAATAAAAGCAAATTGACTGATCAGATCTTTGTTTAACAGAATGCAGGGGGTAAAGAGAAAAAAAAAAGCAAAGCAAATAATGTAATACAAATATAAGAGGAATGATGGCACCATTTATAATTAAAAAATATGAGATGCTTATATTGCAGACATGTAAGATTTTTACAACATAAACCTAATCTGAATCCAGTGAATCTATCATTCCATCTAGTCTAATCTAGTCTCTCACCAATGCTCATGACTATAGTAGGCTAGCAATCCTGAAATCCAGAGGTTTTACTTAAAAAATTGCCAGAATTCTTAGCTGCAGAGTATTAGAGCATTAGAGGTATATTTCAGATGAATCTAAAACCGAACTTTTGATAACATGAAGACTAAGAAACTGGAATAAAACGTCCCGTAAAAAGCTCTGTAAATCAAAACCTCTTAATTGGACACAACTTCAGACACAGGAGGACAATGCAGATAATACCATGAGTCAATCCCATCAATGGCTGTACGATAGAAGTTATCAAATAAAGCAAATGTCAACAGGAAAACAAACAAGAAAATTCTCATCCACTTACCATAAATGTGTTGAATTTTTGCCTTCTGACAGTTTGAATGGATGATTCTGTCATCCAGTTTCACCTCAGGGAATCATTAAAAACACCACAGCAATATATGCCATCTGTGAGAGAAACATGAATGATACAATGTGGGATTGCCCTTGGGATATTAAGGATATACTAGAGTCCTCTGGTGGTACATTTTTTCCCTGGCAATCTTGAAACAGTGTGACATGTAACGAATGAAGCAGTCAAAATCTGATTTCAACACAAAATTTTGTGTGGAAAGATTTTTTTTTTTCCATCCCACAGTATTTTTCTGTGCAGAGGATATTTCAGTGAGGTCATTCCTCTTTCTTTGCATTCCATACTCAAGGGAATGTTATGTACAACCACAAAAAAACCCTAATACCCTTGCAGAAAAGATCTGAAGCCTTAAGGGGGGAGGTTTCCATATCACTTTGTCTGATCACACAATTGGTGTAATTTCTTCAGGTGATTTCTCTATTTTTTTCTCAAAGTAAGTAAAACTGAGAACAAGTTTGTACGAACACAAACCTTGCCTGTTGCAACCATGTGCACAGTTAAGAACAGCCACCAAGTTTGGGCTTCCCTTTCTTTGTTGGTTTCCAGGACTGTGGGAAGATTTTGAGAGGTGAGATGTACTGAAAATGGTCTCCTTATGGAGCACATAACTAAACTGATCCATAAAAGAGAAGTAGAAAAGACATAGATCTTTTTTCTTTTTTTCTCCAGGGAGTTACCAGAAAAAATGGTATATATAAGAAACTATCAGTTTTGCATAGGGTTTGTACCTAGCAGTCCAGATGTTTTCAGCAGTCTGATTGCCAGAAACAGACCCTATCATCATGCAGACATTATCCTCGTAACTTCCTCCTGTTCCCTCCGCTTTCTACCAGACTTATAGAAGTAGGAACCAGCAAGCTGCAGCACTGTCCTTTCACTTCTGAGTCTGCTCTGATAGTCTCATGGTCTATAGTTTCATGCTAACTTGGTCAGGTATAAACTGGAGTCTAATACACCAATGGCTTTCCAAAGTATGTAAACGTCCATAGGGGCAGTTTAAATTACTTGTAATAACTAAAATCAACCAACCTACTATGGCATAAAGGACTGGGTGCCGAATACATACAGAACATGAGTTTAGTCTTGATTACATTATTATTGGTAAGGTAATTTGTATTTGCAGATGAGTAGTATAATTACTGCTGCAGATCACTGAACCCATTTCATGTTATTGAATTAGTGCTGCAAAGGAAAAAGCCACCTGGTGATTCAGGTGATGGATTGATGCTTGAGATCTTCTGAAAGGGATGAGCAGTAAGGCAGTGATTTAATATTTGTTTTATTATTTATTGGCATTTCATATTGTGATGCATATTATCAAACATCAATTATGGGGAAGCAGAGGTTATTACCTCTGCAAAAGAGGACAGTTCGTGTTCTACTATTTCTGACTTGTGGCCTAAACAGCACACAACTCAAACTGGTCAACTTTGTTCAACTTATAAACATCAAATATAATTGATACCTCCTGTTGAGTCCTAACCCAATTTCACGCCAACTTTTCCACTCTCTTATAATCCTGAAACATTCATGATGGACAGTTGCACCAATATTGTACAAGCTACAACTCACAGTCTAGAACTACCAATGTAAAATCTTTCTGAAACAACGTTATCAGACTGAGTGTCCTTATATTCAGTGGGATCTGACTCTAAGGAAATATGAAAATAAATTAGCTATTAACTTTATTAATTAAAATAGTCATTCTGGTGGAAAATAGGAGGCTCTTAATTTTGTGAGTCTATATTAGCCTGTTAAGCTCTGTAGGTTTCCTCTGCAGACAAGAGAAAGTCATGTCCCTCCAGAAACTGATATAGTTACTCCAAATTTTAGTTCAGAAGAGTTTCTCTATTTTACTTACCACAGAGATTGCCTGTGTAGGTTAATCTCCTGATTTAGGTACCTAAATAATATGTTTAACATAAGATAATCCGCAGCATGTGATTTGTACCTGTAGCCACACTACAAAACCAAGATCAGTTACATGATCAAGACCAACCCGTAGATCTGGAGACAAAAATAGTGTGTTTCTGCATTAAATACGTGTGTAAGGGGTACCGGAGTCCTAAACTGTATTTTGGTCCTGACTGAAACACTGCATTGATGATGAAAAAATTGTAATGCTTTCTGGGTTTCTCTTTTCAGCCTTGGTCTTTTCTGAGACTACCAATTGCAAGCTGTTGGCAAATTCAGTGGCAGGTTTTTTTTGTGAAGTGGACACCTAATTTGAAATGCAAACAGTTTCATACAGTCTATCTGGTGGTCATTCAGTAACACCTACGCTTAGTCACCAGTAGCTGCCTTACATTAGAACTGATGACTTAAGTGTGACCATTCCACACTTAGCCATTCAGTCTGACATGGTCATATTTTCCCACATTAAAATACAATGTAAATCTCTCTGCTTTTAAAACTATTTTGTAATCGGCCACCTCAGAGAATGAGTCAATGATGTGTAATAACTGTTCTCCCTGGGGTGAAAACCCAGGCACAGCAGATGCTGTACTAATGAAGCACAGAAAATGATTGGCTTTCACATTTTGGTGGAGAGACCTTAGTTTACACCTGTGGAAATTTAACTTCCTATTGGTACATATGTGCGCTGATGTATGGATTACTAGGTTTTGCCAAGAAGATTTTCAGCCTAAAAGACCACAAGAAATAAAATGTGAACATACTGAGACCTCTGTCAACTTGGAGTTGAAATTTAAGAATCCTTTTTCTTATTTCTCTTACAAAACCTCCATATGTAGAAAACTTCTGTTTGACATAGAGTTTGGGTCTCTGTGGGAAGACTCAATTTTATGAATTGTTTTCTATACGTGGAACTGCATGGCAGAAAGCCTGAAAATGAGAATAGGAGAATAAAATCAATAAGTAGTGACATCAGTAACCACAGCAGCACAAAAAAATGGGGAGGGATGTAGTGAGATCTGAGACATAAGGTCATGTAATATTCTGCAAAGCTTTGGAGGTGAGAATGAGAACTTTAATGTGATAGCAAAGAAGGAAATGAAGAAAGGAATTATAAGAATGAATTTATAGATTATGATTGATAGGTGAAGAACATTATTACAGATGCCAAGAACAGTTTTATTTTCAAATATTTGCCTTCTATTTTGAGCATAGTTTTGTATTTCAAATGTGTGTACTTTCCAGTATTTTTCATATGCAAGTTGTTAAAATGATGCTCACTATGGAAAAAGGTCATATGAAAAGCGATCAGATTTGTATATTCAGTGTTACTCAACTTCACATGCAGATGTGACAGAAAACAATAACTTTTCAAAACTTGTGAAGGGAGTGGTCTGAAATAAAAAATACAAAGAACTACACTTCATGAATGAAAGACTGTCTGGTTTGTACTGTAATAGTTTGTTTTGAACCTTTTTAATGATGTGTGGTTTTTTTAGCACAAATCACCTGTCATGTATGTGGGCTGGAATTGTGAAGAGTCTTGTAGATTGTCTGATATTGTGTTTCTGCTCTTCTCCTGTTTTACCCCAGTAATGTTAAGCCCCAAGACAAGAACAGTGCTAAGTTCTGGACTATGGGTTCTTGTTTGAATCAAGTTAATTTCTGTTGCTGGTGTCTTGCATGATTTTTATTCATGAAAAAAACCCATCACATTTCTTTATGCACCATATTTCTAATTGCATCAGATCTCTCTTAGTGTACCTGGGCATGGCAAAACATCCACAGTGTGGAAGTAAGTCTACTCTCCATGATTTTGAAAAACTGCAGTTTTACTTCAGCCCTATTTTTTAATATTTTGTCTATGCAGTAGAAGATAAACAGCTAAAGCTCACTGAAAGGTTCAGTCACATTGTTATGATCTCCATACACACACACACACACAGAGGAATCAGAAGTTATTACATATGCTCCTTAAAGTAGCTGTAACATCCTTCCATGTATTAGCAGATTATTTGCAACAGTGAATTCTCCAAGTACCATTATTTAACCAAATGACTGTCATTTTTATCCCAAGCCTACATGATCATTCTGACTCAAACACCTACATCTATTGTAATGGATATGGTTTAAAACTGAAGACAATACAAAATACTGGTGTGAAAGGGTTAGCTTGAAAACTTCATCAGCACCAGGGCTCAGTGGCTGAGAACTGCTGGTGACCTGATTCCAGTTAGAGGTTAGCAAAAATCTTCTGCTTTGAAACAGAGGGAAAACACAATCTGAAAAATCTGATGAAGCTGTCAGGCTCGGAAAGTCAGAGACTACCCTTGGGACAAAGATAATATTACTGAGTAGAACAAGCCCTTTTCGGTAAAGAAAGATTTATTCTCCTAGAGGTGTAGGCTGAGGAAGAAGAGCCTTTTAAATGATTTTCTGATGGAATTATGTTAGCAGACATTTTGTCGTTCTGGCTTTTAAAATACAGACAGAACAAGGACATCATCAATATGACAATTTAATAATGAACTTTTCAACTGTGTCTGGCTCTCAGCTGAAGAAGGGCAAAAGCTTGTTGCTTAACATAAGTTCAAATCCACTTTAACTTGAATGGGTGGTAATTTACTTGTTATTTGAATAGACTAATTTTTCTCCTTTGGAGTGTCCGAAGTAATAAAAAAGAAGATATATAGAACAGTTGCAGAGAGGTATTAAATAAACAGATCAGAAAAAGTATTTTAAAAGTAGACCAGCCACAGAAAATAAGGTTAGAATAAACTTCAGTAGGTCATCTAGTTCAGTTCATATTTCTACCTCTAAACTTGACAGATAAGTAGTCTGACATATGAAGGACAATGTTACCTATGCTTTGATGGTGCAAGACAGTATTTCCTTTCTTCCTTTCCCTATTCCTCAAATGCATGACCTGTCATCTAACCAAATCCTCCTCTGTGATACACGTCACTGCATGAATTCTAATCTTGGTGCATTGTGTATGTATTTGAAATTCATAACCATAGAATCATTTAGGTTGGAAAAGACCTTTAAGATCATCAAGTTCAACCATTGACCCCGGGCTGCCAAATCCACTACTAGACCATGTCCCTAAGCATTGCTTCAATGTGTTTTTTAAACACTTCCAGGGATGGTGACTCAACCACCTCCCTGGGCAGCCTGTTGCAGTGCTTGACAACCCTTTCAGGGAAGAGATTTTTCCTAATATCTAATCTAAACCTCCCCTGGCACAACTTGAGGATGTTTCCTCTTATCCTGTCCCTTGTTACCTGGGAGAAGAGACCGACCCCCACTTGTCCACAGTCTCCTTTCAAGTTGTTGTAGAGAGCAATAAGGACCCCCTAAGCCTCCTTTTCTCCAGGCTGAACAACCCCAGTTCCCTCAGCTGCTCCTCAGAAGACTTGTGCTCCAGACCCTTCACCAGCTTTGCTAACCTTCTCTGGACATGTTCCAGCACCTCTACATCCGTCTTGAAGTGGAGGGACCCAAAACTGGACAAAGAATTTGAGGTGAGGCTTCACCAGTGCCCAGTACATGGGGACAATCACTTCCCTTGTCCTGCTGGCCACACTGTTTCTGATACAAGCCAGGATGCTGTTGGCCTTCTTGGCCACCTGGGCACACTGCTGGCCCATGTTCAGCTGGCCATCAACCTGCACCCCCAGGTCCTTTTCTGCCAGGCAGCATTCCAGCCACTCTTCCCCCAGCCTGTAGCACTGTGTGGGGCTGTTGTGACCCAAGTGCAGGACCCAGCACTTCTCCTCAAACATCATACAGTCGGCCTCAGACCATGGGTCCAGCCTGTCCAGATCCCTCTGCAGAGCCTTCCTGCCCTCCAGCAGATCAACACCCCCCCCACACACACAGTTTGGTGCCATCTGCAGACTTACTGAGGGTGCACTCAATCCCCTCGTCCAGATCATCAATAAAGAAATTAAACAGGACTGGCCCCAGTACTGAGCCCTGGGGAACACCAGTTATGACCAGCCACCAGCCAGATGTATCTCCATTTACTACCACTCTGTGGGCTCGGTGTCCAGCCAGCTTTTTACCCAGCATAGAGTACACTCATCCAAGCCATGAGCAGCCAGTTTCTCCAGGAGAAAGCTGTGGGAGATGGTGTTAACGGCTTTACTAAGGTCCAGGTAGACAATATCCACAGCCTTTCCCTCATCCACCAGACGCATCATCTTGTCATAGGAAGAGATCACATTAGTCAAGCAGGACCCGCCTTTCATAAACCCATGCTGGCTGGGCCTGATCCCCTGGCTGTCCTGCATGTCGCATGTGATAACACCCAGAATGATCTCTCC
Organism: Ibycter americanus; assembly: GCA_035590275.1. Classification (NCBI taxonomy): domain Eukaryota; kingdom Metazoa; phylum Chordata; class Aves; order Falconiformes; family Falconidae; genus Ibycter; species Ibycter americanus. The sequence goes on from JAVJGI010000063.1 coordinate 47,626,331, forward strand.
CTTACCTTCCCTGCCACTGAGGTCAGGCTGACAGGTCTGTAGTATTCTGGATCCTCCTTCTCGCCCTTCTTATAGATGGGCATCACATTGGATAACCTCCAGTCTTCTGGGACCTCCCCAGTTAGCCAGGACTGCTGATAAATGATGGAGAGACTTGTACTGAAACTCATAGGTAGACCAAGTTCACTAAGATTGTTGTATGCTAAAGAGACACCACTATGTTAAGTGCTATACTATCACAGCACAGGCAGGTTAATAGGCTGTAACAAGGTTTTTACCTTCGGTCAGCTTCTACTGCCTGCACTGTTTCTCCTTCCTCCAGAGGCCAAACCACACTGCTCCTCTTCCATCCCACCCCCTTTCCCACAATCCTCAGTACTATTTAACTACTTAGCAGGAATGAGCTACAGCTGCACATCATCCATGTCAATCAACTCACTGCCTTTGTGGCAAGGCCACAGCTGCATATTATGAATGCTAATCAACCCGCTGCCTTCATTCCTCTATACTATACCATGGTACTGTATAGATTTTTGAAAAAGTAATTCAGAAATGTCATACGTGTCAGTGGTCTGGGGCTTGAATGAGGCCTAGATTTCCAACACCTGTCAAGTAGCATGCCAATTCTTATTTCAATAGAGAGTAGCTGGGCTATTTTACAGATGCTGACTGGGTAAGATAACCAAGAGTTGCTGTGACTTTGTGATAAGGTAGCTTGGTGTTTTTTCGGTTGTTTTTTTTTTTTTTTTTTTTAATTTGCATAGAATGCTCAGTTTTTCAATATACACTAACAGTAAATCTTGCTTTATTACCCTTGACGTACTGCAGAGAGAATAATATTTTTCTATTAAAATTGGTATGTAAAAAACCTTGATTAGAATTAAAAATTATATATTTAAAAGATTCTACAACAGACTCCTGTGGTTTGAACAACTTTTGTTGCCATGGTAACTGTATACAATAGTTTCATTAAGTTTTTTGTTTCTTTTGTTCTGGTTTTGGGTTTTTTTACATGACAAAATGAAATCAGTAAGAATATTTACTTAAAGGCTAAATAGCAGAGAACTTTTTATGTTGTGTTTTAATCTGTTCAGATGTCAAAATTTAAATGTAAGCTGAAAGTCTTTACTTTGATTCAGTATGTTATACAATTAAATTAGCAGAAACCCTAAGTAACTATTTCAATCTGGCTGCTAATCAAGCAGTCTAGTAACTACCTTCACAGTTAAAAACTGAACTATTGATATAAGGATGTATGCGGCACTGGTTTTACCACTATTACATTAATTTGTTGCATTCCAGTTATATTGGACCTAGCATATCAGCCAGATTATGTAGGTACCAAAGAAATGTTTGTAAACCAGTAGAACTTTTTATGTCTTGTATGGTTGAAGACTAAAGTCTTTTCCACGAACAAATCACAGCAAGAAAACATTATTTCCAGAATATGAAACAAAAAAAAGCCTGTGACTTTTTTTCTGTCTGAAAGGTGACATAAAGCACACTGTTCAAGTTGAGTCACTTAAAATCTGTTTGAGAACATGAGCTGTGTTTCAATTAGTTCAATATACACATATACATTGGATCATATATACTAGCTAAGAAGAGATTATGGGCTCTCGTCAGTTCAAGAAACACAAGATGGTTAGCTTCCATCAGCTCTAACAAGAACTGTGTAGTTAATATATTAATGAGAAAATACATAGAACATAACAGATACCTCATCTGAAACATCTGGAGAAAAGACAAAGGAAGAGCCACCAAATGGGTAACACTCTGGTCAGAAACAACCAACTGTTTATAATTTTTGCTTCTCATACTTCTTCATGAGATCCAAGTATAAAAACCATCTTAAAGACTCAACCCATACCTAGTTAGCTTCTTTTATAACCTGAATTTGTCCATCACTCTATTGCCTGTAGGTCAATCTCTTCTCGATCCCATCCATGCCATCCTCTTTCATGGAATATCTTCCTACTCAAATGTAGCCTAGAATCTCTGAATTAAACTTTCCGACCTTTGAGAAAGAAGTTAACTTCTATTACAATGTCCATTAGGTACTTTCAGCACCTAAAATGTAAGCAGGTGGCAGGGAGCAGTATCTCATCACTCCAGTTTAATTCAGACTTCTCTAGCTGCATACTTGGTTATACTCTTCCACTACCTTCCAAGTATTTGTCATAGAGAGTGTCCCAAATTTATTTGCAGCCTGATTAAGGCAGAAACCTGGACTGGAATCAGCAGGTTCTACAACAGTAGGTGCACAACCTAATATGAAAGTAAACTACTTGACTTCTTAACACATTATCCAGTTCTGCTACATAAACCATTATTTCTCAACACTGGACGCTATCCTTATTTTCTAAATAGAATAAATATTCATGTGACTGACAAGTAGACCATTAGTAATTTGGTATTTGGCACTTCAGACACTGAATTTAAATGAAACAGTATTTATACACTTCAACCTACCACATTCATTCCACCATACGCTTTTGCCCTGAACAAAAAGACAAGGTTGAATCTGTGCTTGTCATCTCTGTGTGCATAGTGTTCATGTTGCCAGTTCTTGTCAATGGATAAAAAAGACATTTGATAGCATGCATTGCAATGACAATAAGAAATTATGAAAAATTCTAATGCAATTATTTTCTTTCAAAACTGCCTTCAGGATTTTAAACTTGGTCAGATATTTTAACCACAGAATTTGAGGCAGTCTTGGTAATTATACAGACTAAGGCATATGATTTAGTGATTATTAATTCCTGAAAGGTCCTAGCCAATATGCTTCATAATACTGATAAGAAATTTATATGTTTTAATTGATATTTAAATGTGATTTTAATTTTGTTTATCTCGAATTGGTGTAACCTTTATCTGGGTCTAAATAAATCATACACAAGAAAAAAAAAAAAAAGGAAAAAAAAAAAGTGCCCTGAAAAAAGAAAGAAAAAGAAAACCAACACCTTCATGAGACTTTCAGAGAAAAGACTTAGGTGGACAAACCACAATATGCCTGGAAGAACAAGGATGAGAGGAAGTAGAGGCAGACCTTTGGTTTTGGTTTTTTTCTTAGCTCCTCCTTTTTAGATCGGGGCATCCTGAGGAGCTGCCTGTGGATGTTCTGTGACCCTAATGCCCTGCTGGCCTGGGTGCCATCAAAGCCATCTGCAATTCCTCCTTGTGCTTTTATGCCCTGCTGTTCCAATTTGTTCTCTGTTCATACTGTCCCTAGTGCTTATACTACAAATCTCTATGCCAATATGAGCTAAAAGGTTAAAATTCATACCAAAGTCAAGAATGAACACCTTGTTATTCTAAAGAGGCTCCTATCACCCCAGAAGGTAGGGAAGAGTCACTGCACTTACTCATCAAATGCGTGCTAAATTCTGTACAATTCACAAACCAGATTCAGTGGAGACTCTCATGCATTGACTTGCCATCAGAAAAAGTAAAACAGAACAGAAACTCAAACGTGTCAAACTGTTGCAATGAAGAATTCTGTCCTGTTTGAAACCACAAGCAGTATAATAGGAAATGGCAGCCTGTAATACCTTCATGGAGTAGTACCTAAAAAATCCCTTACTTGCTGTCACCTGAGAAAGCATTCATGTTATAACCTGAAAGGCCTCTAGCCAGGCAGAGAAAGAAAAGAGAAACCATTTAAGTAATTGATTTACCATCACCTCACAAGAGGAAAATTAGAAGATACTCACTTTTTTTTCTGGTAAGTTATACTGATACCTGAATGCAATATGAAATGTGTTATAATCTAGAATTCTTCAGGTTTTGTAACAGAGTAGCTGAGCTACAGAACTTCCTTATAGAATAAGAGAACCTACAAGCTTTATTCAAGCTTTAAAAGACGGTACTAGCATAAATACTTTCATCCTGCTACATCCTGAATCATGTGTCCTAGGCTACATTGGATAATAATTAATATATTATTTTTCTGTCACCCATTATGCAGTTAGCAACATTTCATGATACGCATTTAGTGAGAAAAGTCCCCTGTGCAACCTTTTGTAAATGTTTTGGTTTATCAAAGATACCAGTAGCTGTAGTAACAGTAGTACTGGCAAGACAACAAATGAATCAAACCTTTTCAGTCTCTGCATTAGCGTGAAATTTGAATAACTTTGATAGTAATTCCCTTTCTACAAAACTAGTTGCCTGTACCTTCCATAAGGGTTAATTATGGATCCATTTTATAGGCCCTAAAAAAGCAATATCATTCATCTGCTTCTTGCAATAGCACAGCATGTGATTTATTCAGTGCAAAAATGAAAATCCAGCATTAGCACATGCCAAATGATTGAAAATGATATAACACAGTCTAATTTTATATATACACTTTGGTTTGCTCTGGAAAGGATAGAAAACCTTATAAATCCTCTTTTATAGATGGTTCTGTCCTTTTTTATCAAATTTAGATTTTTTTTTTTTTCAGTTGAATTGGTAGTTACTTGTGATGAAGCCCACCTACTTGAGACACCTATTTTAGGAAGAGATGAATCACTTTCTCATTGTGCCTCTCTTTCTGTTGACTATGGATGAAGCATTAAGGGAGCAGACGTCTAAAAATAAGACATCTAATCTAAGCTAAAGTTAGGCCAGAGGAATCCTAGGATAGCTAGCTAAATATGTAGTATCATTTAGTGCTTAAAAAGAGAAGCACAAAATTCTGGAAAATCTGAGCACAAGAGGCATGTTTTTAAAATATGTATGTCAGCAGATACTAGACATCTAAATACCTTTTGAAATTAAAAGGCATCAGGAATACATCCAAAGCTAAGACTTGTGACACCTATACATTTTAAGTTCATTAGGTAGGATGCAATAGGTATTAGTAAGCCTTGAACCCAAATATAAGTGTACGTTGCTAATAATTCCATAGAGGTACTTTACAACACTGTGATGACATATGCCAGCCATAATCTATAAGCATTTTACATAACTGTGAGCAATGTGACCACCAAAAGTGCAAAGAAAGGCAGGTGTATTTGCACACAGAAGGAATACAAGTGACAAAAGTTGCCAGACAAAGGAAAAGATAATGAAAATGGGCTGCAAGTTGGTGGGACATCTACCTGAAGAAACAAGGAGGATGATAACAGGTATGGGGAGGAGAGGAGACAAGAGGAAACCCCATGTTTTGGGAGCAAAGAGCAAACAGCGTAAAAATGTCAGGCATAAGTAAGGAAAATCAAAGGAGAAAGAACAAATTGCCTGCCACTCTTTTAATTAGGTATACTTTTCTTTCTTTCTTTTTTTTTTTTTTTTAATTTTTTTTTTATTTTATTTTAACACTGGGAACTTGGAAAGCAACATTTCCAAAACATAGATGACTGCACATTGCATAACAAACTTACTCAGCAGAGTCTAAGCTTAAAGTGTCAATAAACTGTGGTCATAAGGAAGCATGTGGTAAAATGTGTTTGACAGGATGGTCATTCTGTTCAGTAGCAGGTAGTGAGATACACAAAGGCATACATATATTTTGTAGAAAGACAAAGAGTCACAAACCATAGTACTTTCTAGTTTTATACAGCCTTCCAACAACTCTTCTAAAGCAATTGATGACTTCATTAAGAAGCTGAACATACAACCTCCCACTATGCTCAGTGATTTGGACCTTTGCTCTTGAGTTGTGCCTTAAAATCCTAATCAGTTTAAAAATGTGTGAGGCTTTATTAAACACATTTTTCAAACAGTTGCAGCTGTAGAGGGAGAGTGTTCCACATCCCTAGTGTTTACAAAATAGCCACTTTCCTATTTATTGGCCTTCATGCTTTGTGATCATTCATGGATGCTAACACAGAGAGGCAAGAAACAGTAATCTTCCTCACCATGTACTATTGTCGCTGACAGGAATAAAAGCTCTTCATTTCCTCAAAGGTAGCCTTTCTTAAAGAAATCTGGCAGCAACACTATCCTGACCTGAATGATCTGTGACTAAAGAGTTACTAGTTAACAATTTTTTCTATCTCTCCTATTATCGTCGTCACATTGCAGGACAGCAGAGACTACAATTTCTGTTGCACTTTCCTGCATTTGGTAGAATCTATTAATTTCAGTTAACCATGTTACTGCAAGGGAAATATCCATTTGCCATTCCTGAAGAGGAATGCCACCAATCATGAAATGGGAAGGCCAGATCAAAAAGCACAAGTCTAGGTTGTGTTCACATTAATGGCCCAGTGTGAGAATAAGCATAACTGATTAATGTAGTTAAGTGGCTTAAACAGGAAGCAGGGAACAAGATGTCTCTTCACATTCTTGTTACAAGCAAATGGAAGTTAGGTAATGTATGGATCAGGGAATCATATATCACTGTGATGGAAATGTAGAAGACTCATACCGCTCATGAATATTATATTTTAAACCAAAATTTACTAAATTTATTCATTACAAAACATTTATATGCTAAATTAGTTGTGGTATATGACCTGATACATGGTCCTTGACTCACATTGCTCATACACTTAAAACATTTATCCACTGTGTCTGGCTGTTATGACAATCTTATGAAGTACTTATATACTATTGCTAGTAACACTACTTTAGTATGCTTATATTTAGGTTCAAGGCATATTAATATTAATTATACCCTGCTTAGTGAACTTATAATGGATAGATGTTACAGGCCTCTGCTTTGGCTACACCGTAATTTAGACAGTGCAAACAAAACCCCCGAATTTTTGAGGTACAACAGCAGTTCAGTTGACTTCTCAAAACTGTATTTGCTGGTAGCAGCAAGGACTTGGTTTGCCAGTCACTGTGGTAAATTCTGAAGATTTAAAGCTGATATTTCTGCCCTGTAGCTAGCTGCCACCTGGATACGGTAAATGTAAAACTGCAATTTCATTGCCTTGCACTAGCAGTCCTACATTCCTGATCAGTGCTAGAATCACACACACACACAAAAAAAATTACAAAAAAATCAGCAGAGTCAATCTTTTGTTAATTTTTTATTCCAATAAGTATGTAAGAATTACGGTCTGCACAGCAAGCAAGGTTGCTTTGTAATTAACTTTTTGTACAGATACTGCTTCACTGTTCTGAGCTCAGCTCACTGAATCGTATGGAAAAGCAGTTTCCTGAACCACAGCTTGGAGACTACTGAAAATTCTCAGCTTATTGGCTCCTTTCTAGTGGATGGCACTAAAAGAAATATGATCATGTGTTAAACCTTTCTATTTGGTATTACAACTCAGTCATTCCTCTTAGGGTTGTACTTACGATCTATGTAGGAATGGAACAGATTGGCTGCAGGATACTGCTTAGAAATGTATGTCTCTGGGCCTGGGATAAACATTTTGTTTCATATCTGGTAGCCTGTTTGTTAGAGAACACATCTAGATATGACTAGAGCATAGCTCTTCAGCCTTTCTAAAAAACAACTGCAACCATGCAAGACACCAAGGAAGTCCTGAGTCAATAAACCAATAAACCTGCCCAAGAAAGCAGCTGTATGTGGCCCATCCTGTCACATACAGATTCCCATCATTGCCTGTGTCTGAGTACTAGAGTTTGTCATTAGAGATACATTAGTAAGCATTTTGGAAGAAAAAGAGAAGATTGAGGAAGAGCAGTAAAACAATTAAGTTCTGAGTTCTACGGGTCTATTACTGTTGATTTTGACCTTCCAATTCTAGAGCTGCCTTTCCATTTCTATTTTATTTTCAAGCTCTGCTGCCCTCAGGATTCTTCTATAAAGCTAGCATTTTGTGACCTAATGTATAAAGGTATCTACATGCTTTGACAAGGTATTTGTAGCAGTAAGCCTGGGAAGCTAATGTGCCTGAAGCAATTCTACAGCTAGATAAGAGACACGTATGGGGTGTTCCAAGCTAGGAGTTTTAAGAACTTGCTAAGTGCCTCCACTCCGTATGAAGCATACTCTGAATTGATTCATGAAAGATTTGGCACCTAGGCTACTTTCCCCTGATTCTTATCACCACTCATTTTATGTCAAACAGGCACACTCCTCTGCCTACTTTTCAAGACGCTGGTATGGCTATGAATTGCAGTAAAAGGCAATTGTGCTTCTGAAATCTTAAATTAATATTTTAATAAACAGTAATCATAAAAACAATCATACAGTAGAAATAGGTCATGCCTCAGTCAGAATTTGCTCAAGCTCAATTTAGTTCTGCCAGGGTCCAAAAAATACACTGATCCAGCCGCAGGACTGAGATCAGAGTGTTTCCACAGCATTCTATAGTAATGCTTACAGGACTCAATGTCTGAAATATAAATTTGTTGAAGAACACATCCCTGCCATAATACAGAAAAAAAACAACTCCTCCAACACAAAACTTCGTTGAAAATACATTCTAAAATTAAATTGATTTACATTCAAAATACTGGAAAATATTATATTTTTCTTCCTACAATCAATAATTCTGCTTGTCCCAATAAATCAAACCGAGTTGAAATGGGACACTTGATCACCCCAGTACAACTTGGCAACTTTAAAGAATGAGTCTGCCAAGCAATTATTCATAAAACCTTTTTCTGTGCAGTCCAGACAGGAAAGATCTCTTCATCAAAGAAGAGAGAATGCCAGAGGCTCGTAAGGTCAGTGCCATTTGAAAAAAAAAAAAAGAAAAGAAAGGAAAAGAAAAGAAAAAAAATAAAAGAAAAGGAAAAAAAAAGACATTCTCTTGTATATAAAGCTTGCTAGTTTGGCAGTGATACAACATGTGCTCTTATGATATAGAGAGGAAATCTGCCTGTTTGTCTCAGTGTTTATATTTATATAGTCACTGTTCAGCCCTAAAGCTGTTCTTTAGATCTCCAGCTAAAATAAATGTCACAGTCTGCTGAATTATTATAAAAATAATTGTGTTTATTTACAAATATGACAACAAGCCCATAACTTACTGAGATTCTCCAAAGGATTTTCAGTCTTTATAGAGATACATTCCAGCCAGCATATTTCCATTCTCCCTGAATATCATATTCTGAATTCAGCTATTAGCCACTTGCCAATAGATGTGTCCATTCTTAATAGCTACATATTATGATGGATATAAAGGACATTATCAAATATTGGGAAAAGACTCCTTATGAAAGATAAAATTACTGTCTCCCTTTTCACTGTTTATGATTGTACTTGGCAGCTACTGTTATCCCATCTTCCAGAGTGCAGATTTAAACAGAATGAGGAAATGAGAATAAAAATTGAGAATGAGGTTTAAAATTAAGTAGTATATGTTGATAATGTAATATAATGACAATGAAATGCAGGCTATTTTTGCTTAGTGGCAGTACTTTTATTTTGCAGGATATATTTTTTGCACAGGTAACACAGAGGATCCCTCTCCCAGCACGCACACACACATTTTCTCTTTCAGAATCTGCAAAACCAGCAAAATGTTTATCAGCCCTACTATTGATACACAAATAAATGCAAAAGTAGTCTTTTCTGTTGAAAACAAATCTATTTATTCTGTATTTCTCATGGCAATTTTTTCTTAATGATGTTAATTACCCAAAAAAGACCATTGGAAAAAAATTCTAATGAGCAAATTATCGATTCCCTAAACATTTTTGAATATTTGGTATGACTTTGACTACAAATGACTTGTTCTCAAATAATTTCAGCCAGTGAAATAATTTCATAAAATATTTCATTGTGGTGATCACAACCAATATGTGGATAAAGCTAAACTAAACCATTTTAACATATCAGCCATTATTGATAAATCTCTTCTGCAGTAATTGGAATATAATATGTGTATTTATAAATAGGCGAAGTAAGAGAGTCAGAGAGTAAGGTAAGGGAAAAAGAAGGAGGGAACGTACTTCTGACAGCTTGTTTTCCTGTTTCTTCTAGCCAGAAAATACAGGTTATGTAAATTATCAACACATGAACATTGTCCACAATTTATATGAACTGTTTCTGTGTGAGGTTAATTAAACCTAAATAAAGGAGGTCGTAATAAACCTACACACACAATCTTTATGTGGAGTAAAGGCATACTTACAAAAGCTTTGTCCAGTGTCAGTCACTATTTATATATCCAAATTCTTCAAAAGATAGGACCTATCAAGGGATTAGAAAATCTATTTGATATGAAAGCTCTTCAGGAGTTCAAAATATGTGGCCTTAAAGTATGGGTAGTTGATTACGGCGTATAGGTATTCAAGAGACACAGAAGCATTTAAGTTTTCTTTCCCTTTACAGCAAGGTGGCAAAAGGCATAAGGTATGTTCTCAAACTTATAATGAAGGCATTTCAGTGGGTATCAAGAAGGGCCTTTTCCTCCAAAAGCAATATTAGCATGAAGAAGTCACAGACGAACAGTGACTACATTGCACTGGGAATTTTTATTCAGAACAAGTAACCAGGATCAATTTAAAAAGGTGAGGAATGCATATGTAACATCAGCTACATGTTGAGCTCTTCATAGTCTTATGAATAAGGACTGTGTATTGCAGTGCCCAATAATATTAGTAAAGCAGTTTGATGAAAAGTAGAGATTTCTATTTAATGTCAAGGGATTTAAGTAGAATGGATAATAGTTTCTCCTCTCCTTTTCTCTTTAATGAACTCATTATCATGATACCCAATAGCCATATTAAGAAAACACAGAAGCCAGAAATGACAGAAATCCTGAAGTCAGATGAGTATCCCTTCAGTTTCTGCCCCCAGCACTGGTTGATGGTTTGAAGAGTGCAGGGAGCAGGAATGTAGTATATTGATTAAGATTTGCTACTTTTATTTGATGAATACTAGCCTATCTTTTAGTCTACTGAGGGAAAACTTAAGCAGACAAACCAGAGTCATGGGGAAGAGAAGAGAAAGGTGTGGGATCATTGTCAGCAGGAGAGGAGGGATGGAGGACAGCCATCTTTGTCTCCAGTCCCCTGGGAAGAAGCCAGCCGTAGAGAATGGCCCCACTTCTGGGGCAGCAGTACAGAGCAGGGGTGTGTCCGATCACGAGGCACAAGGCAGGGGATGCACATACAGTTTGGGTATTGGCACCCAACAGCTGTACGGGTTTTGGTAACTTCTGCAGCTAGAATTGTTGCAATCCATTTTCTATACTTAGTGGATTGCTACAGATCTCAACTTTGCAAATTAACAAGCAGGTCTTTTCATAACGTAACTCCACCAGTGCAAGTGTGGAATTGTTGAGACATGGTGTTAATCTTCTAAGTGTTGAAACACAATATACAAAATAATTCTCTGCAGAATTCAGACACGTATTGATGAATTTCTGGGAGATGTAATTAGCAATAAAGTAAAAAATAATGCGAGTTTACTAAACTGAACTTTGGGCTGGAGGAGGCAGAGAAACAGATACCACACGCGTTCAAACAGTCCAACAATAAAATTACACTCCAGTCTGACTAAACAAACTGGGCAGGCAGAGTTTTCTCTTTTAAGAGGACTTCAACACCCTAACTGAATATCTTTGGCCTCATCTAGATCAACATTTTAACTGCCTTGTCAAGGAGCATTGAGTGTTTTGCCCAGATGAAAGTCTTCTAGAAAATTTGTGTCTAAACTGTATGATGACCACTGATACTTGGTCCTCCATTAAAAATCAAAGAAGACAACATGTCGTAAATATATCTTTCTGTCCACAAAGGGAAACCTGAGGGTAGTAGTAACATAGAGTTGCTCTTTCTCCATATAAAAAAGATATAGTTTTCTATAGTTTGGCAAATAATAACATCTAAAATAAAATACTTATTATAAGAGACAGGACAATGCATTTCATTTGCTTCAATATTTTTCAGTTTTCAAGAATGTCTAAACAACTTAATTCTTCTGTGGTATAGGTTCTTGTGTGGAGAAAGGAGAAAGAAATAAGCCTTTTAACTATACTACAGTACAAAAAGTCCATATGCATTTTAAAATCAAGACGACAATATTTCGTGGATGCCAGAGGTACCAGTGGAAAGCAGATGCCCTAGGATCTGCCCACACATCTGCAAAAACATCAGGCTTTAAGTGACATTAAATTACTGGTGTTAGCGTAGCTTGGAGGGGGAAACCCCCCAAACAATAACACTTATTTGTACTTGTAAGTTTCAAATTGGATTTTCTAAGGTGGCAGAAAAAGTCATCAGCACAATGAGGCAGAGTCAGAAAGTGCAAGGATAAGCTGCCCCAAGGCCTCATTAAAAGAAGTTTGAAGACTACACGTATCAGCTCCTAGTTAGGCCAAATTTTCAGCTCTCTGGTTGGAATTTTTGATGTTATAGAACAGATGAGACTATCTAACTGTTTCTTTAGCTGTAAACATATGAAATATAACCTGTAGAAGTGCTCAGACCTAGATTAATAAGGAAGACAAAAGATATAAAATACGGTAAAACATTTACTTTTATAATTGAAGTCAATTGCCATCTTGGTTGTATTAACTAAAAAAACAGAATCAACTAGGGTGACATTTTAAGTTTTCTTATGGTGTCATTACAAAATGTGAAACCATTTTAAACAATTCTGTAACATAGCAATTATGTGAAGAGAGAAGAGCAATTATGAAAAAGAGACATGGGGAAAAGATACTATTTTATCTGATTTGTATATATGGATCTTCCATGCCTCAACTAAATTTAGAACACAAACAGTAGAAAAAAAACCAAATTATGGACAAGTTTTAGTCAGACATTTATATAAGAAATCCTTGAATGAAATTCAGATACAGTCTATTGACAGAGAAATAGTAATTCACACCAAAGCTGCAAAAAGCTTTGGGTTTTTTTGACTTTCTAAACCCCGAAACATTTTACAACACAGGACTTCTTTTATGTCTTTACAGATGACCCCAACTGGAATCTCAGAATCACAGAATGGTCGTGGTTGGAAGGGACCTCTGGAGATCATCTAGTCCAAACCCCCAGCTAAAGCAGGTTCACCTAGAGCAGGTTGCACAGGATTGCATCCAGGTGGTTTTTCAATATGTCCAGAGAAAGAGACTTCACAACCTCTCTGAGCAGCCTGTTCCAGTGCTCTATCATCTTCAGAGAAGCTCATCCTCATATTCAGATGGAAATTCTTGTGTTGCAGTTTGTGCCCGTTGCCCCTTGTTCTGTTGCTGGGCATCACTGAACAGAGCCTGGCCCCATCCTCTTGCCACCCGCCCTTAAGATATTTGTAGACATCGATAAGATCCCCTCTCTGTCTTCTCTTCTCCGGGCTAAACAGGCCCAGCTCTCTCAGACTTTCCTCACAAGGGAGATGCGCCAGTCCCCTCATCATCTTTGCAGCCCTCTGCTGGACCCTCCCCAGTAGTTCCCTGTCTTTCTTGAACTGGGGAGCCCAGAACTGGACACAGCACTCCAGATGCGGACCCACCAGGGCAGGGCAGAGCAGAGGGGGAGGATCACCTCCCTCCACCTGCTGGCCACACTCCTCCTAATGCACTCCAGGTTCCCATGGGCCTTCTTGGCCCCAAGGGCACACTGCTGGCTCATGGGCAACTTGCTGCCCACCAGAACTCCCAGGTCTTTCTCCACAGAGCTGCCTTCCAGCAGGTCAGGCCCTAGCCTGTGCTGGTGTGTGGCGTTGTTCTTCCCTTGGTGCAGGACCCTACACTTGCCTCTGTTAAGCTCCATTAGGTTCCTCTGCACACAACTGTCCAGCCAGTCCGTCCAGGTCTCGCTGAATGGCACCGTAGCTTCTGGTGTGTCAGCCTCTCCTCCCAGTTCTGTATCACCAGCAAACTTGCTGAGGACACACTCTGTCCCCTCATCCAGGTCACTGATGAATAAGCTGAACAGGACTGGACTCAATACTGACCCCCAGGGAACACAACTAGCTACAGACCTCCAGCTAGACTCTGCGCTGCTGATCACAGCCCCCTGAGCTCTGCCATTCAGTCAGTTCTCAATCCAGCTCACTGTCCACTCATCTAACCCACAATTCCTGCTTTTATGTATGAGGATGTTATGGGAGACAGTGTCAAAAGCCTTGCTGAGGTACAGGTAGGCAACATCCTCATCTACCTAGCCAGTCATTATATCATAGAAAGCTATCAGGTTGGTCAGGCATGATTTCCCCTTAGTGAATCCATGTTGACTATGCCTGATAACTTTCTTTTCCTCCACATGCTTCAAAATAACCTCCAGGATGAGCTGTTCCATCACCTTTCCAGGGATGAAAGTGGGGCTGACTGGCCTGTAGTTTACTGGGTCCTCCTTCTTGCCCTTTTGGAAGACTGGAGTGACACTGGCTTCCTACAGTGTTCAGGCACTTCTCCTGTCCTCCAAGACCTTTCAAAGATGATGGGAGAGGGGCTTAGCAATAACATCTGCCAGCTCCCTCAGCACTCGGGGGTGCATCCTATCAGGGCCCATGTATTTGCAGGTGTCATGTTTGCTTAAATGATCTCTAAGATGATCCTCCTTGACCAAAGGAAAGTCTTCCTTTCCTCAGACTTCCTTTCTTTCCTTCAGACTCTGGGAAACCATAGGGCTGGCCTTGATAATGAAGACTGAAGCAGAGAAAGCATTCTGTAACTCTGCCTTCTCTGTGTCCTTTGTCACCAGGGCACTCACCTCATTCAGCAGTGGGCCCACATTTTCTCTAATCATCCTTTTCCTGCTGATGTACTTGAAGAAGCCCTTCTTGTTGTCCTTGACATCCCTTGCCAGATTTAATTCCAAAAGGACCTTAGCCTTCCTTGTCACATCCCTGTATGTTCTGACAACATATATTTGTCCCAAGTGGCCTGTCCCTTTTTCCACACCTGGTATACTTCCTTCCTCTGAGTTTTGCCAGAAGCTTCTTGCTCATCCATGCAGGTCTCTTGCCTCCTTTGCTTGTTTTCTTACTTATAGGGATGCACATATCTTGAGCTTGGAGGAAGTGATGTTTGAATATTAGCCCACTCTCTTGGACCACCCTACCTTCTAGGGCCCTAACCCATGGAATTCCTCTAAGCAGGTCCTTGAAGAGGCCGAAGCTAGCTCTTCTGAAGTCCGGGGCTGCAATTCTACTTCCTCCATGCAGGTTCCTGAATCATTTCATGGGTCACTGCAGCCAAGGCTGCCCTCAACCTTCACATTCCAAACCAGTCTCTCTTGGTGAAGACAAGGTCTAAGGGCACACCTCGCCTCGTCTGGTCCACCACCTGCATCAAAAATGTATCACCAATGCTCTGCAGGAACCTCCTGGACGGTGTGTGCTTAACTTTGTTGCTTTTCCAGCAGATATCAAATGGATTTGCAAAGATGTATAAGAATTTCAAAGCCAAAATTGAAATTTTCATTTCAGAGCTGGTGGAGCCTGTAGATACAAACATCCATAGGCTTGTCTGTACTCTCTGTACTTATATAATTTTGGGTGAAGAAAACAGTGCAGCAGATTTATGATTCTCTAAGCTGCAGAAGAGGTTTTGGTCTTACAGTTAAGGAGTCAGATTGATGCTGCTACAAGTTACTACAGTAGTTCCTTTTAATTGAATCAGACCCTGCTGAAAGAGAAACACAAAACAGGTTGGAGTGGTGCAAGGTAATCAGAAGCTTGCAGAAATACAGGCTTTTTGGAGAGATTCACTGTTATTGCCTCAACTACTTTAAAAATAAACAAGTGTACAAAGAATTAACATACTTAAAATCCCGCATTAAAGTGAGATTGACTCATTTAGAAGCAGCAATACAGCAGGAAAGCAGCCTGCAGCCAACAAAAGGGCTGCACAGTGGGAGGCTTATCCCAGCAAACAACAATTCACACCTGTTAATTACTCTGAATAGGCTCGCACACAATGCTAGGCATGGCATTTATCCATTGTTTAGAAGCAATACTAATGTAATCTCTTACGTTATTGTTATAAGTGAAATGAAAACTCAACGTGAATCATTTCCTTGCAAATCATCAATTAACTCATTATAGCATTTGCCAGAGGACCCATAAAGTTCCAATGTACCCTAAAACTATGTAAATAATGAGTATTTCGGCTTTGCTGACAA
The DNA here is from genome assembly GCA_035590275.1 of Ibycter americanus. Lineage (NCBI taxonomy): Eukaryota > Metazoa > Chordata > Aves > Falconiformes > Falconidae > Ibycter > Ibycter americanus. The sequence goes on from JAVJGI010000063.1 coordinate 47,642,267, forward strand.
TTATGGTAAGGTTGTTGATGGTGGGATTACTCAAACTCAGTATTTCAGGGAATTTTCTATTTAAACTATCATTTCTTATTTAAAGCCCAAAATACACATTTGTATCAAGAATAAAAACAAATAAAAAAAACCCTCACAGAAGTTTCAACACTTTTTAATTAGAAAGCATGTCAATCAAATTTGAAAGTTTTAAAACAATATTTAAGTAATTTGAACACCAGTCAGTCTAAAAATTTGACTTGACACACTTGAAAGAATTAAGACTTTCACAGTTTCATTCTGCGTTTTCACATTAATGCTTCAATGCACACAAACTGAAGGCATGAAATATTTTGATATTTATTTCTTTATCAGAATTGTCTAAAAATACTTTTCCTACCTGTACACATCCGTGTACCTAAAACATTTATTTGAGCAGAATTAGAAGTTCTGATCCTAATCTTAAACGTTAGCACACTCACTCTGCTAGCAACTTTGAAGGGAGATTTCAGTACTGAAGGATTACAAAATATTGTCCCACTGCTATTTTTGTACTCAAAGAGTTTGGCCTGAATATACACCAAGGCATTTTGTACATTATAAATAGTAGACTATATAATCATATTGAGAAACTCATTAGGACAAAATAGAAGTCATAAAGACAAAAACGCTCTCATATGGGTTTGATAAAAATTTGGTATTTATACAGATTCTGAATATGAAGAGGACTGTTCTGATTTTTTAATAGTTAAAAGGCAGTAAATCCGCAAACCAAACAATAATAACAAAAAAACAGCAAAGTCCAGGAATTTTGGCAGAGGTGGGTAGGAAGAGAGTGTAGACATACCATCTGTCATCTAAAAGCATTAAAATTTTAAGATGATATAGTTTAAGCTGGTCTTTTCTGTTCCTGCAGTAAGCAGAGATCAATGCCTCTGGAGGCTTATTCATTCTATCTCAGTTTCTCTCCCCATTTATATGGTATTAATTTCCTTTTAAAAACAATTCCCCACTGATTTTAGAAAGTCTCAGTGACCCATTTAGACAAGGTTCTTAACTTTTAGACCTGTCATGCTCAGGGAATGGGAATCCTTCCTGAAATGTGTGTAGTTACTAACCTCTTTCAGGTGTCCACATGAAAATCAAGGGATCCTAGGCAATAGACTCACAAATATACTCTTCATTGATTCGTTGTTGCCCTTCTCTTGGACAAGGAGCGCTAAGGGGTAAACCTGGTAGTCAGAGTTCACAGCCAATAGGATTTCTTTTGTTAAACTCTTTTTCAGTTGAGTCTGAGTTGTCCTGAAAACAGGACAGTAACTAACAGTGAAAAGGCCAGGATTTATTACTAATCAGAGAATAATAGAGGTTGGAAGGGTTCTCTTGAGTTCATCTTGTCCAGCCTCCTGCTCAAGCAGGGTCAGCTACAGCAGGTTGCTAAAGTTGGTGGCCAGTTGAGTTTTGAGTGTCTCCAGGGATGGAGATCCCACAACCTCCCTGGAGAACCTTTTCCAGTGCTCAACCATCCTTACAGTAAAAATGTTTTTTCTTGCATTCAGATGTATTTTCCTGTGGTTTTTATGTGCTAATGATGATTGTCAGCAAAAAGTTGTAATCCAACTGATGATCAAATTTGTTCAAGGACAAATTATATTCAGAAAATGAAAAGTAATTCTTACTCCAGTGGTTTTCTGCAATTATGATGAGTAGGGCTTGTTCTTAGCTGTACTTATAAAATGTTCAACTGTACTAACTAAAATTCCCAATGCTATCATCTTCGCATAGTGTGACCTAGATGTAATAAGTAGATTTTTCTGTACTAATATCTTATTGATAAGCCAATGTATAAATATATAAATTTTCTATACACATTTAAACAGGCCAGTGGTGTGGGTATGATTAATGGTGGGTTTTGCCTGTAGCAGGTATATTTAATAAGAAGGTAAACTCTCTAGATATGTAAGTATGCATATAGTCTGCATCGGACCTCTTATGGGTCCAAGTAGAACCAGTATTTAATTTCTGACATAGAGGTTGTCAGTGATCTAAAACTTTTTAGCAAACTTTTGATCCTGATTCTATGTCTCATGCAGGTTTCAGTCCCCCTCCAGCGGAAAGAACAGTTTGTTTTGTGCCTTTGACGTCTGCTTTTCATCCACTTTTATTTTCATGAAAGCATAATACCAGACAACTCATCATGGGGGCATGTGGGGCTACAACTCATAGTAAGCATACATCTGTCTCCAAGTTTAACGGATTTTTTGCTTCATTTGAGTTTTCAGAGACCTCATCCAGATCCTTCTTAAGGTACTGTAAGATTTGAGCTATCATACAGTCTGTTAATATTAGGGGTTTTAATTTGATACTCTTAAGGAAACTTTTTATTTGCTTCCACTCACCACAGCTGATGAAACAGTAAGGATTCAATTTTCATTAGAAGTTTCTAAAATTGGTTTCAGGCAAAGCTGGATAAATGAACACTCTAGTTTGTTCTGCACTACCCAATCATGATGACCTCTGCTCTTTGTAACAGAAAGGTAAAGGAAGCTTGAGAATGTGGTTCAAAGATACAATTAATCCAAATTTAGGGGTAATACTCCAGAACAAGAATGTTGCAGTCACCAGTGCAGAACCAGCGCACATTTTCTTTGCTATTTCAGATTTGTTAAAAAAAACAACATATTTTGTGTTACATGTTTTCTTATGTAAACATAATCTGAAAGCATAATGCCAGCAGGAAATCCTTATTATGTGCCTTAGCTAATTAACATTAAATGCAGCCATATTTCTCCATCTGATATAGATCCTGCTAGGCAATACAGCATGTAGAAAAGTAGTAATAATAACTGTGGAACCATAGCCTGAAAGGATACACATCAGAAAGAACTTGCAGAACGTATAAGACGTTTTTTCCTCAAGTACCTTCTGTCTAATTTTGAAGAAAAGAATATTGGAAAAATTTGCAATGCAAAAAAAAGAATAATGAAAACCTCGGATCTACTGCCAAGCATTTTCCAGAGCCACTTGCATCACAACAAGGATATAGTAACATAATTGTTAGAATCTGTTTCTTAAATCATCCTGAGTTAAAATTTGATCCAGCTAGCCTCACTAATGTTACTGAGTTTTCTTTCAGTCATCCCTTGGTCTTCTGCTTCCATCTCTTCTGGTAAGGTGCCTCGAACAAAGACCCAATAGCTTTCATGATGTGGTTCCTTATACAGCCTGAGAAAGTATGATGTTATCTTAAAAAGATGTGCTTGGTGAAGAACCCTTGGATGGATGTATTCTCAAAAAACACATAGTGCTCAGTGTCACTTGCACATTAATAACCAGAATGCCCTCGCAGGTTTTTCACAGGCAATTCTGGTATCTTTGTGATTGGGGCATAATGGATCAGCTGCACTTGTGTGATCTTTATGTCAAAGAGCACTGCATGAAAAAGCACAAAATCTGCCTACACATCACCAGAGAAACTTGAGAGACTCTTGCATTTCCTGAGGTTGAACCAGTTTAAGTTAGAGTTGAGTATTTTGCAGATTGTCGCTTGTTCGTCTCAATAGGGTGCAGATAGAGTTGGATGGCCATCTGTCCCTTGTTTCAGCTGCCAGCAATCTGCCACTTGGCAGGGCTAAAGCAAAGAACATCTCCATTATATTTAAGGACACACTGGACATTTTGTGGTGAGGTTTCTGCCAGCAGTTCTATATTTAGGAAGCATCTGAGTAGAAGGAAGATGCAAACCTGAAAGTAGGTGGACTGCTTCAGACTCAACTATGAGGCCGAAGAATAAGTTGAAATAACCACTGAAGCCTTTCAAAGATTTTAAAGGGTTAGTAAATCTATTTACAATTTATTTTTGTCCTTGCATTTTACAAGTCAAGCCAAATGTATAATTAGATTATTATTGAGTGAGTTCTCCCACCTCATCCTCAAAACACATTGCACTGAAATGGAGTGACATATATCTTCAGGTATCTTCATCTTCTGACTCAGCAAACCTCCTTTCCAGAATGAAGGGAGGTTAAGTCTGAACTAGATCAAACCCTAACCAAACAGTACAATTTATATTAATTTCTGTTTTCCAAAACCCCAAAAAGACACAAACAACTGACCTCCTGCAACACAAAAAATCCTCAAAATGCTGCTGAACATTGCTGCAACTTCAGATAACTACTTGACTATTCAAGACATAATCCCAAAGAGCAATGCCTGTATCTCCTGTTGGACTTAGAGAGAAACATATTTCTCATTGCCCCACTGAGTTTCAAAACCACAAGCAAATTTGGATAACTATGCATTAATAAAAGTTAAAACACTTTGTGGCAACTGGCAACAAACACACAGGAAACACATAGGAGACCCACTATCCAGTGAACATTCACCAGCAGAGGTTTTAAGGGACTGCTGTGTTGGATTTAGGTGTTTAAGTCACCCCAGTCTTGAATATACTTCAACAGCATTTTCCACGGCTTATCCAAAGCATTTCTTAGACAAATGCTGCCTGTGAGTCATTTAAAAAATGGCTTATCCAAGAGTTGCTATTTCCACAATAGTTCAACTATTTAAATATATTTTCCATAAAGTCCCAATCTGGTTTAAAATTCTTTCCCCAGGCACATGTGGCAGCTGATGAGCATAACACTCTGTGTTATATTACGGCAAACAATATATATCTTTGAAAGAGAAACACACATGTGACTTCTTGTAGTTTAAATTTCCTTACTGTTCCTGGACATTTTGGAGAACTTTGTTAAAGTTCTCATTAACTTCTCTTTGCTCCTGGAAGCTGCCACTTTCTCCATCTGGTTTGATCAAGTTCGCAGGAAAAATCATCCTTTTTCCCCCCTCTCTACTTTTAAAGGCATCGAGTAAATTATCCCTACTTTTTTGAAGTTACAGCAAGCTGTGTTAGAGGCTTTCCCAGGCATGTGAATATGTGATCAGAGTTACCAAGGAAATGGATCATTTCTTAGTCACTAAAAGTATTAACTCAAGGCAACCAAAATTCCTCTTCATCAGTTCAGCTCCTTAAGTCATGTACTATCCTTCTAGTTTTAGTTTGTGAACACAGACATTTACAAGCCCCCTGTGGTTAAGATCCATTTATCACATTTATTATCTTACTAAAATTAATAATGAAAACAAAGATCCCTAAATGAAAAAAAAAAATTTATTAAAAAGAAATCTAAACCCCCAAACTGTTCAACAAATTATACTTAATAATTAACAGTATCAGAATAATTATGTTGGTTGATGGTCCAGAGAACGTAAGTTGAGGGTTTATGCAAGGCTCATGAGCCAGTAAGTTTGAAGCCAGTTTTGATAAAATGATGCATCATTACTGTATATTTGCTGAATATAATCCTATGAGAAGATTTAGAAATTTGATGACAAAATCTGGAATCTTCAGCCAATTTTATACTCATGGAAGATGAAGTTAGCATTTGAAAGATGTTGATTTCAGATTCTTTTGAGTGATGACTATCAATCAAAACATCACCACTAATAATGGTATAATCTTATCACAAAAAGCAACCAGTTTTTAGATATGAAAACTAAACGCTGAACTTTAAATTCAGAGTCAACATTGGAAACTTAGTTTCCTGTGACCCATAGTTTTAGCTCTTTTAAAAGATCTCTTTTTTTTTTTCTTCCCCCACTTGCATCGCTATAAATTAGCTGGAGAGCCTGTAAACAGTAAATTATAAGCTGTGCTTTGCTAGCAGCATAAAATGGGCATTGCTATAATTAAAGTCCATTTAAAATAGCGTGGTACAGACATTGTTTTTCAAAACACCTTCAATAGTAAACACAAACAATAAATTTTATATAGTGAAATCTAATAGAACAATGTAACTAATTAGCCTATAGCTCTTAAGATTCACCATCAATATTTAAACCTCTTTGTACCAAACAGCCTCGGTTTATGCATTGCAAGCATCAAGAAGTAGTTTTAATAAAAGTGTTAAAAGTACAGACATGATGTAAATAGCTTCAGGAGTTGGCATGAAAAGTTTAAATGATATCATTTCATATGTTTCTGAAACAATATGTTAGAGACTTCATTTATTGAACTTTTTGTACAGGAAAAAATCACAACAGAGTTGAATGGATTTTGCACAAGGATTCTTAGAATCAATCAACATAAGAAAACAGAAGATTGAGAACTTTGGAATAAGACAGAAAATGATAACATTTTATATTACAACCACAACTGTAATTTTAGCAATTTATTTTTCAACAACAAAAGGGGCACAAGGAGCCTCCTTGTTGTGTATATATGCAATCCACGTTTGTGTTATATCACTTTTATTTTATTACTTTATAAAATGGCAAGAGATTAAAAAAAGACATCAGATTCTCCTCTGTGCTGATATCCATTCTTGTGGCATTGTCAGTAAGCTAATTATTGCTCTCTAGGATTTTTCAGCTAATCTATACAAGTCACAGGAGACTGCAAATAAACTGTGGTGTATCAGAGCTTCTTGGCCTCCAGTCACCATTCTTGCCCCAGCTGTTTAGCAATCTTTGCACAGAGAATGGATTGCAGGTGAATACTTGTGTTGATCTGATGGCTGAAAAGTCATAGCATTTACTGTATGAATAAATAACATGGGCCAAATTCATGCTTTGTGTAATTCCTTTAGAATGGATATGCTTACACTAGAGATAGAAGTAGTTTGCTGGTGGATAAGTGTACGTAGGGGCAGCGAATTACCATGGTACCTTCCTTCCCTGAAGATGTAAAATGTGAAATAGAAAGAAATTCCAAGGCCAGCAAAAAAACAGTCGTTTGATCTATAAAGAATTAACTAGACATTCAGCTCTTGAAAAGGTCTGATGCTCATTTTGGGACTGTTTTGGACAAACATAGTTATTCGCATTTCTCTTTGGCCTTATTTCTTCATAAGTACAACAGCATCAATTTAATTCTCCAAACAACAGAGGAGCAATGAACCCGTCATCACAGACATTATCACCATCACAAAAGTGTTTTCTTTGTATACTTTTCATTGGGCTTACCTTTTATCAGCCAATTTTGGCATTAGATTTACACAACCTAGTCAAAGTATAACATATAAAGTAGAATCAAAAAACAAGCAGCTTTCCTTGAATCTTAGGTCTCATGAACTCAGTTAATAATACTACACATTCACGTGACTTTTGATGCAGTTCCCATACCAGGATTTTTCTGTTGTATCTATCTATCTATATCTAGATAGATATGAAATACTGTTGGAGTATTTTATCAGCAGTATAGCAAATAGCAATGCAAGACTTTAGAGGAGGGGACTGATTTCATTTAAAAGGAAAATTGGAACAAAACAGGTTTCTCTTACTTTCACTTTGTCTCACTGTTCCAAACTCACAAACACCAGAAGTCTGTGTGGTGTCCAAAGAGTCCATCCTGCTGCCAGGCACCATGGCAGTAGTGTTCAGTCTATCCAGTCTCAGTCAGGCACCATGATGCTTGTGTCCGCATGTGAGGTCCAGGATGCGTTGCAATGACAAGGAGGGCAAAGGATACCAGCTGTTTTGTCCTTACCTGTCCAAGGTACTTCTTAGTTTGGTGACTATGCAGAGATTTGGGATATGGGTTTTTGTACCATTTCGGAGCTGATGGTGATGGATTTGTGTGTCTTGTCTCAACTTCATCACGCATCAGCAGTCCATACTGTTCTTTGCCTTCACATCTGGATGTCTTGTAAAACTTCAGGTATATGTGCTAAGTCTTGATGGTGCTCTGTGGTCATCTATTACCTAGCAGCTGCAGTTTGACCTCTGGATGCTTCTGTATTTATCTTGATCCAAAATGTGTTGGAAGCACAGACATAACCCATATAATGAAAGACTGAATCAGACCAACACTTACTTGTGAAAAGCTATTACTCATTACCTCACTGGGATAAATTAGACAACAGATTGGTGTCATAGAGCAGAAACATTCCATAACCCTTTAAATAGGCTCCACAGAGTTATTGTTAAGCCCCTTATCTTAAATTTAGACTTTGACACTTGCATCTCTTGTAACTTTAATTTAACTAAAAACAAACGAAAAACCCCTGCTTTGGTTTCTTTCTCTCCTGAGCTGCTATCTACTGCAGCTTAAAGAGACTGTCTCTGTCCTTCTGTCCTTTTAGCTCATCCATGAGTCATTACCAGTTTAGAATCATCACCTTCTTTTTTCCACTAGTTGAACATTCTGAGGATAATGTAATGGAGGACAGACCGTAGGAGAAAAGCTGATTTTCATAAGCTGTAACATAAAAATATTGAAAGAAATTGTTTTGTTTCTTTAATAAACATTTATGGTAAATTGACATGGGAGAAACAAATATATGGAACTTCAGAGATTATTCTTCAGAATTCCTTTTTGAAGAGAGAGAAAGAGAGAGGAAAAGGAAAGAGCAGAGATTTAGCTTGATGTTGAAAGTATGGAAGGGCCAAATATTTATTAGTGTTACTGGGCATAACTCAACTGAGTTTCAGTAGAACTCTGTGTATCCATTAATAGTAGCTACAGTTCAGACACACAAAATGCTTTGTTTATTCTGCTTTAAATTCATGCGACTAGATGCAGTACACAGTCTACACCAGACAAAGTTAATAGTGATAAAGAAGTTTGAAGAGATACAAGGGTTACACAGCAGTAAAGGGCCATAAACCCTCTTTATATTAGAGACTGGCAAGGAGAAAAAAACTACTAGTGTGTCAGTACCACATGAAGAATGGATTATTGTCAGCAGGAATGAAACAAGGCCATGATCTCAACTAATTCTAAATTCCTTCCCAGCTATTCTCTCTGTCTAATCTACCAGTTTAAAATTTTATATTACTCTTAGTCCTCTGGATCTTGTTTAGTAAGTTTTTTAGTGCAACACAACTTCATATCATATCATCATTAAATAAACTTCTATTTTATATTAATATGCTCATTCAAGACAGTTGAAAATTTCTCTTGAAACAATTTTGGCCTGGAAATTGTTTTTTGACAAAAAATGTAATTATACACTCATATGTATATATCAGTGTTATATTGTTATGACTGAGTTTGATTCAAAAGATACAGAAGTCATACAGCATAACATTCCCTTGCTCTACTCTTTGAACATATATATTAGAGATAGGGAGAAATACTAAGGGAAACATCCTCATCAGTTTTTATCTCATCTTTCTCCCTTTCTTGGCTTGTTTTTCCCACTGTTCAATTTATTATCTTTAATAAACGAAAAATTTATCAAATGCAAACCATTTGTTTTTAGACTGAAACAAGGTTAACATCTTAAATGATTGGTGATCATCTGTTTTCCTGTTCCACCATTTCAGATAGTAATGGAAAGTTATAGTAGGTAAACTAGCAAAACACACTTGATTTTTATTAGAATTACTCAGCTGAACGCATTGATTCTTATTCAGAAAGCACAAGGAGCCTGAAAAGTAGCTTTCAGATTAGGTGGGGTCAGCACCTGGCTGACAGTTAAAGGGTCTTATAGTTGATGAGTTCAGGTAACTCTTTCCTGGAAAAGTGCATTCATGTCCAAAGGAAATTCTTGTTTAATATGAATTTCAGGTGTAGCTGCTTTTCAAAACTCTTACTGAAAGCCATCCAACATTAGTGTGTCTTTTAGCCCTCTCTCATTGCTTTCTCTTCAATTTATTACAGTTTTATTGGAAATTACAAATGAGATGTGAGTAGCAATGAGAAGGGGTTTTTTGGCATTTTCTTTAATATCCTGTTAGCAAGCTCTCCAGAAAGAGTTAATAAATTTTGATAGGATGCATATTATTTTTTCCTTCCCTCCATCTTCTTGCTTACTAAAAATAAACTGGATGAAGATACACAGTTTCATAGAGAATCACAGCAATAAAAAGTGCCCATTATAGAGTGTCAATGGATGTGATAACATGCATAACTTACCTCGGGGGAGTATGTAATTAGAAAATTAACCTTTTACATTTCTCCCCTTAATCAGCTGCAACAAATGACTACAGAATAACACATTAGCAGCTGCATTTACTGTATTTACATGCTATTAATGAGAAACTGACTATGCTGGAAGAGAGGAAAGAGAAGAATTGAGTCTGCGTCTATGAAAAGTACAGTGGTTGAGATGCCATGGTGACTCTTTGTATTCCTTTTCCCTTTTCCTTTCATTCTGGCAAAGCTACATTACTAACTCCAGGTATCCTAAGGACATGTCAGAGCATGTCAACAAATATATTCAGCTTGCATTGTATCTTTCTACCATGTTGATCTCTGCTTTGAAAAGATTTAAGGAAAAAGGGCTATTTAGTACCAATTGTAGTGACTTTTTTTTTTAAAGGAGATTAATGTTTTCTATTAAGAAATGAATAAACACCAATTTGATCATGAAGGAGCTGTCTACAAGTTATAATGTATTTTAATCACTATGAACTTTATCTGAAATTATTCACATAACAAAATTAAAGTCTCAGTATCTGACTACCAATATCCAGAATGTTTTTGTTCCTCTGTTGTCAGCCATACAAAATCTGAGGTCTGTGGTGATGTCAGGAGATATAAATGCCAATAACATAATCCTCCCTTTCAGGGTGAGTTATACATTGTGTTATCACCTATCAGAAATTACAAGATGTACGAGAGGGCCTTCTCCATTTTTCCAAGTACTGAACCAAGGCAATTTCTGTAACTCTGAAGAACATTATTGCTCTTCAGCAAGAAATACACATATCAATTTTCACAGGAAATTTGATAGTTTCACTAGTGAGTGGAAAATGTCAGAACAAGAAGCAGTCAGGTTCTGGAAGAATAAAGGACCGTTCTGAAAGATGTACAGATCACAGTATTACCGTAACTGAGATTGTCCCATGCCCCTCACAGTAAGGAAAAATGAATAATCAGGAAAAAGGTTTTGACTGTCACTCTTCAGAATAAGTAATGCCACACTAGTGATTCTTTCTTTAGCAGGAAAATTTAGAAGATGGTAACAAGCCAAGCTCAAGAGTTGTACTTCTCTGTCTGGTCATGTAATCATGGGCAAATCATTTTTCCTCCCCAAGCTTCAATTTCCTTGTCTATAAACTTAGGGTAATTATAGTCACCTCACAGGAGTGTTGATTGACCTAATGCATTAATGTTTATAAAATGTGCAGTTATAATGGGGATCTGCATCATAGGAACCTTAGAAACCATAAATAAATTGCAATTCTGTAGGAAGTAGTTTGACTCAGTTCTTCTATCCTGTTATGCCTGGAGAATACACTACAGAAATTCCTCCTTATACAGTTATCTGGGACACCTTATTCTGATTTTGAACTTCACACATACTACTTCAGAGTTTCATTCTTAGAAACATGATCAGAATCTAGTAGGTTGGGCTCAATCAGCAGAAAAGCCTAAATGTACATATCTAAGCTAGCTTTAGATTCTGCTTTTAAAGGTGTTCCACTATGCATAAATCACAACGACTGGGAAGAAGTGTTCAAGAAGCCCCTTTTCAGGGTGAAGTTCCCTTGAAGGGAGGAGCCCCAGCCCTCAGTCTTAGGATTTTATCATCTTGTTAATCAGTGAGGCTTAACATGTGGTAAATGAACAGGAGTGTATCAGACTAGACTGATTGCTATAGAACTAGAAAAAGCACAGTGGTGAAGCACCGCCACCTCTTCCTTCTCCTGTGACACAATTTTAAATATCAAGCGCCTACATTTGTGCTTTTCAAGGTATCATATCCTGCTGGTGCATCAGGATGTTTCCTGATGGGAACTAAATCAGGCTCCTCAGGCAGCTGCTTTGCCCACTTTCCACCCTTATGGAGCAGAGCTCTCCAGAGTGCAGATGTACAGAAAGGCTAAGGTGGACCTTGAGCAGAGCATTTGCTGGTGCATTAACTTTTACTGCAACCCTGCAATAATACTGGTACACGTTTACCTAAGTACTGTGTGAATAGACATGTAAATGCACTACGTGCACATGTAAGCAGAGGCAGAATCACGGTGTCTCTTAGGTATAAATTGTGTGAAATTCTATACAGGTGTGTGATATTACATACATATATGCATGTATATGTGCTTTTTTGTTATTATCTCAATGTAAAAAATACTTAAAAATAAAACCAACAATCTTCCTGTGCAAACATGGGACCATTCCACCAGATTACAGTAATTTAACATCAATCAGGACGTTTGCTTAATCTACTTGATAGGCTTACCCCCAAAATATAGGATGACAGGCCTAAAATAAATCTATTCAGTTTGGTTGCAGAATGGTTCTTCCCCAGGATATGTAAAGTAAATTGTATTGTATTCAATAATATTTTTTTTCCCCTTGTAGAGGATAGAAATGCAAAATTAGTGCTTAAAACATGATCTTTTTGACAGTATTTTATAATCTTCATGGGTTATGATTAATTTTCACAATTTCTTCAATAGGACAATAGATGAGTCACCTCATTTATAATGCTTTTGGGTGAAAATAGAGCTTGTAGAATTTGATTAGGTCGTACTTGTATGTATTTTTAAAGTTAAACAAGTGCATCAATGTAACTAACTATTAAAGCATTAAGCAAGTGTTAACCTGTTGGTTTTTGTTAGTTTTCTTTACAATTGTAAAGAAACAGATAATATTAGGTACTTTATAATATTTTTGAAGTTACAATGGGTCCAGTCTATCTTCCCACATAACTTAAAGGTCAGCCCTGATATAAACTGCTGAGTGCAAGGTTCTGAGAAAAATGCAATCATAGGTTGTTGCAGTACTGAACAAAACTATCAAGCTGCAACAAGGCTTTTACTGACCCATACCAGCCCCCTCATGCCTCGGCACCACCATCAGTCTCACACAAGGTTTCAAAGGTTCATCTATTGTCTGTGCTGCTTCTTCATCCTCTTCAGGCCAGTCCACCCTGCTTCTTGCCTCTGCTGCATCCAGGTTCTTCCTTCGCCCGGCTCCTCTTCCAGCCAGCCTCTCCTCACCCAGGCCCCTTTCTTCTCTCAACTTCTCCCAGGGCCTCTCCTACTTCTGGGGTTTTCTCTTTTCCTCCAGTCTCCTCTTTCTTCACCCAGTACTCCCTTCCACCATCGCTCCTCAGTGCTATTTAGCTACTTAGCAGGACAAGCCACAGCTGTACATTATCCACAACCGCCAACCCACCGCCCCTGAAGCAAGCCCACAACTGTATATTATGTTAATTAACCCTCTACAGTTCCTCTACAGTAAGTCCTATCCTTCAACACCTTAACAATAGAAATGACTCCACTGAGACTTGTATTGCAAATTTGATTTTATGTAATAAACCAAATCAAGGTAACAATGTGCTTCATTGAGACATCATGCTGATAATCATCATAGTTGATAACTTATTTAGTAGCTTGTTAACAAATGAACTATTCTGAATGCTATTATTACTATTCAATTAATTAAAGTATGGAATAAGAGTACAGTTCATGTACAACACTATTTTTAGTCTTCTGATACTGCATGCGTCAAGTTTCCTATCATTATACCCACGTGTTATGCTTTTAAATAGCAGGAAAATCAATAACCTTGATGATAATTGATGAACGTTAAATACTTTGGAAGTTCAGATAAGCCCTTCAGCTTGTGATACCTTCATTTAGTTTATTCTGGCTTATTTTCTTTTCAGAGAAAGGTGAGAAATTGATGAAAACAAGACATATCATAGGATATTAATTTCAGTCCTCTACAGACCAAAGGATAGAAATACCCATGTAAAAAATGACACAAGAACATTACCTAGAATTGGAAAGGCTTCTAAAATTTTAAAGTTTTAATATAGCCAATCCTACTCATCTAGTTATGATTAACCATTTTTTTTCAGATCTAGAAATACTATTTTCAATTTATTATCTTCTTCAGCAGTTGCAGAAAAGTTAAAGGTCCCAGAAAGCTTAGTGTGAAGAACAGGCTCACAGGACATATAAATGCAATCTAGTTGCATTTGAAAATGGAAGGCCCTTGTGATGGACTTTTTTCCTTAGATCATTCTGTGATATTTGTGCAAAAGGAACAATTTTTTAACACTGTTATGAGTTGAATGACAAGCATCAATGATGACTAGCCTTTTACACACTAAGAAGACAAAGTTAAGGTCATGGTTTTGCTTTTATTTATTTACTTTTATTAATATCTGAAACTACTAATATTGTTAATACTGTATTGATTCCTGTTACTGGACCACCAGATGTGCAATTTGCACAGATGAAGTAATTTCTGACTAATTAACCAGGGCACATAGTTTAGAGTTTATTGTCCCTAGAAGGTGGCGGTTGGTACCTGAAAAGTTACAGTAACACAAATATAGGATTGTATAAATCCTGTTAGAATAAAATTAACCAGTTAAGAGTTTGGGTTTGGTTTGTTGTGGTTTTTTTGTGGTTTTGTTTGTATTTGTTTTTCTTTAGGGGGGTGTGTGTGTGTGTTTTGTTTGATTTTTTAAAACAATATTTGAAATTCAAGTTCAACAGCCCTTTTCAACAGCTCTGTGAGTTCTGTCAGCCTCCAATATTTCCAGTATGCATCTTGGAGTGCATGTTTTGTTTGGGATGCTTGTTAGCCTTCCCTGAAATTGCCTCATGCAGGCAGTGGTTGGGCAACACTATGCCAGTATTACCCATAAGAATATTACCTCAGTGATAAGAACTTGCAGGAGAAATATTGAAACCTTGTAACTGACAGAAAAGAATGAATTTTGGTTAGTGGTGACTTCCTATAGGTGTAAGAGTGTGAACTTCAAAAGCTGTATATAACAAGGTGATTTGCAGCTCATTTGTCGTGGTTTAACCCCAGCTAGCAACTAAGTACTACACTGCCTCTCACTCACTCCCCACTCCCAGTGGGAAGGAGAGAAGAATCAGGAAAAGGTAAAACCTGTTGGTTGACATAAGAACAATTTAATAATTGAAATAAAGGAAAAAAAAAAAAACCCACCCAAAACCCCAATAATAATAACAACAATAATAATTGTAGTGAAGAGGAGAGGTAAAGAGAGGAATAAAACCCATGGAGGGGAAAAAAACCCAAGCAAGTGATGCACAATACAATTGCTCACCACCTGCTGAGCCATGCCCAGCCAGTCCCCAAGCAGCAATCAGCCTCTGCTGCCCATCTCCCCGTAGCTGATATACTCAGCATGACGTTCTGTGGTATGGAATATCCCCTTGGCTACTTCGGGTCAGCTGTCCTGGCTCTGCTCCCTCCTGGCTTCTTGTGCATCTGCTCACTGGCGGAACATGGGAAGCTGAAAAGTCCTTGGCTTAGGGTAAGCACTACTTAGCAACAACTGAAACATCAGTGTGTTATCAACATTATTCTCATCCTAAATCCAAAACACAACACTGTACCAGCTACTAAGAAGAAAATTATCCCAGCTAAAACTAGGACATGACTGAAAGCTAAGATTAAGTATGAGAGTTGGTGACAAATGATAAATCAGCAAGACAGTTTTGATCTATTCAATATTATCATAAGCCTGAGTCAAAAGGGGATTGATCATCAAGAAAATATGACAGTATTCTTATAATCTTTGAATTTTATTTATATTTACATTAATTATTCCATCCTCTGCAATATGGCTTTAGAACACTGCATCCAGTCTTTCAGGTAAAATTCTCCTTTGGAATCAAGCCATTAATAAGATTTTAAAATTCTAAACATTTCTACAGTAACTTTGAGGGATTGCAGGGAGAGGTAGGTTTGTCTCAGGAAATGTAGACTATTTTTGTTGGAAATCTGGTATTCAAAGCAGTAATGCTCCAGTGCCTCATAAACCAGAACGCTTCTGGGAACTTTGTGTAGGATCCATCTCAGTAAACATTAGACAAGTAAAAGTTGTCATCTAAACTAGTCATCTAGTCTTCCTTTATAGTCAATGGAGAAAAATAAATACCTTCAGGGAGTGATCCATCTCATTGAGAATAAGCATCTAAGACAGCTTAGACAAATTGTCTGCCTACAATGTCTAGTTCTCTCAATAAAGAGATTATATGACTAGTTTAGATTGAGACAATCTTTCAGACATTTGAAATTAGACAAGACAAATCCAATGTTTCATGTCTGTTTGGAATCAAAGAACACAGAATAAGAGAAAAATAGCAGTAGTCTACAAGATTAAATTGTTCCAAGAATCACTTATCCAAATACCTGATAAATAATTTCAAACCATGTCTTTCAGATTCTTATTTTTAAGTACTTGATTAATGAACGGAAATGGTGTCCAGAAATACACTATTCAGCTGTTCTTAACCAACATTTTTTGAAAGATCTTGTGACGTCTAAAGATCAAAGCCGAAGTTCATGTTTGTTTACAGGAATTACAGTGATGTCCTTACATTTTTAAAGAAGTTAAGTATAGATCATAGTGTGCATTTTGAAAAGCAGAACAGTTAGGGGAAAGGACTAGAGGTATTCTAGTAGGGTTGTTGAAACACAAATCACCAAATCATAAAACAGGTGGAAAAAATAATAAAAAAATTCTATCTCCTTATGAATCCATATACTTTTACTATAGCAGAACATAATCATGACGGAACAAGTTCTGCAGGCATAATAAAGATAGAATAAGTCTTAGAAGATACACTAAGGAAGTAAAATCCCATTGCAAGGCGGATTACCATGTCAGGAAGGCTGAATTAATTAGAAAAGAAGTTTGGACTCGCTAAAGCTTAAGCAGTTAAATAGTGGAAACTGATTTGTAAAACATCATCGTCAGTGGTAAATCCAGAGGAATTTCATGTTAAGTTTTTATTTAAGTGTTCTCAGAGTAGTCTTTCACTATACAGATGACAGAGTGAAAGTGATTATCTATTTTACTCAGTTAAAATTCTTTACATTCATATTATGTGATACTTAGGGTCCCTTTTATCCAATATATAGATGATAATGATCTGTTCTGCAATGGTATCTAAATATTACTTGAATATTGAAGGCATAACTGAGTTTTTTTATTTCAAGTGGCTTTGGGTTTGCCAGTTGTATCTTTGTTGTAACTAATCCAAAAAGAAAATAGTACCTAAAAACCAGTGAGACAATCCACGCAAATTTTAAGTAACATTTGAAAAAATCTGCAACAAACCAGAATGCCATATGATCAGTAGGTAAATCATTTACTTATGGAATGGGGAACAAAACTACAGCTTACGTTAAAGTAGTATTCAGGATTTAGTAAACACTTTCTACATGTGTCACAGGATGTTCATATAACTACTATTGTTCAGAGGTAGCCAAGAATCTGTATACTTCAACTCCTCTTCCATAACCTCCCCTATATTATTCAGTGCCTGAGTAGCAGTAAAAAACTTCACAACAGATATATCTACAGTATTACCGCTATAGGGTATGTGGGAAAGCATAGCAAGTCTACCAGAACCATGTGCCCTGGGATGCTTGTATTTGAAGAAGATGCAACATTTAATGTAAAGTGAAAGAATATGCACAGACTCCATCATCACTTACCACCACTGTTGAATGGAAGGAGGGTGAATCTGTTCCGCAGTGTCCTCATTTGTAAAATATGACTGTTGCGCACACCAGAAGTTGACAACAAAAACTACTCTACAACTTAGCATTCATAGTATTTAAAAAAGTGGGAATGGTAAGGAAAGGAAACAATTTTTTTCCTGGTATTTTTTGTTATTTGTGGTATTTGCATGTTTGAACAAAGAACGTTATTTTTTATCCGATACGCTGGTTAAATCTCTGGGTGAATTAATTACAAAACATTCTTATTTACATTCTTCTGTAGATTCAAACAGAGCAGTTGCTTTCATTTACTGTACCAAATTGAATAACAAATAATGGTGGGAAAGGCTGCATTTCAGAAGTGGTTAAAATTATCTCTTTAAGACTGATGTATTCTGCCAAAGAATATAATGGAACAGCTATTCATGATCCATTCAGCCTAGTATCTTGTTTCTCAAAATAGCCAATTGTGAATGCTTAGGAAAAAGCAGTATCAGAACAGAGAAATTTATATTGTAAGACTTCCCTGGGAACCTTCTCAGCTTACAGCAATTTGGAATTTAATGTCTTATGTCAAATTCTGTCTTCAACTTTGAGTTTAATAGTTTTTGATAGACTTTTTTTTCATTGGTTAGTCTATTTCCTTTAAATGTAAAAAAGCAATAATTACAAAGCAGTGTTAGTTTTTCATTTTGATTTTTGATGCTGTATTTTTGTATTTAATTAATGGTTTGAACATTACTGAAGTGTCCATTATCTGTATTCAATGAATATAAATACCACAGGATATGTTTTGTCAGTCCAGTAATGCCCACAACCAGTTAGGCTTTATAGATCACCTCAGTAAAATAAACACAAAGACTAGTTTTCTGGCCATAAACAGTCATTACCACATCAGAATAAGTACTAAAATAGAGCAGGAAGAGCTATTGGGGCTTAGGAAATATGATCTATAAAATTATTTGAATTTCAGGTATGACAAAGCATTCACAGATGAAGTTTGGCTTTCGTTTTGACTCTAGGTCTGTAAGATGCAGCCGTATAGTGCAGCTCACTAATGTAAGGTAGTTTCCTTGAATGTTTCTAATGAAATGTTTTAAAATCCTAACATTGAAAAATCACTGTGTGACAGGAAATAAGAAGCCCTCTATTACATTCATGTAAAAAAGATCAGAAGTACTAGAGGAAAGTCTGGAGGACTGTATCCCCTGAACGCGGATTCTGCAGTGCCTGGCCCTAGATCCCTCCCCTGCAGCAGAGCTGGCCTCGGGCAGCAGTTTGTGCGCCTTACGGGCAGACTGCACTACTGCAGTGAACAGTTGCAGGGAATGAGGCGGTAAAGAATGATGGTCTAATGATTAGGTCATTAGGTCTTCCTGACAAATGGTTAGCATATGTATCGGTGGTTATAATGAATATCTTTATTTCGGCTTCTGATGAATGTAAAAATAATCATCTGATTATTGCCAGTAGAGAACACTTTGTGTTTTGATTTAGATACACAGATACAAAATTTTGGAAGATAATCTACAAAGCACACAAAATCTGTAATTTTTGGTGGTGATTTTTAACAGGCTGTAGTATCGCCTTTCAGGGAATCAATGATTCATTGGTTGAAATTTGTGAGACTCAGCTGGAAAAGATTTTGAACAGAACTGTATCTAGATTGGCTTCCACCTCTAACATTCTAGTTCTGCGATACATAGCTCTGTTGAAAGAAAGCAGAGATTAAGGTTTCAGTTCTGCTGTGTCAGTGCAGAGGAGCTCTGTGTGCAAGATGACGCTACATATGGTTAAATACAGAACTGGGTGCTTTCCACAGAAGTTAAAGAAAATGAAAATGGCTAGAAGATGGTCAGGGTAAATGATACTGTTCCTTCAGAAATTATTATCAGTATAAATAATCCTGTAATAAATATATTACAGGATAAAATATAGTATGGAATCCAGCCACAGCAAATCGAATCAAATATTTCAGTTGGAAGGGACCTACAATGGTTACCTAGTTCAACTGCCTGACCACTTCAGGGCTGACCAAAAGTTAAACCACATTACTAAGGGCATTGTCCAAAAACCTCTTAAACACTGACAGACGACTCCTTTTTATTTACAGATAGCATTTCCGAAAATATTGCAGCTAACAATTTAAACCCAATTTTCCCATTTTGTCTTTCTGTTTCTTTAGTTATATATTAGTAACTTTTCTAGGAATCAATGTCTTCCTTAACTGACTTCTATTCTAGTTCTGCAAGATACTCCAAAACGTCAATAAGAAAAGCTCCTGGCAAGTTGCAGAAAACGTGCTCCAAGTATAGATGATGACTTGGTTTGCCTAACTTCCCAAGACAAAACTGCCAATTCTTAGCTTCACAGTAGGGTATTTCACATCTCGTATAGCACTGCAGTCCCTGTTACACTGGTGGAATGAAATTATCTGGTCTATGTACTCTAATATACTGGTAATGTCTTCTGTTGTTATGTACTCGATACAGATTTACAATAAACTTCAAGCAATAAAACCCTGCCATTGAGACTGTGATTTTTGAGCGTCTCAATCTGGCTTTTCTAGATGTCCTTAGGATGTTTTATTAAACTTTCTTCACGAACTCTAAGGACTAAGACCATGCAGATTGATCCTCTTCCATCTTCTGTCATGAGAAAACTAACTTTAAGAAAACACATGGACATTGCAGCCTTCCAGACTGGTTGGGTGGAAGAGGTGTGGACCATTTCCAGTTCCAGCCAAGTGAGCTTTAAACTGGACACAATGGAATAGCCACAGCCAGTTCACTTCCTTGAAAATGGCAGAGTATTTCCTAAGCACACAGTTCTTATTCTTGTTCTTGCTCTTATTTTTATGATTATTTCAAGCTAGTATATCATAATTGTGATGATTAACTTATTTGACACTGAGACTTTGTGCTGGTTTAAAAGTAAACTGGCAGGAGAAATGAACCCAACTCAAAAGAGTTTAGAAGTCAGAACTACAATT
>JAVJGI010000063.1:47663688-47687899 GCA_035590275.1 Ibycter americanus
CAGAGAAGATAACAGGTCAAATTATTAACATCATTTTAGAAATACCAAATGTATGGCAAAAATTATTACTTCATCATCAGTGTTCAGAGAAAAAAAAACACACACAAAAAAGAAAATAAACTACTCAAAATAACATAGATGAAAAAACTCTTCTCATATTAAAATGCCACGGAGTTTAGTTCAGGATTTTGAATTCTAAGTTAAGAGTCATTTGTAAAATTCAGATACTTAGTTTCTGAATAACATAGCAATTCCAAAGCTTTGCTAGAAAATAAAAAGCTTCTGGTTTTGTCCAGAAAACTTCCAAGTATAGAAAATATTTCTTTTCCTTAACCACTGTGAACAGTACTTATTTTTGCAGAAAAAAAGTATCAAATACAGAGTTCGTGTATCAATGAAAAAATGGGGTAAAAATATTTGACACTTTCTCTGCTATGGAAATATTATCTGTAAAATTTCTGGCATAAAAAATTCCATCCACTCATCCATTATCCTTTTTTTAAAATCTCTTTCCCAATTTTTACATCGTCTTTTTACAAAAATGTGTCTTTTGCTCTTGCCCTTCTTGAGATAAAAAAAATCCACTTTTCTTCATGCACAGTATTAAGCAGAGGTAAAGAAATCAGACTTATGTCAGATGTCACCTGGCTTGCTAAGGATCAGGGATCCATCAGATGAGCACAGAGCCAAGTCAGTGACTCTGTCCTTCTGACTGGCACGTCTTTGTGACCCAAAGAGGTTATATTCTCAAGACATAAACTCTGGATAAGGATCAAGGTGGCATAATTTCTCAGGAGGAGAAAGTGTGTACGAAGAAAAAAACCTGAAGATATGAATGGATTCCTACTGTTACAAAACCAAATTAAGAGACACTAGCTTCAGGCCTTCATGATTTGTGATGCTGCTACCTACTTGTGGTTGTATTTTATTTAGTGCTTTTTTATCAATTCCATTCTGTCTTTCAGACTTGCTCAAATGCCACAAAAGTTAGTCAAATATGCTGGCATTAGGTGGGTGTACCTTCATCAGAGGTTAAACATTTAGTTCAGACTGGAAGTCTGAACTTTATTTGGGCTTTAAATATTCTCCCATGCTCATAAGCCCTAAGGTCTGACATGCATGAGAAATGTAAGTGTGAATACACATAATGATAGATAGTCTTTTACAGGTTCTCAGCTGAAAACTCAATTAATTTCTCAAGCTTTCTTGCTTAACTACAAATATTTCCTAAATCTCTGAATTTAAATGAAATATTTGTACCTTCTCTCTACGAATATTCTGAATATTTGAAGAAGCAGCGAATAAATGATTTTCAGAAGCATGATAGGAGATTTCTATCTCTATAAGGAATTAATTGCATAATTAAATGTAAAATAGTCACAGTATTTTTTGCAGAATGTTTAAAAAAAACTTTCTTTCTTTCCTGTCTTCTTTTGTGCCTGTCTTACTTTTAGCAAGTAGTGGCTTGGCAAAGCAATTCTAGGATTGACATATGCATGAACTCAAGTTGATTGAGTCAACACCGATTTCAATTACATGTTGTTTTTATAAAATATATCTTCATAACACCTGATGTTATTTTAATGCTGTGTAAAAAGAGTTTTTTAAAAAATAAATCCATGCAAACAGGAGGTGGTATTAATAAGAAAAATACTACGCTACAAATTTTAGGGCTGATTACTCATTTCATAGCCCCTAATAATAAATAGCACCGTTGTTTTATTTATTTAAAACATTTGAGATTGCTTTTCCTCCTTCTGTAAAACATCTTTCTTGGAGCCTTTTCATTGGAGCAAGAGTAACTTGGTAATTCTCTTCCTCTTATTTACTCCAAGGATTGCAATGGTGATTCTGGGAAGGTTGTTCTGAATTACTCATATTTCTATTGTTTTCTCACTGTTTTTTTTCCTGAACTTCCCATTAAAAAAGTGCCAATATTAAATTTAATTAGTAATTTTGGTGTCTCCTAATTTACTCCATATTTGACGTACTGTGAAAGCAGAATGTGTGGCCCTACATTTGATTTTAGATTAGGGGAATAAAAAAGGTATGAATCCAAATGTAACAGGTTCATATTTTCTTTGCATTGTTTATTTTAATGTATTATCCTTTACACCATTGTATAATGTGAATACAAAGGTTATGTAGAACAAAAATGGAATGGTAACCTTTTATATGTCCTTTGCACCATTATAAATGCTGACAGTAGGTGAATGCAGCAGTGGTAGTTTAAACGCTTGATTCTGTCTCATTTGTCTCAAAGTAAGCTTTAAAAACCATATCCAGGGGAGTTCTGAGCTCTGTTGTATATTATTCCATTTTACATTCAAAAAATATATATTTATATGTATACATATATATGTGTGTGTGTATATATGTACACACACACAAGTCAAAAAAATTAGTAAAACATTACTTTTGTCTTCTTTTCCAGTAGAGGAAGGGGAAAAGAAAAGCCCAACTAACAGTCCCTCCTCCATCAAAATAGGAGCCACTCCTTCAAACAAGCACTTGAAAGAATAGGTAACTCTTTCACTGTGTTGTAAAGGTCAAAAGTCAGACTCTGCCATACCATACAGGAAATATTAATTCCATTATTTCTGGTTATAGAAGTCTCACTATACTTGCACAGTTTCTCTGTATTTAATTTCCATTATTTGTGTTTACCTGTTGTGGTAGGATCTGGAGAAAGGTCATGTTTAATATAAACATGTTCAGTCATGCTTTTCATTATTTTTTGGTTCATATTTCTTCTTGTTACACTTCCAAAATTGTATGTTCAGATGAGCAACTTTCTACTGTAGAAAGCCAGGTGAATAACTTAAAGCCTTACGCAAGCTGTCTTCCTTCTGTGATTTGTTGATTCTGCTTTTTAAAAATAAACTATACGTAACTATATATAGCTACTATATAGTCTAAATATACCATAACTATAAATATAAACTATAAATAACCATAAAAAACAATTTTTCTTAATACAGCAGCCTTTTCATTTCAGACTATTTCCGTACTGACCAAGAATCTTGTCTCATGAAGAGCTTTCTCCTTTCAAATTTTAATTTTTTAAGTGACTGAAAATTGAGGTGATAGAAATCTATCAATCTGTGTCAATATTCCCACTACCTTTTGCTTACTGTCTCAAAAAGGTTTGACATTACATTAGACCAAGACTCTCATAGACTTTTCTATGAAGACTCTTAGACTGAATAATTTACATGAATCACATATCATTAAAACATGGAAAGCATAGAAAATGCAGAGGAAAGAGTTTTGAGCCCCAGAGTTTAAAAAGTTGAAAATTTACAAGCTCAGATCAATTTTACTAGAAATTCTCATGAGAACAACAAAGAAGTATTTTTGATAATACCAAAATACTGTATTTTGATACTTTTAAAAACAGTTTAAATATTTTCATAAATGGGGTTATTTTAAATTCATTATCTAAGTTAGCTTTTTTTTTTTTTTAATCTTATGCTACAAATCATAACAAAAGAACTTAAATAGATGTACTTTCTGAGTTTGCATGTTACTTTATGGAGCATTCAGGAACATTTGGTTTTTCTCCAACTGGTAACAGTTTAACTTCAAGGTTTGAAGTGCTACTTAAAAATACAAACACTAAACACAAATAGACATCTCATCTATCTATAAGTGTGAACAGTATAAAAAGACTAATAAAATTTCTAAGGCATTCTAAATAAATAAGTCTAATAAAACAAACCCAAAACCAAAGAGGAAAACACAGCAGAAACTCTGACAAATGAGTGAAACCCACATTAACACAAGGTGCTAAACCTGATCATTGGCATTATAATGTGAACTGTAAACTTCATCTAAGTGCTGCTCATTGCAATACTAAATTGCATACCAAGGAAAGTTTGCTTCACCATCTTTTGGTTTTATAAAATCAAATGAAATACATACAAAAATGGAAAGCTGTCAAATTAGGGTGTAGCATGTAATTAACTCAGCTTCTCATGCTAGTCTAGATCTTTAATACAATTGCTTGCAGTTGTAAAGAGGCAAATGCTAGTTTTGAACTCTCCTTATTAGAGAATATATTGAGTGTTATTGGTTTCTTAAATCCATTTGTTCTCTGCTGAACTTTTCACTTGTTTTGGGACATAAAGTGTATTTTAGTGCTTACAGAAAGATAGCTGTGCACAGAGCCAGCCTCCAGAGATATCAGCTGATTTCCATTGATCCTCTTGTTTAAACCACAGAGATCACAGTCTTAAGGGACTGTGTAATGTTTCATAAATATTGTGGTATGAAATGAACTGTATTGCCTGGGATGGAGCTACCTTCCCCATAGCAGCCCTCCCAGTGCTGTGCTCTGTATTTATCGCAAGAAAGGTGTTGATAACACACCAGTGTGTTCATTACTGCTGGCAGTGCTCGCACAGCACCAAGGCTGTCTCTCCAACTCCTGCCCCCACCGCCCACCCTGGGCCAGCAGGCGGGGCGTGGGGAAGAGGTTGGGAGGGGACACAGCAGAACAGCTGACCCAAGCTGCACAAAGAGATATTATGCACCATGTGACGTTGTGCTCAACAATAAAAGCTGAGAAAGGAGGAGGGGAGAGGGCGTTTGTCTTCCAGAGCAATCGCTACATGTACCGAAGCCCTGCTTCCCCGGAAGCGGCTGGACATTGCCTACTGATGGGAAGTTGAAAATAAATCTTTCTGTCTTCCTTTGCTTCCATGTGCAACCTTTGCTTTTTCTTTATTTAACTGCCTTTATCTTGACCCGCAAGTTCTTTTTAATCTCATTTTCTCCTCCCCTGTCCTCCTGAGGACAGGTGAGTAATAGTGCAGCTTGGTGGGCACCTGGCAGCCAGGCAATGTCAACCCACCACATAAACACATTACAGGTTTTGTAGGAAGTATGTGTTCAACAAGCAGCTTCCTATTTACACTTCATCCAGTTTAACAGTATTTAAAGCTACAAGGAAAATTAATCTCTAATGTAAATCATCAACTTCAAATTACACCAGCAGTGGATTTATTCCATTGGATATAATGCTTGTCTGGAGTACAGAATGAACTTTCTTCACTGAAGTTTACAGGGTTTATGTTTCCCATTATCACTGACAAATGCACAGCTGTAACTTAGTGAAGAAGATCTCGTATTCACAACTCAGAAAAACTGGTTTTAAAAAGTCCAAGATGCTAGTTTTGAGAAAACTAAAGTGATTTCTCCCCTCTTTCCCCTTCAGCTTTTGGATATTTTTCATTAGATGACCTGCCTGCATCCAATACACAAGGTACTAAATAATATTGTTTAATATCCTGTGTACCTTACTGATTTCCTATGCAGCACTAACTTAAATACTGTGGTGGTTTTGTAGTCGCTCTGCTTGTAGTGATCATCTTATAAGCTGTATGCATCTGATACTTCTGTCAGGTAATTTACTTGTATTTATATGTTTATGAGTTGCTGTTTTATGTATGACTTTTAAAAACAGTAAATATTTAACAATAAATATTTTAAAGTAAATGTGTCTAGTAATTAGACACATCTCGTAAATAAAACAGGGTTTTTTTTCTGAGATATTTTAATTTAGATATATTTTGGTAGATTTGTAATGATCTTTTTGACATTTATTATTTGAAACTGTTGAAGAACTGTGATTATGAGAATCATAGTATAACCTGAGCAGGTAGGCTGCTGGTTACACACGCGTTTCTCAATTTTGGGAAGAAATGGCTTTGTCTTTACTGACAGAAGTGTATTGCATATGTGTATATATGCATCTGTATACATAAGTATACATTTGCAGCCACACACATACAGTATTTATTTCAATGTGAATGTATAATTTTGAGGAATAAAGCCAAACTTAAAGCAATACTTTTCAGTTTTATCACAACCGAACTAGGAATGTTTGGAGAGGTCTATCAAGGTTCTACCTGGACATTGGGGGTGGCTCATACATGTTAATTAGCCTGAGATTAAAAGGTGATTTATTTTTTTTCTAAGCTCCCTGAACAAGACCATTGCTGCATACTATCAAGCATTATTAAGATTATGAAGTTCCTACACCTAAGATAATAGTTTGAACTTTATAAATACTTTCTGAGAAATAATAGGGACATAGCAATTTTAGGATTAGACTATCACATCTGTAGCTCTAGGCTGAGTCTTTAAATGAGAAATTGCTGTAAAATTTTAATGCACCTTCCTTTTAAGATTGATTTAGAAACAAACAGAAGCACCCTCTGCAACAAAACAAGCAAATGAATAAGTAAAAGTAGAATTCAAAACAGCTGCAATACAGATAGTTTTAGACAGAAAAAATCTTTTTATCTCCAGAAAACTTTTGTCAAGAACTTTCCAAATGCAACTTTGCAGAGCATTGCAAGAGGATTCAAGCTTCTGATAAACTCTTCACTGTGCTTTGATAATAATAATGGTGATATTTTTGTGGTGTGCATAATTAGGTGTGCACTTTCCTTCATTCAACGAGATATTACTCTTTGGCACTTCTTTTGACATGGGCATCTGCAACAGTGATTTTTTAGTTATTGATTTTATTACCAAATTACACGAACCCAGTGTAAAGCTAAGTAAACACAAAAAACTGAACAATTATCATATAATAATGGCTCTGCCATTAAAGGCTTTGGAAAGTTTTAAAATTTGACCTTAAGATGGAGGTTTACCACATTACTCATCTTCAGAGGTAGATAGTCTTCCAAAACCAAGGATGACCGTGGCGTCCTTTGGCCTTTTAAAACAAATACTCCGTGGTATTTTCATAGAAGGTTAGAAATGCACAGACTAGATCCACAAAGCATCAGGTCGGGTCAGCCATTAAAGGTTACTTCAAGCAATAGCCAATTCAAGCACTCACATCAGCTCAAGGTGTGACCCACAAAATCCTGCCATTCTAATCTAAACCAGCAAATCTATGAGAATGCTAACTAGAAGCAAAGCAAACCTACGGTTTGTGTTGTCAAGAGAATTGTCAAGACTGAGACTGAATGCCAGTTATCCCTACCAGTTCAGATGTGTACAATATACATTCAAAGTTAGTACTGTTTACTTTTCTCAAAATGACCTTGAATTAGTGTCCCTCTCATTTTAGTAGCTTTCCATCACATTGCAAAAAACAGAAATAAGAAAAAAATAAACTTCACAGTCTGTCTTTCAGAAGCAGCCTCTGGTCACAATAAATCCCATTCTACTTATTCATGCTACTGGATGTAGACAATTCCTTTCTATCACTGAATGTGAAAAAAGTTGCCCTTCTATTACCACTAAGTAAGTGAAGAGAATAAAAGTTATCTAATTGCAATATATCATTTATGCACAGCAATATATACAATTATTTATATTAGAGGGAACACAAAGTACTTCTATTCCAGAACTGTATACAACCTCTGTATGGAAAATAATTATATGAATAAACCCCAAGCCCCCTAATGATATTCAGAATCTAAAGCCAGAGGTCCTGCAGTCAAGCACAGAGACATAGACATATCATAACTAAACCCTAAGGACTTCGTCTGCCAAAGGGAATCCTTACATATCTAGCATCACTATACCCTTATTTACCATCATTTCTGCCCTCAGCTATGGGAGGTGTTGCTCTAAGAAACAGCCATAGAGAAATGCCTTTGAGGCCAGAGACAGGCAGATATTCTTTGGTTTGGTTCAGCCCTCAGCTGGTCCCAGGATCAGGGGAGGGTGCTGGGGCAGCACAAGCAGATGTCTCCACTGTGGAACCCAGGCTGATGTTAATTAAGCAGAGTGGGCAAGACCACAGCCTCACCACCAAGGACACCAACCTGCAACATGTGAGCAGGCCGAGTGGGGA
This sequence comes from Ibycter americanus, assembly GCA_035590275.1. NCBI lineage: Eukaryota > Metazoa > Chordata > Aves > Falconiformes > Falconidae > Ibycter > Ibycter americanus. The sequence goes on from JAVJGI010000063.1 coordinate 47,671,511, forward strand.
AGGTCCAGAAACAGTAACCAGGGCCAGATAATGGTTGCCAAAGCAATCTGCAGTGATGAGTCAGGTCCAAGGTCTATCTGGGGAGCCAGGTCAGCAGGTCTAGCCAGGACCAACAAGAGGTACAGCCAGGCACAACAAACATGTCATGTAGCTCAGGCAAGAACTAGATGTTGCTCTGGAGGGGAGAGCATGGGAGGCAGCCCGCAGCAAGGCTCCTCACAGTTCTCCCTCAATCAGCTCACTGCAGAGGGCTGTCTGATGCTGGTTGCCCAGCTGTGATGGGTTAGAGCCAGGGGAGCACAGGCAGCTCAGCCCCTAGGAGGGGCAGGGGGAGAGGTTGCAGGGACTGCTGGTGTTCCCCCAGCACCCTGATGAATGTATCCAGCCACCTGGGAAACCCACCTTAGTCTGCACCCAGCTCTGCAGCTTAAGGTTTCTGTGGGCAATGTGATAGTGATGTCTTTCTTTTCTTTTCCCACTAATGTTTGAAGGAGAGAAAATCCAAGACGGATTGTTAAGAACTTATTTAAATTTAATAAAGATGACTTCCATATATTAAAAACTGGTTGCACATCTCTGATGTGATGTTACAAATAACAGGCAGAAACAGCTACAGTGAGTAGAATAAATTTGGTAACACTTTAAGTAGATTAGCCTGAGAAGAACATATTGTGTGCTTGCAAGAATAAGGAGAATAAGAAGGCAGAGCGGGGAGGGGGGAAGAGTCAGGAAGAGTCTCCAAAAGCATTTTTATGCTCAGAGTGCCAGAAGCTGAACACTAGCACTTGGAAAATTCACATTTGTCTGTTCTCTTTAACAGGTTTATCTTAAGTTTTCAATGACATAACACATCATGAAATTTAAGTTGGAGTTTTTAATATCCAGTTAATGTCTGATGTTATAAGAAAAGAATGAGAGAAGCACCATGTATTGTGAAAGAAAAATGCATTGCCCCAGTGTCCCTGGACAAGCAGGCAGTAGCATCCTGTCACTGATGTCTAATATCTAATGTATGAAAAGTATTGCTAAAGGCATAGTAGGTGCTCTCTTTGTCTTACATACTTACTGCAGTGCCAGCAGATGAAAACCGCTTCTTATTTATTTATTAAATGCCTTTTTTTTTTTTTAAGACCGCTGGAATAAAAAAAGCTCTATAGGAAATTATAATTCTGTTCTTTTCTGCATATTTCTGGCATATGGATAAATAATTAAGAAAGTGTTTTCTTTTATCAATGTCAAGAAGTTAGGAACATCTCAGGACTGCAGCTTTGTAAGAGATTTTTGTATAAAAGAGTTTGTGAAGGTGCCAGACTGAAAAGTTTGTCTCCACAGGGAAGGATTAGAAAATGATGTCAGTTTCTACCATTTCTGTGCAAACTTCTTTAAGTCTACCTTGAAAATAAACCCAACAATTGAAAGGACAGATCATCTGTCATTAATCATTCAGGTTTTGACCTCTTTATGGAGGCTGCCAGTCAGGTTGCTAGTCCTGCTTTAATATTGTATTTTCCACTATTAGCTGAGTTTGGAATACCAACTAATTTTATCCTACATCTATGACAGAGAAGCAACACTTAGTACTTCTAGAATTTAGTGATTATGTAAATCATCAATCCTGCAGTCTTCCATTCCATAAATCTGAAATAATGGCCATTTACAGTGCAGGTATAGGTCAACTTGCGTAACGAAGTTACCATACAGGTTCTTCTTTTCTGTGAAAACCATCGCTGGCAGTCGAAGTAGTTATCTATTTCTGCTGGATGTTTTCTGACCTCTGTCCCTTAACTTTGCATGCTGAAAATGTCATCTTAGCAAGGCTCCCAGAGTTGTTAATACTGATACAGCTGTATTGCCAACAGCAACAGTATTTTTAAATCAAAAAGTCACTACAGATAAGATTTTCATAGGCTCTTCCAGAAGACTTGGTCTTGAGAGCTGTGCTGCAATATGTAGTTAAACCTCTCCAATATGCCTAAAAGGAAATAGAAATCCATTCAGACTAACAGTTCAGTCTTACCCTTTTGCCCAGGGTAGGCAAAACCTTTTCATTTGTCAGACAGATGCTGTGAGCCTTTAACTCTATGGTGGGTGATGTTAACACAACATGCTCCCTCCAGTATAGCTGAGCCAGTGATGGTACCAGTGAAAAATTTTGGTTATTTTATAGAGGCCAGAACACCACTTTCCCCTTGGTGTTTGAGAAGGGGAAGCAAAAGATAATTCTTGTGCTGTACAAAGCAGCAGATACTTTCATTCTCGCCTATTACCAAAAACTGTAACTCTTGTCTATATATCAGTTGCAATTTTTCAAGAAAACTTGTGTTTCTATCTTCTTTTTGTCAGAAAACTGCAGACCTATTTGAATGTTTGCAACTGTTCACATTAAAAAAGACAACAGATAAAAGACCCAAACACCTAAATACATTCTTTTTTGTTGTTGTTCTAAAGCACTGAGCTGCTGCTCGGTCTTTCTGCCTAGCACTAAGTGCATTCCCAGCTAGTTCAGCAAGATAGGTCATTCCTCTTAGCTTTTGTAAGTTGACGTAGCACTTAAAATTAATGAGACGAAACACAACAAAGAACGAACTTCTGGTTTGCCGCTGTATATGTCACTCCAAAAGGTACTCTAGCTCTGAAATTCTAGCAGACACATCTGGAGAACCAGTAACTTGTTCATATAGTGTTGTTTATGTTCATCTATCTCCACAGCTCCATTGGCCTTCAAGTTAAGTGGAGAGTGTTATGATTTTTACTGTTTTTAAATTCAAAAAGCTACTCTTCGGCTTCTTGTTTTTAGTTGAATTGCTTGTTCTCCTGATGAAAAGCTGATTTAACAAGCACAGTAAATGTCAGGTAGTATTGGAGAACTGCTTTGCAACATATATGTGTATATATATATATATGTTGTTCAGAAATACCCTGGAAAATGGTTGCTTGCCCAAAAGGTTGTAAAGTTAGAGAAGTATTTCCTTTTCCTTAGTGCCAGTTTTGAGTGCCAAATTAAGGTGTTAACCCTACAGCAATTTATGAGAGTGGCATACGTTCAGAAATGAGCCACCATTTGGCAAAGACTTTTGGTAAAATAAACTATAGGAACCTCCAGTTCCCAGGAACTCCCCTTGCTAGATGAAAACGGTCAAGTTAGAAAATAGTCAGGACCAGGGTATTTTTTTTCCTTTAAAGGGCTTTTATATCTTGGGAGTTAAATGTGCACAACTGATTAAACAAAATAATATTTGCCATTACATTACATGTCCATCAGTGTCACTCATTAAAAACTCCTTTCCTATGGTTAGGATCAAACAGGCACAAGGACACCCCTCCCCCTATCCCCCTTCCATGTAAACAAATGTCATATGGTAATTGGTGATATTTTTCAGCCTTTTCTAATAAAGGTTTGAATTCAAAGAGCTTTTTCTTTTCTAGATGAGCCATTTCCTGTTTTTCTGCAGTGATAGTATCTATTATTAACACAAAGAAGATTATCAGTAATACTAGATCTAACTTTACTCTTTCTAAGATAACTAATGTTTCTAGTATGTTCCAGTCAAATCCAGAATGATGTTTTGGTTTTAAATGTCAATAGATAATGGTGACAACTTCATCACATTTCCCAAAGTTCATACAGAGTGTCTTAAAGGAACAGTCCACAAACTGTCAAGGCAACTGAACTAGTTGTGGTTTGGCTTTTATCAGACACAAGTGGTGTCCCATTTGATTACTTTTACATGCATTTCCACAAATAATAAAATCCAATGGATTGCACAGCTCGTAGGAAAATACTGGAGGCACTTTTTCTGAGTATTATCTAGCTATCTTCTTTCTGAAATCATTCTTATTTATTTTGTTCTTTTCTTCATCCTTTCTTACTCTGCCCAAACATACTTTTTGTCTTCTGAAAACCTACTTTTCCCCTATATTTATTAGTACCTTTGGGCTCTTAAAATACTGTATATACTGCCCTGGAAGGTCTGTGCTTTTGCTGGACATACCTCTTGCTTGTTCTGTCTCCCTCTCCAGATCTGTGATTTCATCCGACCATACAGTTCTTTATATCTTGTTAGAAAAAAACCTAAAAGTTTGGTTGAAGAAACCACACATTTGAATTTGATTTACAGCTGGCAATAAATTACGAAGAGTTTGATTTAGATTTTATTTAAGCTTCATCATTAAACAATGGTCATTCAAGACCTGGTAGGCTGTTCATTCCTCACTGAAGGTGATCTCATAGTTTGCTTTCTAACTTCCATAGAAATCTAACCAAACATCAAAACTGCCCAGAAGGTTTGCAACAGTATAGGCCTGAAAAAATTTAGTTTTGTAGGTCTTCCAGATTTACATTTCCGTACCAGGGTGTGGGGAAGTCCTTTAAGGTCTGGATTTCCTAATCCTAGGTCACATAATATGAATAGTGTCTTCAGATCCAAATGTTCGGGGACAGCCTGAAGCATGTTCTCAGGGCTGTCTAGCCATCTACCTGTCTGGGGCTGCAGGTTATGAGAAAGCTGGGGATTATGTCGACCAGTTTTGTCAGGTGACGTAGTAAAGAAGCCAGGGGAATTTCTAAAAGAAACTGTCTTTATTCCCATAAAAAAAAAAACAACAAAAAAACACCCCAAAACAAAACAAAACAAAAAAACCGACCGAAGCCCCCAAACCACAGCACATTCTTACAGGCAGTTTGATTTTTGCAAATCAACATTTTTCAGTAAAAACTGTCTTTCTTATGAAAAATATATTAAGTCAACTAAGCAACAATTATGGGCTATAGACTCAGTTCCATTGTCAAACCAGATATTTTGACAAATGTAATATAAAGGACATTTCTTTTTCAGCTTCACTAGCATTCTGTTTTGTTGAGCATTCAATGTAATAAAATACTTAACCTTGTCATGAAAAGACAGATCACAACACTCAGAAAACACATGGACCAAACATTTGTGCTCCAGCAAGAGTTTTTTCAAATGAATAGTCCCAATGACATCTATAGTAGCATGCACATAAAGATGTCTTTCACAGGCGTAGGTGCATGTAGGAAGATTTGAGAATCTCGAATAATATAAGCTTGTCCATTTTCACTTCATGTTTCAAAAAGTTAATTCCACTTAGGATTGGTAAAAAAAGTGATCAGTAAAACATTTAATGACAAAGTGAAAAAACATTTATAAAATATATTTGCAGGTATGACATTTTTCTTTTCTTTTCAGCAAAACGTTCCTTTCTTTTTACTTTCCTTTTCCCTCCATCTTTTTATTTCCTTTCTTCATCAAAGAAAAAAAGTGAAAGGAGAATGAAAATAAAATTTAAGCAATTAAAAATACATTTTTTTCCACACTTTTTAATCTTCTGCTAAAAATGAAATGGTAGACAAGAATTCATCTCGTCTGAGCAGCCTGTAAGGTAATAGTTACATTTTTCTATGTTGTTCAATAATTACTCTAAAAAAGGAGACACAACTGATATTTACTTAACTCAGTAAGAGCACTGGAAGGATCAACATTGCACAGTATGACACAAAGGTTCCCACTGGCTTGTGGCCAAGCTTGTTAAATGCTCCCTGTTTCTTTGCAACTTCAAATGGTATTTCTTAGACTGAAGAAAACTACAAATGAAATAAAACCTTTATTGAAACAGAAATGAAACTAAGTTAGTGATGAAATTAAGTGTTGAAAATTTGGGTTGATGACAGATACTGATAAATATTAGGGATCTGGCAGCTCATCCAAAATTTGTCTAGACTATCTAAACAACCAGATCTATAACCAGCAGAAATGAGGCGTTGAAACTTTCATTAATTTTCAAAATGTCAGAGGAGCTGAAGCTTAAATGCTTTTCCTTTCAGGTGGCACCATTAAGGCAACAGGTGCTTCTCTATTTAATAAAAAAATCCAAATATAAACCCAAACAAGCTAAAACTCAGCAGGACTTTTTCACATCCCAACAGAATTTGTCTATATGACAAAACATTTCTTCCCCCTTTCACACTTTCAGGCTATATAATTTCTGAGAAGGTATACCTTGAGTTTCTACACAATTGCACTATTTTAAGTTAAGTTCCTGAACTTCAGAATTGTTTTCACAAGAAGGTCAAAAAATCTTTGAAGACAACATGAAAAACAGAGAGAAAATGATGTTGTATAGTGCTCCTGAAATGCGCATTTCATTATAGCCTTTCCAGTCAAAAAGAAAAAAAAATCTTCATATAGTGCCATTTAAACATTGGTTATAGTACATGAAAATTATTTCTGTGGAAACCAGTTTACTGTTACATATAAATTAATCTTGTAATTTTCTGTATTGCCTTTCCCTGCAGCACCTTAATGCTTTCCTGACATATAATTGTCATGGTGAAATCTGACAGAGCTTCCTTATCAGGAGGGGAAGTCTTGCTATGGTTGCAGGAGGCCTAGTCTTTGCTTTCCAAACTAACATCAGAATAAGTTAGTTACCTGTAATGATGGCTGTTCTGAAAGACTAAAAGAAATAAAAAAATGAATAAAGGTAATATTAAGGAAAATAGAAGAACATTTTAACTGAGCTTATTAAGCCTAAGGCTCAGTAACAGTGTCTCTGGCTATCAGTTTTTTATAAGATCAAACTTGATACAATGGACTCAGAATAAAACAACTTTAAAAAAAGTTTTATTTTATCACTGTATGATACTGTTGATGATTTCTCAAGTTCTTTATACTACTGCTAAACTGAAAAAATTGACACGCACATTTTTAATTTTTAATCAAACAGAGGCCAAATTATCATATGAAAACAGGCAGAGATAACAGGTTTTGGGTTTTGTTTTGGTTGTTGTGTCTTTTTTTTTTCTTACGAACAGTTTTACTACCATTTATTACTCCATTGGTTAGTCAATCCTTTCAGGAAAAATTAAATTTGATTAGTATTGGAAATCAGCCTGACCAGTCATAGATCAAAGTGCTGGAACCATTTTTTTCTGAACAGTATCAACAAAAGAAATGTGAAGCATATTGCAAACATAGTGTGGCAGCTACTTTGCTTTAATTTGCCTTACTTCTGAGTGAGCTGTGCAAGTGTCCATCAGTGATAGAGCTAAAGGTTAAAGGAGAATCAGGCCTGAAATATTGGAACAATCAAGTCAGATTACATTCAGGTTTAAAGTTCAGTAAATGTGCACAGGTGATTAGGTCCAGGTCCTGCTGGATCATCTTGAATGAAGGCCATGAAATTCAAGTGCAGTTTTTACTTCAGTTCTGCTGTCATGTTCTGAACAAAGAACTATTTTTCTTACCAAAACTTTGTCTCCAAAACAGGAATAATATTGTTTAACTTTTTTGTCCTTTCTTTTTCTTGATTATTTAGACAGTCAGGTCCCTGAGGTAGAGACTGGTATTCCTTACAGGTTTACATGGTTTTAATAGAACTAAGGTATTGCATTTGCAATTTGGCGTTTGCCTCTCAAATTCCTTACATGCCTAACACCACTGCATCTGTATTACTCCTACACACAGTCAGAAAATCTTTTATACAGATTCCTATCAGCATAATTGAGTATTGTTATGAGCACAAAGACCAAATTAAGCAGACAACAGTTTCAAACCATGCTAGCTTTGATGGAAAAGCCATTTTTAAGCACCAAACTTCTCTTAACCCCTCGAATGTCAAGACATGTTGCAGATTCCTGTTTGCAGTTGTACCCAGACTACTTTCCATGGGATCATAACGCAAGCTCAATCTGTGAAAATATCTAGGTCAAGATAACCTTCTGAAAAAAATTAAAAGGAAGACGACAAGTATTTTATTGTTACTGATTTGGCTATAGCACATTGCCGTAAGTCACTGCATTGTAACAACTGGAGGGACACAGAACTGAAATGTAAGCAGAAATGAACAGCCTGGAGTGGGAACTCCTGAACTGAGGTTTACTAATGAAGACTATGCAGTTTGAAACTTTATTCTACAACATTTAAGCTCAATAGCATGTGGAAAAGTAAAAAACAAAACCCCAGACAAAGAAAAAAACCCTCACACACACACCCCCACACCCCTCAAAACCCCAGTTCTGCAGGCTAGCTAACCTCAGCAGCACAGTATTTCCCAAGAGGTTATTGTTTGCAGGAAGTCTTAGATTAGGCTGAAGTAGTTTATGAAAATCACATATACAAGACTTTCATTAATCTTTCAAAATAAAATTATTAGTGCAGTACATTTGCTGCCTTGTTCAATTTTAAAAACCAGCAGACCCTTGAATTTCATTTTGTGGAACAACTTTATATAGCAAAATCTGTTTTCATTCCTATTTAAGATAAAAATTAATGATCTCACTTTAAAACTGCAGGTAAAAAGGAAACTCCACAGATATCTGTTGCCAGGGCTTCATTTTGCTAGTGTGGGCTGTCTGCCCTACACATGATATAGATTTGGAAAGTAAAACAGTAGTTCTATATCTATATACCGATCAAGTTTGTATTTAGTGACTTTTATTTATAAAATGGTCAATAGCAGAGCCATTTAGAAATAGTAGCATTTCCCAGGTTTTTCATTCACAGTAGTACCACTGCTCTAGTGGTGCTCATACAAGTGGATCAGAGGTGGTGCTTTGAGCAAAGGACTTTCATAAACCAGCATTGATGCTGATGGTCAAGCTGTGCGCTGGGAACCACTGGCCTGAAGCTAAGCAGAGTCCAGCTGACAAATTGCTAACAAAACAGCCATTAGACAGCACAATACTTTAGACCTTGCAAAGATAACCACTTCACAACTGTACTACAAAAAACTCCAAACAAACAAACAAAAAACTGACTAAAACCTCTTGAAACTTCTTACACTGATCTCTTCCCCAAAGTTAGTCTCCTCCTCTGAATTTGCATGAGTAGTATCACGACCTGCAAAAATGCCTAGCACAAATATTTAACCTATTCATGTTGCTCTAGCCACAGAACAACAGAATAACTGAATCAAAAGGAGAGAACAAAGGAGAAAGGTGTCTTTGGGAAATGGCAGACAACATGGAGATCTGTAAATGATGAAAGACCCCCTCTTTGTAAGGAAATTGGTTATTATGTTGCCTGTTATAGTCTTCCTGGATCATGTAAAGTGTAAAAACTCAGCTGTAATATTTTTATTTATCTCAGAAAAGAAGTCTGTGATGGAGACTAAGAACAAGTCAATGCAAGTGCTCTGACTCAGCCTTTTGACGAATGTATCTGACCGTATGTAGAGAGATTAACATCATCAAGTAACAAATGAGTGCTACAGGTTGTGCACATTCTTTTGCTTTATCTAAAAGCAGAACTGAAGAGCAGACTAGATTTGATGTGCACTCAAGGAATAAAGAAACAAATTAAATTAGCCAGGGAAGATCAGCAGGCAAACACATTTTTAGGTGTCCTATAAGGACCCTTCATATTTTCTAGCAATTATTCAAAAAAAAGTAATGAGAAAAATTTCGTGAGTTTTTACTCTTGAAGACTGAATTGTATTAATAAAGTTAGTCTTAAACAAAATAAAGTTCAACAAGGCTGCTTCATAGAATGATAGAATGATTTGGGTTGGAAGGGACCTTAAAGATCACGTAGTTCCAACTCCCCTGCCATGGGCAGGGACACCTTCCACTAGACCAGGTTGCTCCAAGCCCCATGCAGCTTGGCCCTGAACACTTCCAGGGATAGGGCATCCACAACTTCTCTGGACAGCCTGTTTCAGTGCCTCACCATTCTCATGGTGAAGAATTTCTTCCCAATATCTAATCTAAATCTATCCTCTTTTAAAGCACCCTTTGTCCTATCACTACATGCTCTTGTAAAAAGTCCCTCTCCAGCTTTCTTGCAGGCCCCTTTAGGTACTGGAAGGCTGCTGTAAGGTCTCCCAGAGCCTTTTCCAGGCTAAGCAACTCCAACTCTCTCAACCTGTCTTCATAGGAGAGGTGCTTCAGCCCTCTGATCATGTTCGTGGCTCTCCTCTGAACTTGCTCCAATAGGTCCATGTTCTTCTTCTCTTGAGGGCTCCAGAGCTGAATGCAGCAAGCTGTTTGCTTTGGTTAACCTTTCTGAAAGACTAAACAATTATCTGATGAAGTTTTAGTCAAATATTTATTCATTTTCTCTTGAAAAGCCTCCAATAAGACACAGTTTCACACAGATGAACTCCCTCACTGTCATATTTTTAATTTTTTATTCCTTACAACAATGGTATCTGTCTTAATATTGTGGGGTTTGTTTTTTTTTTTAAATACAGACAAATTTTTTTCCCCTGATAACACAACTGGCTAATGGTTTCTTCAAGAAAAAAGTGTATAAAATGTCAACAATAGCTAAATACTAGAAATATTCAAAGAGACAGTCTCATCAGAGCCCTGATCTGTTAATCTCTCACTCTGCACATGAAATGACATTACTTGTTGGAGAACAGGTTATAAATATAGGTTCAATCGAAAACTGCCCTAGCAGCTTGGTTCTTGCTTTGAGTGAGTTTTAATTTGACCCAGTGCAAAGTGTGAAATGTGAATATGAAGCAGACTGAATTAGGTATTTTCACTGCTGTCTACAGTTCATCTTGCAGGAACATCTTCATGCTAGTTGTGTGCACATCATGTGGGCCTCCAGGGCAGAGAGGGAAAAAAAAAAAAAAAGCTGTCAAATTGGTTTGGTAGTAAATAGGAATTGTTTCTTCTTGGAACTATGACCCATGCCCACAGGAGAAGGATTTATCTACATACATTCATTGATCCGTCTAGATTATATATTGCTGCTCATGTGTGGATAATTTTTATTTGTTTTAAGTGGGTTGCCTGACCTAGAATAGACAGAGGGGGAGAAAGGCTTTAGCTCGAATAAATAAATAAACAACCATTTCCACCCACATTTTCTAATTAAGGGTCTGTCTTTTTACATATATATTTACCTGTAATAATGTTTACAACACATTAACTTTTATTTCTGAAGAGACCGATTATTTTGCACTGATCAGTACAAAAAGCAGAACTATGCTGGAGGTCAGTACTAAGGAGCTTTGTTGCAGTAGCATGAAGGCTGTCAAGAATGGAATAACACTAGATTCTCAACTTCATAAGCAAAAGACAAAAGAAAAATTTTAAAGGTTTGGCCAAAAAGACATCAGCACCCCTATGACTAGTATCTTTGTAAGTATTTTATGATGACCTCTCAGTATGTGTTTAGCTTTAAAAGTTTCTATACATTGGTTCAAGCATCTTTCCCTATTATATCATCAAATATTAGTATAATTCTGGCATAATAAGGATACGAAAACACTGCCTACCAAAATTTACAAAAGTACAGCTCTGCTGTCCTAGAGCAAACTTACTTTCTACTGAAACAGTTCAGCAGACTGAGTTGACAGTAACACAAGACAGCATAACATTATAAAAAAGGGGTGGAAATGTTGCATGTTAACTGCAATATTATTAATTTTTCTGTAATAATTACATCTGGATTATTAATCAATAGACTTTTAGGATTTCAATTATACTAATAATACAATCTTGGCTTTAATTATGTATTGTGTGCTTCCTCTTTGTCCATAAACAAGACTGAGTGTAATAACGTCCAGAGTATTTGTTGGACTGTGATACAAATAATACTGTATCTTTGAAGTGGTTTCATGACTTCAGTTAAGTATCCTTTGTGCTGTCCGCACTCTCACTACCCAATGACTGAGCAGATGTAATGCAATGCCTTTGTTCAAGTAGGCAGCTGGGGAAAAATGTGCTTTTTTAAAAAAAATCTACCTTGTTCTCTTGTTTGTTACAATGTTTTCAGTAAAGGCAATTAATTTTATTTCATGTTTCTGCAGTCAAACTGCAGTGTAGTAAACATTAACACCTTACAGCTTTGAATTAAAGGAGAAATTCCTTTGGCTGAGTTAAGCTGAAATCAGAGCAAAACATTAATGTTCTGATTCCACTGAGAGCAGAAGAGGGGTATTCTGTGATTCACAGAGTAACACCGACAACACCTTTTGCTTCTGGGGAAGAGCTCTTTTTAAGACAACAGCAGTTTGAAGGTGTCTGCCTGGCTTGTTTCTTCTGTGTGCAGCACTTCGAAGGTACCACGTCCCCTTGCACACTGCTACTGGCCTGTTTGTGCAGCCCTGGCCCGCATTGCCTACGCCTCTCAGGAGGCTGAGGCTGGGCAGCCATGTCAGTAATCTGCAGCCCAGCTGGGCTACTCAGCGCTAGACCTGTCCTGGCTCCAGCTGGGACAGAGTGCAGTTTCTTCTTGGTGGCTGGTGCAGTGCTGTGTTCTGGATTTGGTGTGGGATCAGCGTGGTCAGGGCCTGTTCGGTTTCTCGGGCCTTGGCGGGAGTAGAGGGGCACTGGAACCTGGGAAGGGACACAGCCACGGCAACCTGAACTAGCCACAGAGGAATTCCATACCATGGGATGTCACGCTCAGGATATAAACTGGGGGGAGCTGTGGGTGGGCCGGGGCGGGCTGCTCGCCGTTCAGAGTGGCTGGGTTAGGGGGCCTTTGTGTTGCGCACCACTTCTTTTCTTGTCTCCTTTCCCTTGGGATTTCATTACTCTCCCCTCTCCCTCCTTTTAATTATAACTGTTATTATTATTATTGCGCTTTTGTTTTTCTCTCAGTTGTTAAATTTCTACCTCAGCTCTCAAGTTTTGCATTCCTTTCCGATTCTCCTCCCCGCCCCCTGGGTGAGGGGGGAGCGAGGGAGCGGCTGCAGGGCCTTATGCGGCTGGCTGGGGCTGAACCGCGGCAGCAAAATGGCTGCTACCCAAACAGACGAGTTATAACGACGCCTGGCTCTGTAGCTTCTCCAGAGACTCCCAATGGTTTGTGACAGGCAACTGCTTCTGAGCTCTTGTCAGGAGGTGCCTTATAAATAAATGGACTGTTAAATGCAGATGTTGCCTGAAGAAGAGGAGAAATTGGTTAGGAGGGTTTCAAAGACTTGAAATTACTTTAGAGATCCAACAAAGATTGTTATTTTAGAGTACTGTAACTAGGTTGTTTTCAGATTTCAAGGGAAAAAAAATAATGGAGAGAGGAACCTTCTCTGCTTAGCTGATGAGCCTAGCAGTTCCAGAAAGTAAGGTATTTTGTGGCGATCTTGGAAAGGGAAGGAAATACATAGCAAATATCCTGAATTTAGATTATGCTGCAAGTCGCCTTACAAAAAGAAAAGAGAAAAAAAAGCAAAACAAAAATTCAGAAATTTTCTTACCAGTTTAGCTAATACTACTAAAAATTACATTTACTTAATAAAAATACTAAATATGCTTACATGTATAAGATTATAATGGAGTTTTCATTCAACTTCAGCCAAAATGCCCAGATCCTCAGGTGTCAATGGATATTTAAATTCCCAGACATGACAAGAGGCACATAGGCTTTTGCTGCTCGAAGAGAGTCAGAACTTAAGTCTTATGTCCTATTTCACATCAGATACTGGTGCTTCACATATTTGGCACTTACAGACTTTGGGTTTGATATATTTAGAAATAAATAATATAATCCTGGAAGGAAATCAAATTCTGGTCATGCTTTTTATTCAAATTTTAGTGACTACGAAGTCAGCAAGTTTGTAGAACGTTGGTTTCCTTGAGAATTTATAATTCCTCCCTGAGCCTGTGATGTAGGGAACAAAAGTGAATTTGGAACAGCAGAAGGATTTTAAGTAGCAATGTAGCAAAATTCTAACAAATGTTATACTAGGAATATGGTGACTTCATCTTCAGGAAGGCTAGAGTATTGTCAGAATTCCGCCAATTCCTTTTAGACTATGAAATGGGGCAATGCAAACACAAGAAAGATTCTCTGCTGGAAAAGCTGGAAGAGATTCCTGAATTACCTGTTGGGAACTCTTCTACTACACAAACCACTGTGTTTTCATGTAACTGAAACTTCTAGAAAAGTATCCAGGCTTGAAAAGACTTGAAAAAGTGCTGAATCCACTACTTCTCCTTGTAGATACTCCAAAAGTTAATTGCCATCACTGTGAAAAGTGCACACACTACTTTTGATTTGAATTTGTCTGTTTTAACCATTGGAACTACTGATTCCTTTAGTGCCTTTCTTTTCTAAACAAACACTGATGTATGCCATAAGAGACAGTGTGAATGAATGAATGAGCATATCCTAAGGGAAAGATGATTGTTATTCATCAGTACATAGAGCTGCTGATTAATGTTTCATGGGTGTCAGACTACAGAAATGAAGAAAGAGTCAATGATGCTAACGTGACCCATATCGGAGATATTGGTCAAGAATCCCAGGACAATTATTATTTAAACGTATCATTTGTTTCATGCTATTTAGGGCTGCTCAGACAGACACATAAATTCTTTTTATAGCCACAGTCAGATAAAAATATGGCTGTCACATGTTTACAGGCGGAAGAGAGTGAAAAAACCCAGGAAGATAAATAATAGTTTAATAAAATAACAGAAAGATTTTGCAGCAGATTTCCATCTCTTACTGTGACTTTGACAAATTGAAATGAGATATAATCTTAGTATGAAAGCTGTGTGTCTTTGATGCAGTGAATTTTGTAGTATTCTATTTTTTGTACATTTTTTGCTAGCACTCTAAACTACTTCAAAAACCTCTTTTCCGACTTTGTGTTTTCTTTTTAATGTCAAAGTTTATATAAGTTTCTTCAAATTAACTCATGGAAAATTTCTTGTGCAAAAGAATTTGAAAAATACTCTTATGGGCACTTTTTTTAACACATTATGGATTGTTGGTTCCATTTTGCAAGTACTTGATAAAAATTAAAACTAAAAAATAGGTGTTTGGTGCTTTTGTTGCCAGGTATTGCCTCTCAGAAAATTCAATACTCTTAAGTTCTAGAAGTGAGACAAGGCTTTAGAAAGAAGAAAGAGAGCAAGAGAGAACAGAACATCATACAAGGGAGTTTTAAAATTCTTTTTTTGATTTATACTTGCCTGCTTAATATGCATGTCTTTCCCAAGAAGTTACATTTCAAGAAAAAACCCCAACAGCTATATCAAGATTATTTGATTGGATTTGTCCATTTATCTATAGTTTTAGCCACTGTCTGTTGAAAGCAGGGCAAAATTTACTTAAAAACCTTTTCTTGGGCTTGAGCAAAATCTTTGTTACCTTTCTCTAAACAGCAATATGCAGGAGTTAACTGGATTGGGTTTGTCCTTTGAAAGCATCTGAATGCTGACTAAAAAGTTAAAAAATTCATTACTTCAACTTTGGCATGGCACTGTAAGTCTTGACAGAGTTGCACTCTGTATATCTCAGATTCCTACTTGTCTCTGTAGTCCTGGCACTTCTGTTTATTTGCAGTGACAACAGTATAGCAGATTCTGTTTTTGGAATGAGAATTTTGTGGTCAGCTCCTCCTACAGAGCTCTGCTGCATCATGGCAGATGAAATCTGGAAGGGGATCCCTTTAGACTGTATAGAAAATCTTAATAAGAAGTAAAAAGAAATAAATTTGCTTGTATAGATGCACGGAGAATACACTATTCAACCTCCAAAAAGAAAACTTTGGACCTCAGACACTTGTGGGAGTGAAGGTCTCTTAAAGTTTTAGAAGAAAAGTTATATGATGAAAAGTGACATTTCAGGTGCACAAACACACATCATTCAATTCAAAGCCAGAAGTTTTGGGGTTTGGGTATTTTTTTATTTTTTTTTTTAAAGGACATTAAAATAATTTATAATTAATTCTTGCTCGTTTTGTCTAAGATACTGCAACTATTTGCATTTTAATGAAAAGCAAACAGCTGAGATTCAAGACTGTTCTGTACTGTTTAAAATTTGAACTAGTACTTGCAGTAAATGTATTTGAGTATTAGCCTAGTTCTATCAAACATATATTACAGACAAATCTGAGCAGGAACACTTGGACACAGTTATCCAAGCTTTGCTGAAGCAATAGCATCCCATAGCAGCTAAATCTGGGGCCACATCTTGGCCACCCATTTCCAAAGGAAGCTCTAATACAAAATTTGTTTTACTTCTCGTGTAGTTCATTATTTATTTTACTCAAATTGTTACTAAAGTTTTGATTGCAGGAGCAAATTCCAAACACAGAAGGCAATGGTGTAGAACTTGTTTTAAAAACAAATCACATTGTTTTAAAAACAAATCACATCTCTTTTGAGGTTTGTCTGTGGGATATTTTGTTCTTGATTAATAGAAGAAATATACAAAAGAACCTTTTAGTCCAAGCCCTGAGACTGAGCAGTTCTTCACAGCCCTGAAGACACTGTACCTTAACTACTAAATTAAAAAAAAAAAACAAAACAAACCAAAAAAACCAAAAAGCCAACCAAACAAAAAAAACCCCACAAATTCTGACAAAAATGTGTAAAGAGATGTAATCTTTTTATTTTCCCGAAGAGACCCTGAGGGACTGGAGTCAAATTCTTAAGGTGAATGAATAGAAGGAGCAGAA
>JAVJGI010000063.1:47687999-47766367 GCA_035590275.1 Ibycter americanus
TAATCTTTTTATTTTCCCGAAGAGACCCTGAGGGACTGGAGTCAAATTCTTAAGGTGAATGAATAGAAGGAGCAGAACAGCCAAATATCCATTCTGTGCAATTTTTAATTACATGGCCAAAATTCAGACCTGAATAGAAGTTAACACTAAAAGATGAAAAGTTAAATAAACATCAGAATTAAGGGATATTACATATGAAGGATTTCAGTCTTACTCAAAATATTTATGACAATAAATGAAGTTTGAAGAGAAGCTGTTTTGCGAGAGAAACTTGTCATATTCTGTGGAACACAAAGTTGGCATCCAAAGAATATGCAAAACATTAACGTATTTCAGAGTAGCAGGTTGTCATTGATAAAGGATCTAAAAGTCTAAGAGAACCAGATGTCATGGGTAAAGTTTCCATTGCTTTCAATTTTTTACTTTGCTTTTGTTTGAAATAAAAAACTTATGCCAAATCCTTGCAGATCAGTAATACCATCATGAGAATTTTTTTGTAAATAAAATAATATTATTCACTAAGATATGTAAAGTGTTTTGGGATTTGGGCTTTTGTTTGTTTGGTGTTTTTTAGATAAAGACATACAATTTATTAGATTAGGAATTGAGAAATAGCTATTAACCTAAGGGAAATTGCAGGAAGAACAGCATTTCTAGACAACAAAAATCCAGCATCAAAAGATTTATTTTCTGGTTTTGGTTTGTTTGGGGTTTTTTTCTGCATGAAAGGCAGAATAGGAGGAAAAGAAAGAAATTAGCTCACTTTCTTGCCTATTCTGTTAAGAACATAAAAACATATTATATTTTATATTAAGAAGAACCTGAAAAAGTTAGCATTAGGATAAGCTTTCACAGGTTATTAGATGTATTAGTTAATCCTAGAGAAAAAATTAATGCTCAGAATCTCATTCATGGCCTCTCTTCTTCCCATAAGTGCTCTTCCCTCTTCCATTCTCATCTTCCCTACTCTTCTGCTAAATTTACAACTCAAGCTCCAGGCAATGTGGAAGTCTCTGAGGCAGCTGTAGTTGTTTTCATAATTCACAACCACAAGAACTACCCGAGGTCAGAAGTTGCTTTGATCTTCTTGATTCCAAGGAAGCACAGTTTCACCTGAGCAGAGGGAAAAAGTGACAGCAACAGTACAGGAAACTCTCAGGGGACTGTTCAGTTTCAAGTATCAGGGTTTTTAATGAACTACTGGTACTATTTCATGTGTGCATTTGAAACAGAATTTCATTTAATGAACGTTAAAAATGTCCCTGAAACTCTTAAGTGTGTTTCTTTGACATCATAAATGGGCTTTAGAGAAAAAAAACACAATGTCTTCTGTGGGCTGGGGTGGAGACAGGGAGGGAGAAACAAAGCACAAACTGTAATTTTGGGAGAAACTTTTATCCCTGGGAAAGCTGGCATGTACAAGAATTCTTACTATTACTGCTCCAGCTCTCTACCATCACACAGGCATCTGCAGAAGCCAGAATAATCATGAAAACTTGGCAGCAACAAAGACAGTATCAAAAGTGATGCACAAGATCTCGTGCTTTTTTTGGGAGCTAAATACGCTGTGTGTTTACTTACATTAAAATAATAATTAACAGACCTGTTCATTTTTTCACTTTGCCAGATTGTTTTGTACTATTGTAACAAAAAGGTTTCAGCTCTACTGTTCTTTCTCCCTACCCCTCACATTTCCTTAGATAGCTCTCACTTATGCATATCAGAAGACAGATGACTTTCTACAGCATTTCAAGAATTCAATGAGCTTTTTTGAGAAATGTGATACTTGCCATACTTTCTGCAGTGTTTATGATTTTTACTTATTCATTTAGATGGGCTTTTATATTGTGTGAATTACTTTCTCACATTCTTGTCTACTTTCTTCCTTGTTCATATTTGCAAAGTGAAAAAATGTATTTCTTGGAAGTTGGCATACTAGTGTATAAGAAACTAATTACCCATTCTCTTGCCTAGTGTTTCAGGTTGTGCCTTTTTCTTTATTTACAACCCAAAACATAATTCTGAAGATGCTCAATATACTTGGGGTAATTTTCCAGCCTTGTCAAATATTCTTTTCTTTATGTAGCCTTAAACCCTACCTGTATTCTTTTTGCAAGAAATATTACACAGAATTCCAATGTTTGCATTATTGGTGAATTCACAGTAGATTATGACAGTGATCACCCTGCATCCACAAACTCCCACTTTATCCAGGAATTTCTACTTAGCTGTCTAGAAGCAAAGATATTTTATCCCTACAACAACTACAATCCTTCAAGAGTTGGTGCAAAGTCGAAGTAACCCAGAATAGTTTTGTTGGCCTGAGTTAGAGAGTTGGATTGTAATTTGCTAAGTGAATATATTGTAGTTTGATATGGCCTATTATTGAGATCAGTTTTCTCCAAATGTGAGGGTAATCACTGTCATCTATATAGATGGGGAGAGTCATCTTCACATAATTTCTCATCCGTTCAGATGCTGAAAGCAACATGGACTTAGGGCAGGATTAACCATCCCAGATTCCCTACCCCTAAACATAATTACTTAAGTCTGCAGATAGCCTGGAAGTCTAATTCAGACGGATGACACAGTCTTCCCCCTTTCAGGGGGATGCTTTATTTTTCATATCCTCACACTTCCAGTATTCTCTCTTTTCCAGATAGGCCTGTAGTAGGAAAACAGTTAATTGATGCATCATGGATTAACTAACATAATCTTCAATTTCTCTACTGCAAGCTTATGCAAAACTCACTGCCCTTAATTGATTTATCGATTTATTCATAATGAGAAAACAGTGTGCATAAAACAGATGCTAAACATAACAAGCCATAACTTTAAACCCAAACGGGATCAGTAGCATGGCTAACAGAAAATTATTGCTGTAATTTAATAAGTTTTTAAAGGTGCCATGGTGGTGAGAATTGGTTCTTTCACCAATAAACTATTCAGTGTATGAAGATAACAGGGCCATCTTCTTTCCCCAAAGTATTCTGCAGCAGCAGAAGGAAAAAGATGGGGGTTATTTTTTGGTAAAAGAATAACAGCGATGAAACCCATGCAGAGTTTACTGTCTGTTCAAGGGAGACCACTAAGCCTGTTGATAATACACACTGTGGTACATCAGAAATTGGGTGCAGCAGGACTGTCCTGTTGAGCGTATCCTATTTCAGAATCTCTACTGGTTGCACTTACAGCACAGGACACTGGATTTCTTTAGTACTCACAGCAGCCTATTCTGTACCATGAAGAAAAAATGCCTGTCAAGCCAGTGTACCTTTTAATATGATACTGCTTCCTGTTCAAGGGGATTATAGTCTTTTTCTTCTGTGTATTAAAAAAAAAAAAAAAGGCAAAAGAAAGCTGATTTTATTAGAGATGGGACTAAGCTCCCAAGAGTGAAGTTCAGAAGGACTCAGATGGAGATGTTCATTTGACCTTAATGTAGCAACTAGATAGAGAGCTGGACACACTTGATTTCCACTTTATAATAGGAGCCAAAGCTTTGGGTTTGTTTTGGTTCATCTTTAGTTCTATCGCCTTTTAATAAAAATAAATAAATAAATTAAACCAACTCCTTTTCAGCCACAGGCAGTGCACAGAAAAGAATAAAAGCAGGCTACACTCTAGCAAAACTCAGCTGGAAAGTATGACAGAGATGTGGGAAACCCAGGGACTGCTAGCAGATGCAAGCATTGAACTGAGCTGGCGCTGGCAGCCTGGGCACAGGCTGTAAAAGCTGAAGAGCTCCTACAGTGCTGAACCAAGATTGACAGGGCAGAAGTGAAAACTGAAGAATAGTTCCAGCTTCATTCTTGAATAAGCTTTGCACTTTTATTCTTTCATTCTGGCCATTTTATTTTTTTTTTTTTCTCTCTCTCTCTTTCTCTAATCTTTGAGCACAAGCAAGTAAAGGCCCTGCTCTATTTCCCCCTCCTCCTTCCACAGGAAATTCTAGTAAATTACTGACACAGAGATCCTAGTTCTTTCTCCTCCCTTTAAGCATTCATTGACTGCCGTAGAAATACAGCTGTGCCTTTGAAGCTTAGAGCTAGTAATTTTAAGAAGAAATTTAGAGAGATCTGGGTTTTGCTGGATGTGATGAATCTCTTGATACTTTCAGAAAGACACAGATATAGCAAAGAACTTTCTTGCAATTGGAATTCAAAGTAAATGTCTTTTAATGTAAAAATTATTATTTGGAATATCTGTAGCATTTATCTTGCAGTAGGTCCTTGACTAGTATATAGACTTTTGGCAATATTTGACCCATTTTTTAAAACAATAGACAATAGACAGTGTTATGAACTGTAAGCATATTCTATCAAACAGCAAAGAAAGAAAGAAGAAAAAGAAAGCAGAGCAAAGAACAACAGAGAGAAAAACAGAAGTTAAAGTAAATAAAGGGTGGTATAGTGATTGTAGTTCAATTAATGTAGCTTAATTAATGTAATATAATTCCTTGTAGACCTGTAAGGAATAAATTCAAATAAAGTTCGAAATTTTTGTCTGCAGAGATTTTTGCATCAACACGAGCAAAAATTTTTAAAAAAGAAGAATAAATGTTTCAATCTGTCTTCAAAATAATAATCCTAGTATTCTCAGCCTAGAAATTTTTGAATTGTGAAAGCAAGAGACATGTCTGTGCATAGCTGTGAAATGAACTGTGAAGTGTATTTCCAAAATAAAATTTTCAACTTAGCATTTAACCATCAACCGGCCGTGGCTACCATCTTTAAACACTGCTTTAGGAGAGACACTGAGATCCTAAGCAACTGTGCTAGAACCTGTATATACCACTGTGGTTTTAAAGAAAACCTGTTCAACTCTTCTTAAAAGACAAAAATACTTTCAAAGTCAATATTTACATAGCATTGCATTGTGAACTTTGTGCTGTACGTATTATATAGGCCCATAATAAAAATAAAATAAATTTTTATCTGCTTCATCCCCCCATGCATAAATTCAGTGTAGCTGCAGTGATGTTTCAACTCTTACATTAAACAGAAAAAAGACAGTTATTCACTATGCATTTTGAAAGGCATGTGTTTGTGGTCAGAAACATCAACTGTTAAGTTGGAGAGATAGAACAATGTAATAAATGCTTAATTCTGAAGACATCCATGCTTGGAAATTTTAAGAGGATCTGGATTACAAACAATGGGCAATACTGATTTCAGTTTAGCCTTCTCCCCCAGGCTCTTTAATCTTCTCTACTACATGTAAATTACTGACTTTTAATAGTTTCTTTTTAACAGATATGAAGTCCTGTGGCTTTAACCACTGTTATCTGAACAGCATGAGTACATGAACATTTGAATCCTCTGGAAATTAGGAATAGTAATCATTCTCTACCATACAAAGGAAAAAAATAAAGGAAAAAAAAAGAAAAAAAAAAAACAGAGGGAAAAGCTAGAAAGGGTGCTTTGCAAAGATAGAAATGAACTCAAATTTCCTAAATTTAAGTCCAACACTTTAATTGCAATACCATCAGAAGTCTTGGAGCATTGCCATCTAATTAGAGCAGTAAGACCTATAGAAATGGGATCATTTAATTATTTTTTTTTCAGTAGAAGAGTTTTACAATACTATGGGAAAAATGTAAAGATACTGTAGGATACTCTGACCACTCTTTTTATCTTGTCAAAGGAGGATGCCACTGAAAGATCTCAAGGAATATTGTGTATGTAAATGTAATTATAAGCATAGGAACACATCATATTTTCATGGTGTGATGAGATAAACTGGTTTTAGTGTTATTGTCTGTTATTTGCAACTAACTGAAGACTTTATACTATCTCAGCTGACTGACATAATCGGGATCCTGTGTTCTCAATATGAAAATGTATTTCTTCACATCACTGAAGCTGCAAGAAGTGGGGGAGTAATATATAACACCTCTGGGCTGAAAGAAAGAAACAGCAGGCTGGGAGTTATGTTGGTACTTTTTAAGTTGGCTACTTCCTCCAACACCACCTTAATTTAAACAAAACATCAAGATGAATTAAGAGACCAGTAAATCCTTTTTCACTGACACCATTCCACTGACTACTGTTAGAATATGATAATCCAAGAAGGCAAAATTTTCCTTACAGTTATTGCAAAAGAAATAGACGCTCATTTTTCCTGTAAATAAGAGAAGCTATTATAGTTGTAAAGCAAAATGACTTTTAAGTAGTTAAAATATTTAAAATACAATCAAATGTGAGCAATAATGCTTTTATGTTTGATTTCTACTGTATGTCATCAGAAAAGACATACAAATTTGGAGTGGGACATCTACAAGTCTGGTAAGGACGTAAGGCCAGATGACTATAAAAATCTCTCATGGTCTTAAAGACCAACAAAGATTGATTCCTTCTGGGAATAAATCTATAAATGTAGCACACTGGTTAACGAGCAGGTGTCAGCTTGGTTTGGTTTTGAGAAAAATAATTCATGTTGCATCACGAGCATGATATTCAGAGTATTAAAGATGGATAATTTTGCCTTGGCCACTTTTGTTGTACACCTTACTTCTAAGTTTGACCATTCTGCTCCTTGTGTTGGCATTCCTACTTTGTCTAATTTGTGCTTATAAAAGTATCAGGTTTTGCCTGGTATTGCAGTATCCTAACCTATCTGTATGCCTCTACTGACTACTGCAAGAACAGCCCCATGAGCTACATCAGCAATCAGGACTTCAAATGAAAGTCCGCACTTCAGGTGCAGATCACAGTTCAGCACAGTCAGCTGCTGACCTGAGCAATCTAATCTAGTGTGACTGTCAAAGTATTGATTGCCTTGGATCAGATATTAATGAAAATAACAAGCTAAGAATAATAGCTAAGACTATGATGCCTTGAAGAACAACTGTGTCAGGCTACAGAATTGAGATGAACATCAGGATACAAGACAGTTACAATTCTGGAAATACCAGATATAAGCGAGACTCTGAAGTTCATTATACTTAAAATTTTAGTCAGGAGGACTTACAGTTGTGTAGGCTATGTGTTTGAAAAATGGAATGTTTGAAGAAGATTCAGAGGACACAAATTGCAAAATCAACAGTTAGTATCTAATTTTATAGGGAAAAATGAACCAAGTATAATAGAAGCAAATAACAGAAAGTTTTTTGTTCTTTTAAATCCTAAAATGTCAAAACTTTCCACCTCTATAAAGCTCTGTATTTATTTTGTCAACATTCATACAAAAATACACAAACCCTGACTAGACTGGAATTTGAAAATTATGTTTTCACAAATAGTGATGAATCCACATCTGTTATTGTCTGCGTAAAATGTTGGTGTTGTGAATCTCTTAATCAATCTACAAAATAATTTCTTTAAAAAGGTGGAATGAAAATAAAGAGTATAAAGGTTTTACCTAATCAAACTTCTTGTTATTTTAGTTATTTGCTCCTTTTCTTTTTAGTGTGCTAACATATATTATGCCATAATATCTTGACAACTAATTCAGTACCTGGATTCATTCTCTCGTAATCGTAAAACAGCACCTAATCCTGAGAGAGGGAAATACCCATCTCTCCGTATCCCCCCTGCCCTCTTTATGTCAAAGTAAAATGAAACAGCAGGACTATATTTTCCAAAATACCATGAGAGGAGAGAGAGGTATGTAAATTTTTCAACTCTTGCATTCGTCTGCCTATACCCAGAAGCAAAAGATTTGATTATCTTGATCTGATCATGCATAAAATACATTTGGTATTAGTCCTAGAATTATTCAACCCTATTAAAATTATTTTGTGAAAAAATATGACTGTCAATTACTGAATCCTTCTAGCAAAGAATTCCACAGGTTATGATTAGATGCTGCATACTTTCCCCTTCTTCCTAATTATAAAAACAATATGACTGCTATTATTCATTGGTCTACTTGCAATGATACAAAGTTTCTTTCCTAGCTCAGGAAACAACCACAATTGCAAGAGGGTGCAGACATCTACAGGCTGCATGCTGACTGACTCTAGATGGTATATCTCAGTGTTATCAACGCAGAAGCCAAACATCAGCATGGTTTTTTTTCACCAGATAAAAGTCTACCATTGATTCAGTACTGTTAAGAATAAAGGTTTTAATTTGATTCTACAACACATACAATAAAGTCTCTATAATGGTATATTTATAAGTAAAATAATATTTAGGTGCTTGTCATAATTCTTTAGAGGCAAGTATATATGTTGAGTTGTTAAAAACTAATATTAGAAATTCTGTTAGTGCTTCAGGCAAACACACACAACCATCTCCAAAGTTAATCACATACAAAAAAGGAAGACACTTACTTTTGTTTCTCTTTATAGAGATACTTCTGGTTAATTTTTTAATTAATTTCAGTTCTGACTTCTGTCAGGATATCTCATTTTAATGGAAATAAAGTGCCATGAAATATGAGAAAACCCATGACATATCAAACTATCATAACATAAAATTTTACCAGGGAAACAAATGGGCTGTAGACAGCAGAAAATGTGTTATTTTGATACTTCCACTTAATTGGAAAATGACAAGTTACACTATGCAACAGGTGTAATTAATTGGCAAATTTGCTTCCTATTGAGTATACACCTGACTTAAACATGGCCTTCGCCAATCTGGTTCAGCCTTTCTAATGCTTTTTTGCAGTATTCATGCTTTTGAGCCTATTCCATTTACTCACATGGACCATGTGCCAGTTGTAGATATTTCTTCTGTCTTAACAAAAAAACAATCTGAAGCTGAAGTTTTCATTAACCATTCCAGTTATTCTAGTCCTATCTCAACCAAAGCCTAGACCTCATAACAAAGCTAACCCAGTGAGCCATGCAGACCCTAGAATTCACAAACTGAACTGTACTTTGCAGTTAGGAGACTGCTATTGGTCTTTTCAGTTATGCAAGTTTATTGTTATAATAATTTATGAAGCAAATTCTACTACAGAATTTTGTTAAAGGAACAATTACGTGAGAAAGTCAGGTTCATTCACAAAATCAAGTGGAATTTGATGCAGTAGAGCCCACATGACTGTCAGGAACTTTAAAGAAATAAAAACCACTGCTGGTGCAGATAATTCATTTATCTAGGAAGCAGAATTTTGTTTGTTGGGGTTTTGTTTGTTTTTAAATAGTGATTAATTCTCCTTGGATCAAACTAAACTTTGCAACTACTGCTTACTTACAGTCTGGGTGAGTTTTTGTCTTATAATTTGTGAAAAATTCATTTTAAAAAGAATCTGAGGGCAGAAGTTAGTCAAGCATATCTGATTTTTCACACCAATTTACCCACAATTTAGCCAGAATTCACTCAAAGCAAGTGGTAGATCAAGACTCAGACTCAGTTTAATTCTCACTTCCCTAGAGAAACATCAAAATGAGCACAATCTAGATATTAGGTCTCTTTACCAAGGCAAGCCACAGTTTTCATGAATAGGACTGCTGTTCTTTCTCTACCTCTCCAGTCTATTGAACCGAGAAATCTGGAATGAGAATACCATTGTTTGTGAATTAAGTGAAGCGTCACTATTTAACATCTCTGTAGAGTACTGTGTACCTGGCTTCAAAATCAGGAATTATTAAGACAAATTTATGCTGCTAAATGCAGATTTTTCTGTCAGATTGACTTGTGGATTTTGACTTGATCATCCAGAAGATCAGAACCTGATCCTTCCCTGTAAACTTTGTGTCAGGCTGGCTGTCCACATGTCCCAATCTCTGCTTGTTTCTTTCTAAAGCATGGCTTTTCCTGTCCTGTCTTCTAGTGCAAATCCAGCTTTTAGTTTGAGACAGGAAAATTATCAATAGAGGGGACCATGCCTGGGATGTACAAGGTCATTTGTAGAACTAATTGAATTCAAATAAATTTTTCTTTAAAGTGTGATAACCTTTCCATGTTATGTTGCTTTTCCAAGACAAGGTCACAATATTGGTTTCTGGGAAATTTGCTGCTGAGCTCTTGTTCACTCAATTATGTGAATTTGTTGATGCTTTTCAGCATATACAGTTACTAATTGCATGTTTGAAACACAAAGTGTCAAAGGGTAATTAAGGGACACTGTGGTGAGCCTCCACAAAATGATATACCAAATAATTCTTAGAGTCACACAGAAGTAGTTTCTTCCTTGCCTAAAGGATAAGTATGTTGACAGTATTGCCTACTTGGAAGACACAATAAAATGTGTCAGCAAACAGATGTCATCACAAACGACATTACAGTACACTCCATAATTACTCCTTTGGACAAACCATGCTTCTCTTAAAAGCCTACCATATTTATCTCAGAGGTTATGCTAACAGATGCCTAATAATATTACAGATTTCCTACTTGATATGGTGGACGTTGTCGTGAGTTTAGTATCTTCAGACAGGGGACTGCATACTGTGATGATTTCCATCTGTCGTGTTTCCTAGGACTTCTGAATATGATAGGCTGGCTTCTCTTAATTGTTGCTTGAAACAACCAGAGAAACACTGTCATAGTCTTTAGACCCTATTACCTGGATCTTGAGAACACAAGCTAAACTATGAAGAACAAATAAGTTTGGTTTAATGGTAACAATTATTTTTTTAAAAAGTGCCTTGAATCTGCTACATTGCTGTCTGTCTATATGGCTGAATAAATAAATCCAGGTCTAAAGAACAAATAATGCTCAGAACGTACATCAATAACTTGGGAGTACTTGGAAACTAGCACTCCTCAACAAAGCAGAAAGTCATAACAGTGATGTAATCTTCACCATTCATGAGGAAATACCACTAAAAGGTGCTAGAAAATGCAACCAAGGATCCAAGAAATCATTCCCTTCAGACATACAGTGGCAGGTCACAAGACACAGTCTGTTTTGCTCCATATTATAAACAAATCATGTCTCAAAAAATTGGCAAGAAAAAATGTTATGAAGATCTGTCTTTCATGAGCAAGTCTGTGTGCTTCAGGATAATCACAGACCATTACAAGGTAATATAGCTTCTTGGATCATCCCATGTAATATATTGTTTTATAGGAATTTTATCCTTTAACTGCATTCTCCTGTGGGTTCAGCAACAATGTACCTTGGAGATTTTACCAGGATTCTTTCAGAAACTGCAGGAATTCATACATTATATGTTTCCAAAGGAAACATACCTTCTCCAAAGATGAATGCTATTACTGTTTTTTTCATGACAACAGAGGTTAATTGATTCCAGCTAAATAAATAAAATATATTCCAGTTTCCAGTGAAGGTGAAGACCATTTGAAAGGAATGTGGAAACTATTGCTGCGATGGTTATTAACCCTACTAACTTCATCAAGTTTCAGTTGGCATCTGATGCTATAATCCAGACAGTCAGCAGATGACTGGTTCACCAGAAACAGTCCTGAAGTTTCCACAGTATAACTGTTCAAATGAAATAGGAAATGCATCCTTAGGCAAACCCCAGTGTACAGATGTACAAGCCGTCGTTCTGTACCAGCCAAACAACTATGGACTGACTGAAAGTAGAATGGCTTGCAAGAGCATCTTACCGAAGACATGAAAAGAAAGAAATATGTTTTTCAAAGGCACTGTAAAATACACCTAGCCGACCTTCAGGAAGGAAAAATACTGATTTGCCACAGAATGGTATATTCTTTTTAGTTCCTTGTGTGTATAACTCTTATTTTATATATGTTTAATGCTGTAAGTGGCATAAAAGTATATTAATCACTTTATTGGAAGGCATCAGTGTTAAGAAAACAGTTTATCCCTACTGAACTACCACTTAGCAGAAGTTGCATCTAAACAGTATTCATAGATAAGACATCTTTAAAAAAAAAATATCATTGAAGTTTGCTGCCTTAGTGATACCACTAAATGGATATATGTTTTTTGGATCACTAACTATATGAAATATAATCCTTGATTATTTTTTTCCTTCAAAATGGAGATACTCCCTGAGTTGGAATTTCAGCTGAAAATGCAGTACTGCTTCTGACAAAGATTAGTAGGAACAAATACACCAAGATGGGAAGTGCTTAATTTTATTGCATTTCTTTTTAGAAGCTGCCCACCTATAAATAACATGTGGAAAAGAGGTAAGGAGTTTAACAGCTGACATACTAAGTTAGACAAGATTCTCATCTCTATTAGTCACCTGTAATGGTTGTTTAGGAGAAGAGCCTAAGCAACAGGTTATAACTACCATGTCAGCCCTTAGCATACCAGTGATTTAATAAACCCTCAGTTAATCATTTTTTGCATATATTTGTCTAAACCCCTGCTGAGACCAGTTGTAATGTACTTTGCAACATATTGTGCCCATGAATAGTAAAGTTTTTTCTATTATATCCAAAGTCAAACTTGCTACCTTCTAATGGGGTATCCTTAAAAAACCCCAATAGTAATAGTCTTACACATTTTTTTTTTTGTTTTTCATAATTTCAAAGATTTTATTATATCTCCTCTCATCTGTTCTTGTATACAGAGTTTCTCACTAAAAAGCAACTTCACACCTCTAATTATTTATGTTGTTTTCTTTCTTTTGTTGTTCTATTAAATCCTGTTTTGAGACAGGATTAGCAAAATTTTTAAAGACCGTCATAATAATGTTTTTCTGTTTTGTTTGTTTGGTCTCTTCTAAATAGTTCCCAATAATCTATTTATCTATTTTGACTGTTCTCACAGAATGAGCCCAATGTTTGAAAGAACCAGTCACAGTGATTCCAAGATCTTTCTCTTAAATGGTAATACCTAATTTAGCTCATATCATTGTCAAAGTTATTTTTCTTATACAAATTAATTAACAAAGAATTAGGAAAGGATTATCAGAAGATTATCTGTTATGGGACCATTTCAGTTGGGACTTGTCTTGAAAGCAGGCTTTGCTCTCCCAGTCAAGAATGTCTTTGTTATTTACTTTTAAAAGGAAACCACAACAGGAAGGTGCCTGCCTGGACCCAGAGCAACTTATAGTGTCACAAGTCAGACACACAGACAGTGATCTTTAGAGACTGGGATATTCAAAATCAGATATAATAGAAGAGTAGGACATTATAGGAGGAAAAAGTTCAGAACAGAGAGGAAAAGAACCCAGAGGCTGTAATGACAAAAAGGAAATATAGTAGAGAGGAAAGGGAAAAAATATTTTGGAAGAAAAAGAACCCAGAAGAAAACAGGAAAGTGACAAGAAACCAACCCTCCCTTTGCCTTTGGTTTTTTGCAGGCCTTACATGGCCTGGGAAGTCAGCAAAATTTTTCATGCAGTGAGCACAGGTGTAGGTTATCTACAGGGCAAAGGTTATCTACAGAGTATGTTGTGAGCAGAGGAATAAGTAAAGTGAATAAAAGGGTCACAGCATTTTAGGTGAAAGTGTATTTTTGAACTGCTTAATGGATTATTTATTTGAGCCATACTTTTCATTCCACTTTATTTACTCTCAGTTTTTTCCTCCATTCTCTTTTTTGGTTTCCTGAAAAGGGGTTTTGAGGGAAATTTAAATAAGTTATATCTGTAAAAATACCTGTATTGAATGTTTCAGGAAAAGTGAAAGAATGATAGTTTGATCTTTATAAATAGTGTTCCACATACTTTCTGAACCACTATAGCCACATAGATAATATTTTCTTTGAAGATTATTATATCTGCATGGTCTTGGTACTCAAGAATTTCTGGGTAAACAGTATGTTGCTTTACATTTACAAAAAAACCCCAAACATATATTATTAAACATAATAACCATGGCATCCATGCTAGTTGTATGTTCACACAGTGAGAACAAGAAGGAAAGTACTTGATAAAGAATCTATGTTTGTTTTTTTTTAAATAAAGCAAAACCAACATAAAAGGTTTCCATATAGTTTGAGCTCTTTCATCATATAAAAGTTATTTATTGGCGTTCTGCGCCTGACATAACTGAGGTTAGAAACAACACCCTAGTGACTGCCCCCCGCCCGCCCCAGCAAAAAGATAGCACCATGGGGATGTACTTGATATTGGGGATAACTTTACTTATTTTTTGAATGTAGTCATAGGAAACAAATATCTGTTATTAAACAAAAGGTCCTTAGTTAAGCTGCTTTCACATAATTTGAGGCAAGCTATTTCCATTACAAATTATTTGATGCATATATTACAACTGCAATATCTACATACAGATGTTGAAAGTATGTGCGTTTTCTTTTGAACAGTATCACTGAGGATAAAGGGAGAATTCCCATTCACAGATGAAAGTGGATTAACCTTATGCCCTTTTTCTGTCCACTGAGATTTCCATATCAGACGTGAGGACTGCTAAATTGAAGCAGTCTTGTGAGTCACTTCACAGTTGAATAGTTAAAGTAGAAATAAGTATAATACTGCTGAACAAATAATTTTCTGCTATGAGGCACAGGATAATTTAGTGGTATTACAGGACACTCAGTCACTCCATGGCAAGAAAGGAAAATTATGTAAGCTGCCTTCACAAAATGATTTATCTACTGGACCAAAATTAGTTTAATAGTACCCAACTTCATAAGATATCGCCAGGTTATTTCCAAATACTGGAATAGTGCTGAGAAAGAATTTTATGTGGTTGTACTTCAGCAATATTGCCACAAAACACAGATTATTCATAAATAAATAAAAACTGCATCATAGAAATGCACAAATACCCATAAACAAAAATTACTCTTACCTATTGAGAGTCTCCATTCTGTTCATCGCTGGACTAAATTTTCAAAAGTGAACTTAGGCACAATATTTTATCTCAGTTTACTGCATAGTTTAACTGGACAGTGCTTTGCACACCATATTTTCCTATCAATAAATGTACTTACATTAAACTCTCGGAAAATTAATCTTTTTTTTTTTTTAATTTTCAGCTGTGTCCTTCCTATTTTCCTAAATCCAAATCCATAGATTGGACAGGTTACATTTTAGCTAAGCTAACCCTTTCCCTGATAATGATTATTTGGACTTTTTTTGTAGTGGCTTGTGGAAGCCATTGTAGATTATTGAAGCAATATAAGGAAGCTGAGACTATATTGCATTTTTACCACAAATGGTGAATGGGCAATAGATTTTGTAATAGTAAAAGAAGAATCTTGCAAACAGTATCTTCTTAGAACAACTGTTATGTGTAACATTGATATGATATAATAGTTACATGGAAATATAAAAACACTTTATTACCAGATGAATAACATATGTATGCCCAAACACAGTCCCACCTTCTGAAGTATTCCACCATGCCTGGATCTGTTAATGAATCAGTTCCTACATTTCAAAGCCTGATAAGCTGTGCAGTACTTTATGTTCCTGTGAATAATTCACTGATTAAATTCATTGATTTGTGTTTCTCTCCATCAATTGAAGTTCTCAACAATTCTTAATATAGGCACACAACTAAAATGTGGTGCCACAATGAATCTGTTTGTAGCTTTCAGATACAGTTTCTTCCTGTAATGCTATCTGTCCATTTCTTCCTTTTGAGTTTTGATATTTTCATGTTTGGATCCAATCACATGACATTTACATATAGCCCAACCTGCATTAAGACATTAATGCATTTCATAAGTTTTCTATAAAAGTAATAGGGACCGGAGTCTTCACAAAAAAGTCTTTATGCAATGAAAGACTACCAGAAGAGTGCCCCTGATAAACATAGATTCAAATGCAGTCAAATCCAGGACTTGATTACAAAGATTAAGCTCCACCTCTTCTTCACTTTATCATAGAATAAATTTTAGATTTAATTTAGCCAGTTGTTAGGACTAGAAAGGATCAGACTTTTAGGATCACTGCATCCATTTCTTTTTTATGTGGCAGAAAGATCTTGGCTTATGGTCATGATCAGTGACATGGTAAAACATTAAAACTTACGTGTTCTGAATGTTACGTATTAGCTACTTTTACCATGCATACGTTGATACTGCCCTTCTGAAATTTTTTAGCTTCAGATAATTAAAAAGATCTAGAATTTGTTTTAATTTCAGCTTTAATATTTAATGGATTTTCCCAAACCATAATAACATATGACTGATGCACTGGAATGAGGCACCACAATAGCAGGTTTTCTTACGGAAACATTCATTGCCAGAGAACATCAATGTCTGTTTAACTCCAGGAATACTGTAAATAGAGTCTGCCTGGCACAACTGTTATGTATGAAATTAGCATAGTTTAAAATTCACATACAGATACAGAAGTACAAGTCTATTTGTTCTGGTTTACTTCTTGAGGGGGTATGTTTCCTTCAAATCTAAGCAATAACTAACAAGTGATAACCTGGCTACATTCTACTTGTCTTTTGGCTTTACAAACAACTGTTTTATGTGCAAGAGAAATCAGTACTTTCAACATTTAAGACAGACAGGAGTCTATGCAGGTGTCTCTGCTGTTCTTCATAACTGCATTACTAGTAGAAGAGCTCTTCAGACTGAAAAATCTAAAAGCTGAGGGATAAGATGCACATGTAAAATCCTTTATCTACAAAAGGGGTAAATGTAAATTCTCTTTCTTTCAAAAGGTGAAAGAGAGCACAAAATATCAGCTACAGCTCTTTCTAGGTGATATATGCAATAAATAGCCTGCTTCACTACAATGAAAGGTTGGAACACAAGCAAACCCTACAAGCAAAGTCCTCTCTCTGTTGTTTTTGTTACTCATTACTGGATGTCCTTAGTACTGAAGCATGTACAGACAAGAACTGTCCTTCAGAGAAAAAGAGATAAATTCTTCAGAAAATTATCTGCCCCCCTTTTTTCCGTTAAGAAAGGCTCATGGTTTTCTTCACTTTCAATACAGATTTACTTTATATACCATAGATCTCCTAGAATCTCTACAAAGTGCTATCAGCATCTGTTATAAGGAAACAGGGATATAAGAAAACCTCCTCTTTGATGTGATAGCTACAAGGGATCTTCTGAATATACTGATTACCCGCTAAGAGGCTGAGAAGGAATTGAATAGAAACACTGCCCCCATGCTTAGGTACTGTCTGTACGTTGCTCAGGCATTTCAGTTCTCCCTGAATAAATGAATCCTTGGATATTTGAAGCACACATTACTAGATTAAAAAAAATGGGTTGAAAAATGCATGGAGATAGACAATTTTTTTTCCATAAGCAGTGGAGTTATAGTCATAGAATTTCCCACATACTCATGAGGCATGCTTGCCTCTCCAGAAAATACAGTAGAAGGCACATGAAATTTATATCTAATACTGTTTGTTGGATAAAATCTCCGTGTTCTGGGTTGCTATACTAGTGGAGACAAAATGGCTGAATAGATGAAAAAGAAGCATATAAAGTGTCATATTTACTTGGGTATACTCTTCCATTAATCAGTGATTAGAACGTCCTTAACTGGGATTGCATCCATATTCTTCTGTTTTGTAGTAATCAATATTCCTGTTTTCTATAGCTTTGCCTAAGCTGCCTTTGTGTCTGTTTGTACTTTGGGACCCCAAAGCAGCCCATAGTAATGAGTTTCTAAGGCAGAAACAAACAAAAGCCCTTGGGTTTTTTGGTTTTTTTTGTAACCATAGAACATTAGTGAGTAACTTGTATTTCTTGCTATATGAAAGTAAATCCTTTATTTACCTTCTTATTATTCTTCATTGTAAGGATTTCTATCGTATCTCCCCTATTTCATGTCTTTTCTAGGAAGGCGAAACCTAGTCTGCTTTGTCTTCATCCCTTCCATTCTTTTTCATGTGTTTCCTAGCTCTACTGCACCTTCCTAGGAAAATACCTAGGATTTTATTCTATGGGAGGTTATATGCTAGGGGGGACTTGTCAAGCTGTTACAGAATTCTTATAATTTCAAATCTCTTCCAGTCTCCACACTTAAAAAGGGTAAAAAAGAAATCTCCATTCTTTTTTTTTACCATTCCCTCTACTGTTTTCGTTTAATTTTTTTGCACCAGCAGAGAGGTCTGCAAAATTACAACCAGAGATGCATTGATTCTCAAACTGCACAGTATATTGCTTTCTTGCAAAAACATATTTTTAAAATTATTTCTGTCTTTCAAGAAACATGCAGTTGCCTTCATTCAGCAACTTCGGTCTGAAAGACTAGAATAGTTCCTGTTCATCTTTGACTTAATTAAATGAATATTATCAGGCAGGCATGATGCCAAGTCTCCCTCTGTAAAACATGAATAGGATTTCAAGCTGTTTGTGTTTATGTTAGAGCAAACTATTAAAGACATATTTTATAAATTGTATTCTAAAG
Source organism: Ibycter americanus (assembly GCA_035590275.1). Classification (NCBI taxonomy): domain Eukaryota; kingdom Metazoa; phylum Chordata; class Aves; order Falconiformes; family Falconidae; genus Ibycter; species Ibycter americanus. The sequence goes on from JAVJGI010000063.1 coordinate 47,706,145, forward strand.
AACTGGTATTTTCAATCCATGAGAAATCTAGTTAGATTTCTTTATCTTTACATACTTTTCACTGAACTATTTTTAGAATTACTTATGAAAAACAAGATAATTCTATTTTTAAACTATTTTTTCTTAGGTTAATAGTAAAATCTCTCACAATTTTCAAAAAAAATATAATTCTAGGTTATATTTAATGTTTCTTTTCACTTAATCTAATGGAGTAACTATATTGTTATTTTTTGTTAGTCCTTTGTAATACATTTGAAAGGAAAGGAAAGAACAAGAAGGGTGGCTTTCTGGGTGGCAGAATGCTTATAATTCATTTTAATCATGGGGCTTATATAGATTTTTCAAGAAATGAGGTAATAGTGTGGAAATGCGCTGAACATAGCAGGTGGTCAGGACAGACAATAAATCACTAAATTTATCTTTAAAAATTAGTTGGGTTGCCTCAGAAACCTTTGCATATAGGTTTTCTCTATTATTCTGGACAGTTTATAATATATCAGTTTGGAAAAGTTTAACTACTGCTCAGCCAGCCAACAGGGAGGCAAGAAAATTATGCCATTCTATTATTTATGTACGTGGGACTATGTAACATCTAATACAGCATATGGTTTTATTAGTATTATTGATTTCTGTTATTGTAGCATTACAAAGCACAAGAGATCTAAAAAAAGCTACATCCCTATCACCAGAAGCTCATCATTAAGTACACAGCACTGTCTTACATTTCATTTCCTAAGCTAACTCAAAACACTCTATTATTTTGTGTTGTAACAGTTTATTATTTCATACCCAGCAGGAGTTCCCATGCCTTTTCACGATACAAAATCATAAACCATGGAAACAGTGATGCAATTCTCCAAGCAGTCTGGCCATGCCATTTCCTTCTTTGCTTACTCACAGTTTCAATGTTTAGTCTTCAGCAGAAGTATTCAACCTTTGCCCACTTAAGAAATGCAATAGCAACTCAGCCTTTAAGAGCCCACACATAATTTGATCTTCAGTTGGGGCCTTCTATAAGGAATGCAATGCAAAAGCAGCTGCATCCCCTCAGAAACTTCAAAAATAAACTGAGGAATAGAAAGACAAAGAGTAAATATAATAAGATTTTGTTTTGTTTTGTTTTGTTTTGTTCTTGTAGTGATACATATTTCTAGCTAATTTTGCAGTAGGTAAGAATGTGAAGCCAGATTTACATCCAGTTCTGGCAACACTGCAACACTTCTCATATTGGTGAGGCTCGAATGCAGCCAGGAGTAATAGGAGAGCACCTCAAATAAAGTGAGGGGCAGGCTTCCTCCTCCAGCAGTTTTTAATAGCACAACATCTGGGACTATTCAGACCTGGAAGAGTTCTAGTGAGCCAACCTCCCAACAGCAGTATTTGTCAAGTGTTCAAGACAGTCAGGATTTACCCACTTCTTGCTTTACAAACCTGATCATGCTTTCACTCAAAAAGGCCCCCAGCAGCACAGAGGAACTGTACATGAGATCCTGACTACAGAAAAGTTGTGCATGCAGTCTCATCCGGAGCCATCTTATCCCAAGCAATGAGGATTAGAGACCTGCCTGAGAGAATGGGAACTTGCCTGTATTGAGTCTAAAAGACAGCATGTGCTTTGCCTGGAGACATGCGTTGCTATTGCCAGCAATGAATATAAACCCATACAGCAACCAAGTAAGACTATGCTGGCCAACCACAGCATGCTCCAACACATCCCAGCATATGCCATCAGTTCTATCAGGAGCTGCTACACACAGCCAGAGCTTGTGCCTGGCAATCCCTACTGCTTTTCTTCTTACCCCAAAACCATCAGAGACTGCCCAGCAAGCCAAGCTGGTTTTGAACAGACTGCACACGGACAACATGCATGAAAGAAAAGCTAGTTATGTACAGAACAGATCAGCAGAAGCAGTTTATATTTTCATTGTGAAACATTCCTAGTGTGCTATTATGAAGGCTGCTTTTTGTATCAGAATTCTTTTGGTGTTCTTTTTCCCCTCCAGAACCAAATTTTTGTCTTTCCTACTGTCTCCCAGTCCCTAAATTATGATGGCATGAGTCTCCAAAAGGAGAACTGCCCCAAATTAACTTGTATAATCTGACTTGTCCTGGATAGCCATCACTCCTCAGGAATAGGTAGCACAGGCTGTATGAAAACTTCCCATTCCATGCAAAAACATGTAGGAACCTCAGTATCAGTTTGAACCTAAATCCCCAGTATGTCCATATCCTCAGATGGACTGGGCAGCTAGGGCACCACTCATGTAACAATGAAAGGGAGCTTCTTGATATGAGGACTTGGAGTTCAAAGTGAGCTTGTCCCTCATGAAAATCTACCATGAATATAACTGTCTCCTACTACTTATGACCCATTTCAGGACTTTCTTTCTCTTTAGTATTCGTAGGATCTCTTGCCTTCATCCTTCCTCAGTGACAGCTCTTTTTACAAATTAATGGCTACTTTTAAAAATGAAAACAAGGATTCTTTAGGGGGAAAAGTAGTCCTTTCCAGCTCATGAATAAATCACTAAGAGAAATCAATCACCCAGTCCCTAGATGAAGAATATTGTGCTTCCCTAAAGTGAAAAATTTTGGTTTGGGAATCTTAACAAATTTTACCATAAATTTGCAACAGTACTTTATCAGTGGAAAGCTAAGTAGGTAAAATAAAGTGGCAAAGACTGCTCTGAAATTTTACTTTAAATAGACAGCATCAGCATTTGCAATGAATATAAAAAAGTTAGTCTCTGGATGTATTCTGTTTCTACTAACTGTGACAGTGGAGGAAAGAGTATTAGAGTAAAAATTGAGTATGGGAGAAAGCTTGTAGAGGTGGCATCCCTTGATATACTACTTTACCAATAGGTATCTAGGTTTACTCTAAAAAAAATAATTATCTGTAATAGTGCTACAAAAAACACCCCCACCATCTTGATTTCAATAAGGAATACCAAGGCCAGTGTAATCGTCTTAAGCATCCTACATCATAATCTCTCTACATTGGGTCAGAGTTATTGAAACATGGGTGCTTCTGCTAAATTTATTTTGTAATACAGCAAGAACCGTATCTCCAGTTTGGTCCAATTGGCATATTTCACAAACAGCGACACCATGTTTAGATACAAAAATGAAAGGAGAGGGGTATTGTATTTTTAAATAGGGATGCTAGCATCAACAACTTTTATATATATATATATATATATAGTTTTGGTTATGAACTTTTATTTAATGGTTCATGACCTTTAAAGGTTCTTAAAGCTGCTTCTTTCCCCCTCTTCCTGATGCATTCCTGTTTGTGAATATTATCACTTCTTGTACAACAGTACCAGTATGACTATGGGTTGTTTTGTTTTTTTTCCCCTGTGGTCAGAATTAAAAATATTTTAGCTGAACTCTAAGGAAGGAAATGATTAAAGGAATCCTGATGGTGTTAGTTACCTGATACCTGCACACAGCTCAATTTTCCAAGGTTAAATCAAGAGGATAAGAATTATGTTAATAAGTGGCTCAAGGAAAATTAAACTCTTAATGGCAAATCATCATAATAGTTTGAACAAAGGAAAGAGAAGCAGTCAGGTGCAGAATTTGGATCTAAGACTAGGTCCCCACTGAATACCCTAGAAGGATTCCTGACTGAAGAGGAATTGCAGCAAGCGTGATGGAAGTTAGTGCACAAAGCAGAGCTGGCCATTTTCCTTCCTTGTCCGGGAGCAGACCAGTTATTAGAACAGCATTGAGTTTTTCTCAGTGCATCAAATGCAGGATCAAAGATTGTTCTCTTGCAAAATGTTGTTGAGATTTCATGCTAGTGTGACACCTCTAATAAAAGTGGTAAATGCACCTCCGGCATGAGAATTATTTACTTTTTTTTTTTTTTTTTTTTTAATCCAAACAAACCTCCACACTTGTCAATATTTATTTTATTTGTTATGGTTCCACTGGTATTTGCATTACTGCACTGAGAAAGCCCAACTAAATTTGCTTTCTCACAAATGGGTAACCAATATGTATGGGGCTGAAATATAAATAAACAAAGTAGAAATAAAACTAATGTAGGAGAAACCAGTAATTGTAAATCAACTTATACTGGTTTGTATCATATGTTATTTAGTTTCTTCACTCCTCTCCAAATATAAGAGGTTTTACTTACAAAACTCTAGAAAATATAGAGTCTTTTTTTTTACATCATTTTAGTATGATGCATTTTATTTGGATTGAAGATTGAAAAATTTCATTGATAATCTATCGTGCAAGAGAAGTAATAAATGAAGTCTAGATTGAGACCAAACACTCTTGTAGAGGTCATGCTGTGTTCAGTATGCTATTTTATTTGCTTTTAACAACTCCAAGTTAATTTCATATTTATCAATATAATTTTTTAACAACTTTTAATTGGCAATAACTTTATTTTTATATACATATGTATACTGTCATTTGAAGCCCAGCTTGATGCTTTGTGCATCTAATGCAACTAAGTCTCTTTTCTTTCTCCTTAACCTTTTTTTTTTTTTTTTATTCCTTGGGGAAAAGTCTCTGAAGCATCTTCTGGCTGATTGTTAATTGACATGCATGTCTTTACATCTGTGTCTTTCAATATGAGAAACTAGCATGACAGAGCATGCAAACAAAAAGCATTAGAGTAATGGTATAGATTTTTTTGGTTTGTTTAAACAGAACTCTTCCCCATAGTAGAAAAAAGATACTGATTTGCTTTGATCTTAATGTCTTTATATTAATAAGCAAATGATTGCTAATATTAATCTGATTTGCCTAATGTGTGAAATCTGTAAAATATGAAAAAATGAGAAAACACACGAGAAAAGGCAAAACTCTTTCAATTAGTTGCTAAAAAAATCTATCTTCATTATTTGGCAGATTTAAAATCTTTTGTCTCACTGTCCAGTGAAAGTTATTAATAGCATGTTAAATCTATTTAGACATTTTTATCCAGAAGGAATCTAATGTGCTTTACATTTTGTATGTACATTTTGACATATGTGACATTAAGGCAATTATTAAACTAACGTTGGATTCCTGAATTTCGGAGTACAAGAAGGACAATGCATAGTGTGCAGAGCAGAGGAAATCTTTGACTGAAGCTTGTATTTTGTTTACCACTAGAATAATATAAACTTAATCCTGTTCTGTGTAATAAAAGAGACAAAAACACCTACACCTTTAACTTATATTGCCACATGTGGAGTTGTGTTTCACTGTGGTCTCATTGTGATTCTCAGAAAAATAATAAACTGTAAAAAATGGTGAAGAGTTACAGAGTGTAAACATCTACTGCCTGAGGTGACAGTCCTTCACAGTGTGTGGATTCAGTGGCTGTCATTCAGCTGAACATTGGATAAGAAATGACTGCTTTATATTTCATCACTTATTTTGAGGATGATGTCATGAACTTTCAGGAATGAGGCATATGCTGTTCATGATGGGCTCTGCTGTGCACTACATCAGTCAGAAGAATATCCATGCACGGTTATGTGAGAACAGATTTTATACTAAGTAATTTTTCTGTGCATGTATTTGCACATGCATTTGTGGTTTATGTACATTTTTTATATATATGCAAAACATAAAGTTGTTTTCCAAGACTTAACCTCTCCTGGACAAAGCAAAGTATTCAATTCTTACTCATTTACTTTGCTGGTCAGCTACAATATGTAAATTGGAACATTATTCTCTGGGACCTCTGATGAGTACATATAAACCTGTGTTCTGAAGAAGAGAATAACAGAATTCACAGAAGGGCTAGAGAGATGAATTTTGAAAAAACAATTAAATTAAAATAAAATAATGAAAAAATAAATAAGAATGAACTATTTTTGTTTTATAGGCAATTGTGATTCTTATGTATGTATACTTGTATAATCACCACAAAAACATACAGATGCATTACTGTTTTCATTTTACAGTCTGCTACATCATCTCCTTCAAAACTCTAGATCTCCTAACTTTCCCATGGCACACAGCATACCTTACAGAATTACTGCTGTCATTTTTCAACACACTGTTGCAGGCTTTCAGAAGGCTGAAATAAATGTGTGGTGCAGGCATATGTTTATTCTTCTATGACCCTTAATTATAATTAATTGTTAGTGCTCATAAATACTAGCTATATATTTCTAGATGCTTTTAAAAGTTCTATTTTATTTGCTTCAAGTGGAAAAGTCATTGCTACAGTTATCATCTCTGAGTACTTTATTATGTGACACTAATAAAATTAAATTACTTGAGGAATTTTTGCATAAATTCTAGTTTTATGCAGTAATTATATAGGCCAAAAGAATTGCCTAAATTATTTGTTGGATAACTCTGTAGAAACTGAGTAAGATTTCAAATTGCAAAGTGAGATCACAAATAAGTTAATCATTTTTGTAAGTCTATTTCAGAATTTATGATACAGAAATTCATTGGTTTTCGAGCGTATGTACTCTTAGCTTTGATGTGAATAAAAACTGTTACTGTCTGATGGCTTCCAGATTTGCTTTTGAGAAACAAAATCTGAATATCTGATTCATTACTGTAAATTTGAAACTTCATCCTACCACAACAGTATGTTATGGTCAGAGCATTTGCTGGACAATTCTTTGACTTGTAAGTTCTAGAACCTCAGGTTTTGCTCAGTGCTACATTGCTGCCAACTGCATTGTCCCACTGCAGATGACTTGCTTCAGAAATACAGAAAGAGCAAAGGGTTCTGAGCCATTGTTACCATGTCGGGATATCTGCTTGCTAGGAACAACACTTAAACTCACAGGCAATTGTCACAAATTGAAGTAACATATGCCCTGCTGTGATTTATATTGAAAAATAAAGCAACAATTGGCTATTTTGAAGCTCAGTGGCACCCATATATAGCCAATACTATACTGACCGCCTCCAGTGTCTTAAAATATCCAGATTCTTCAAAATATATTAACGTAGGTAGACCGAGAAGAAAATAAGCAATGTGAATGAAATATTCTCTATATCAGCAATTAAATACATTTGGGGCAGGAACAATGGCCTATTAAAAAAGAATAATTAATTTGACTTTGTGTCTTTCATAAAGCTATTTCATTATCTTGTGTGTATATTCATAAAAACACAAATTCTAGCATAAACAATTACAAAATCTAATAATTAAATAAGAAAGTGTTCTCACTCATCTTTCCTTCTCATCCTCCATCTCTGCTTTGCCGTTTCATGAAGCTTTAAGCTACATAAACTTTCTTCCTGTAGCATTTCCTAATTAGAGACCCAATAAGGGAGCAGAGCAAATAATTCAGCTGGTTTATTTTTAGAGAATTATGATGGGAGCTTGTACTCCTGCTAGTGAGGTAGCCTTTGTAGATAAAGACATAAGTAAATTTGCAAGGATATCAACACTTTTTCTGAGTGTTAAATTCATTTTTAGAGTACTGTTAAATTATGAAATAATAATTTAAAAAGGAAATATGCTTCCTGTGTTTTGGATAATTATTGTAACTGTCTATTTCACATAGACTAGTGTGAATAAACGTGACTGTAAGTAATTGATAAAAAGTGCAGCTAGAGAGCTTTATTGGTCATGAGTAATTAAGTAGTTTTTCTAGTATTATTATCCTCAGTGTGAGGACACAGAGTCAGTATCAATGTGAAATTACAAACCCAACTCTGTCACTGTTGTTTCTTTTTTCATCATAGAAGGAATAATTGTTCCGCTTGAGGGGAACAAGAAGGGGTGATGAAGGACCAGGGTTTTAAAACATGCATAGTTAATAGTTACGGAAGACACGCTAAGAAGGGAGAGCTAGAAATCACCTGCTCGGAGGAGGTTCTGGCTGGCTTAATACCTGGCACTCAGCAAAGGTAATCCGGAGCTATTTTCCACCATTTCTAACAGTGAAGAGATCCAGCTCAATTCAGTCAGAGTTTACAGTCACTGCCAGGGCCTTGAGCGCATCCTCCCTCTCCTGAAGGTTTGACTGTTGAGACTCAGAGTGGCCAGCTGAGAGAGATGCAGCTGGTGGTCCTGGGAAGGCAGCTCTGCTGGAGCCTCTGCCAGGGCTGACCCCTTTTCCCGAGGAGCTGCTTTATACGGAGGTCCTCACCCTGCCCTTTCCCTTGCACGGTGGTGGATCTCACTGGCATAGACCCTGACACAGCTCTGCAAACAAGTGCTTGTTATGTAAAGAAGGGAAAGGAGAATATTTTGTCAGAAGAAAACAAAGGCTCAGTTTTTCAAAAAGGTATTACAGAAAAGCAGGCGAGTAAATAGCATATGCATTTAATCAAAGCCTAGAGACAGTTCAGAGCAGAAATTTAGGCACTGAACTCATAATTCTGAGCCTCAAGGCAGCGCAACTATCTGTCTTATTACTTCTGTGTCTCTCTTCTCTTGAGCTCATCACTTTAGTGTTAATTACTGATCAACTTGGAATGAGGTAAATTAATATCTAGACCTTCTGGTAAAGGATAAAAAAGAATTAACACTTGTATGATTTTCTAAATTATCTGGATAAGGCAAAGGCCAGAAAGAGTGGAACAAGGACTTGCTCACACAAGAAAGAAAAAAAAAAAGGAATTATTCTGCAGTTCTGCTAGCTGTAAAAATCAGTCTGTTACAGTGAACTTAGACAACACTTTTCCAAAAAAAAAGTTCTCAAAGTGTTTTACATGTGTTAAATCATAGAACTATAGAAAGGTTCAGATTAAAAGAGGCTCTGAAAGATCACCTAGTCCAACCCCTTGCCATGGGCAGAGACATCTTTCACTAGATCAGGTTGTTTGAAGCCCCATCCAGCCTGGCCTTGAACACTGCCAGGGCTGCTGTGGCATCCATAACTTCTCTGAACAACCTATTCCAGTATGTCACCACCCTCAGCATAAAAAAATTCTTCCTTATATCCAATTTAAATCTACCCCTTTTCAGTTTAAACTAAATTAATTTAAATTAATTTAAAATATCTGAAGGAGTTGCTGTAGCCATCCTAGAAAGGGCACTTGCAATTTGGAACACAAGTGGCCATGACACTGAAAGGTACAGAAAAGAATACAATTAACTTTTCTGTAGCACCAAGAAAGAAACAGCAAGCCTTACAGAATATGTCCTCATAGTCAGGCTGGCCGAGAAATGACAAAAGACAATGTTGCAGTGCAAAACAAGCATAAAAAGCCCCCTTTATTACTTAACCACACTACTTATGACCTTTTACTGCTACATACATCAAAAGCTGACAGGCTCCGGCCTTCTTCATCTCTCCTTCCATTGGTTTAGCTGACATCCCCCTTCTGCCCCCTCAGTCTTGTTTTTAGCTCTTTTGGGGATTTTCCAAACCGTCCAAAAATACACAGTTATCTGATCAAGGTTGCTCAACATGTTCTATCCATATCAGCACATATCCTGGAGTTCAGTGTGTGTGTACTCTTCTCACGGATATGGCTTAAGGTTGTCCAGGTCTATTTCTTCATCCCACAGGGGGTCGGTAGACCCGATGCCTATCCCCACAAGAATATGTATCAGGTAAAAAACTATCAGAATTTCAGATCCAAGTCCCAAATAGCAACACAGTCTCACTCAGCAGCCTTCTGAGGCTATGGGTTTTTAGTTCCTTTAGACTTTAGAGTTTTTTGATATAGGTGCTTATTTATTCCTTTGGAATTTTTCAGTCAGCCCAGCTCTTGTTTCAAATTGCAGTTTGAAGGACATTGGTATTTCTTTTTTATTCCACTAAATACAAATATGCAAATCCTTTACCCCTTATTTTTCCATTATGATATGAATGATACTATACTATTGAAAAGAGAGGTAAGAAATTAATGCAAGCTTCCAGCAGTATTTAGAACTTACATAGCTGTAGAACTTCTTCCTCTTGTATTCCTGACTCTATTATGGCACATATCTATAAGAATACATGGACTCATGACTTCCTTAAATTGGAAATTTTAGATTTGCTATATTGAAATGCCATTTAACCAAACAGAGGTTTTTTGTATAGGAAAAAATTTACTTTTTTTCCCCCAGAAGTTTCCTCTACAGCAGTGAAGTCTCACTACTAATTGCTGACCTTTCTATATGTCTATTCTATGTAAAGTAATTAATCAGTATAACAATTACATTTAAGGATTTCATTTGTACCACTAAATTCAGTAATATTTTTTGCCTTTGGCTTTACTGGTATTGGATTAACATGATAGGCTTTTTTTCTGCTTAGTTTTTTTTTTTCCCATTGACTTTAGATGATAGGCATTTTCCCAGAAATGAAAGGAAAAACAAATGACTCCTGTGAATACTTGAAGCAGACACTGCTGACACACAATTTGCTTATGTGGAAGTCCATGGGGTGGATGCTTAGGGAATGAGATATAAATATAACACAAAATACAAAAAAGTAACAAGCTCTAACTGCATTACTGTTAAGATGTAGAGGTGCCAGAGTATGACAGATTTACTGGGATAATTTGCCAAAAGCAATAGAAAGAACACTCAGAAAATAGTGTGTTCTTAAAAAAAAAAATAATTAATAATTGAACAGTTTCACAGCCATAATGAAAGTGATTTCTAAAACTTCTAAGCTATTGTTATATAACAGCCAAGAAGGTTAAAAATCACATAGCATGATTCATGTAATTGCTAATATTACAGCTGAGCTATTTAAGAACAGAAATGTCACGTGATAGAGAAAGGAAAAATAACCATACATTATGCATTGTTCTCCCCCTCACACACACACATATTTCCTTTGCCTCAGTTCCTACACTGTTACTATTTGTAAAAACTATACATGGAAGATCTTGCATTTATTCAGGAAAAATCTCATTTTGTGATTCAATTAAGTGTCCAATATCTCAGCCACACTGTGGCCATGACGGGTACTTTTAATGAAAGATGAAATAGGGATTTGCCACTGATTCAAGTTTCACCGGTGCGAAGGTCAGTTCCTCAGGGTAGCAGCGCAGGGACATCATCCTTCATAGTGAATATTGGCCTTATTCTCATATAGGAGCCTGCATTTCTGTGGACTCTGTGACTTGAAGGCTAGCAGAAAGTTAAAAGATGGAAAACGGCTAGCTTAATCCCAGTGCTTCATGTATTAATATATTTCTCAAAAGGCAGCAAGATGAGAAACGAAGGGGGAAAGTCCACACAATGGGGGTTCTTATCATCAAAATTCAAGTGGTATGAACATACCAGCTTCTCTTTGTGAAAGAAAGAAATTAGAGCTGAACAACTTCTTATTGATTAATAATAGTGTTCCTATCGTCATGAGGATCTAAGAACCATAAGAGAGGTGCGTATCTGCTTTGCCATGCCAAAAAGTGCATGATAATTGAAATAATGGGCAGTAGCAAAAACAGGTTCTGTGCTCTCTTAAACACAGCGATTACTATCAATAGCCAGAATCAGTTCAAATGGAATATAGAAAAAAATTCCCCTTTTGCTCTCTTTATCATTTCTGTAGCATTACAATGTACATCTTCTGCTTGTCTCCCATAGCAGAATTTTTCAGTGTGATTAAAAGTCTGGATGATCATATACCTACAATTTCCTCTTACTGGAAAATTCAGGAAAGGATTTTAACTGGTAACTAAAGGAGAAGGAACCTCTAATGTACGTATGGACATACACACACACACAGGCTCTATTACTCCCCAACCCTCAAATTCCCAAATTCCTCCAAAAGGCTTTACAGCACCAGAATGTGTTCTTCTTTGTAATTAGTCTCTATAAATGTCATTAAAAATATTTAGTATCTCTTATTCATAAAAAAAATTTTCAAAAATTAATTACCTCTGAACTCATTTAATTTTAAAACTGTAGGGTAAAGTTTCTTTTCTTTGGCCAGAGAGAAGAATGTAGAAATGTTATCTGCGACAAAGTCAATGCAGTTGTTCATGAAGAAGCCTCATGAAAAATTAATTGGTAAGCACACCATCAAAATCAAACATGTGACTAGTACATTCATTGTAAACCTCAAACATAACCATCATTAAATTATAAAACATGAATCACATGCTCACTTTAGCTTGGGTTCTTCCTGCACAATGAAAATCTTAAACATTTTATTTTGGCCTGAATGTTTGACTTGAAAAAAATTACCTAGGAATATTTAGCAATAGGACACAGAAAAATCTTGCTACTCAATGCTTGAAATAGAAGGCAAAGAAACAATGAACTAAACCTTAGCTCATCAAAACTGCCAGACTGCTATAACATGAACAAAATCAAACAAGTTTAGAAAGATGTTAATGGAAGTGTAGTTGCAAAAGCATTATGTATGTAAAACATAAACACATATTTTATATACAATATTTAATATAAAAAGATACAATATTTATGTGTACACATATCTCTGTGTAACTTACTACCACTTCTAAGTTATCAGGGTAAACAATCATGAAATTGTAATGGTCTTCATGATTATAGCAGAAGCCCTGAAAGTAGAGGCATAGGATGATACCAGGGCCCCCACATATACAAACACACATGGCTTTAGAGGTTTTAGAGCATAACAAAAGTATTCTTAAAACAAGGGGGTATGCATGGCTCAGCTATGTTAATGAATCCTTTACTTACATATTAGAAAGTTATACCCTTACAGATGCTGAGAAGAAAAAGGACCTTGTATTGGTAGAAAGCATGCTATTGTATAGGGGTCACGTATTTTGATTTTGTTTCGAACTGTGTAACAACACCTAAAAGCTACCCATAACAGCATAGGCCAACCTGTCTTCAGACATATGAATCTGCAAAGAAATCTATTAATTCAGCAAGCACCTTTATTCAAATCTGTATATGCACTGGTATCATATACACACATAATTATTAGCTTATAATTAAAAAAGGGAAATATACCTGCATTGTTTGGATCCAGTCTAGCAGTCTATTGCTTCTGTTTAGTATGGGATCCTGCTCATGGCATGTGGTGGTAATTTTGGCACAAGAAAAGAAGAACAGCGCACAAGTATGACAAGTCAAATTCCACTTACACTGAGAAACAGGAGAGTTGAGCCAAAATCACATTTATTCAGAGTGAGCACTTTATCACTGCATATTAGAATAATTAGTTTTCTTAGCTTGCTTCTGAAACCTAATGAATATTTTAAGCACTATATACATTTTTATATTGTGGTATGATAGATACTTCAGAGAAGGAAAGTTTGCAAACCCCTCTATGGATACCCAATAAATATCCCTTGTGTCTTCAGACATTCTTATTGAGCATCCAAAATTTATTGAATCAAATGCATTAGGTTCCATGCATCTTTAAAATTTGTGACATAAGTGCTGATTTGATTGGCTTTTGGGAGAAATGACCTCAAGCAAAAGGTTAGCAAATAACAATTTGTTTTGCAGCATGCTAATTTTTTAAACGTTGCTTTTATCGTTGCTTTTATAGTTCTGTCATTTTTGTCTAGGCTGAAATTATTTGGCAAATTCAGCTTAACTCTATGAATACTTTCACCTGTATTTCAAAATTCTATTGTTATGGTGAATAAAGTGCTTAAAATTGTTTTAAACCCAACAGTTTACCTAAATTCAAATTCTGGATCACATCTTTAGTGATATCGTCCAGAATGAAAACTATACAAAAAGACCATGGCATTCTACATCTAAGTTCCAGATCCCTATTCAGCATGCATTCCTTTTATTAGACTTTCATCTTTTTTCTAAGATATCAAAATATGTCAAACATTAAAAAGCAAACAAAATTTCAGTATTTCAGTGACATTTCATTTCAAGTGGAGAGCTTCCTTGGGATACGCATATTAATCTGAATAATTTATACATTTGTAAAAAGAGGCAAGAACGGTGATTTTAATGTGTCTAAACTAAAAATATTAATCTCTGAGTTAAACAAGGAGAAGAAATAATAGCACCCAGACACCTAATAAACACAGTACAGATATTAAAGTTGCCAGAGATATAGCCAAATAAAATTATTCAGAAGTAACTTCTTTGCAGTTAGTTCATTCAACTCATAGCAACAGCTTTGTACCAAATATTTGTTAATAGCTGTGTGTAGTAAGGAGATGAAATAAATAAGTCTTTCTCAGGTACTACAAGGGAAGCAAAAAATCTAAATGTACCAAATCAGCTGTGTGCTGATTTTTGGTTTGTCCAGGTTTAACAGAAAGCAGGAGTCCTGTGTCTCAGATTTTCCAGGTCTTACCATTAGACTGTAATGCTGTAGCTAACCATAATGAAAATTATATATATACGTGTGTGTATATATATATATATATATGGTTCACCCAGGAAAGTTCATTGCAGTATTATCCACACAACTTAAGTACTTGTATTGCCCAGGGATGTACTGTAAAGCTGTAATGTAATATGGATAATGATAAAAACAAAATTATACATAATTATCTCATTTGTCTTTTTATTTCCAAGTAGAAAGAATACTAGGTAAAAGAAAACAAAAGGTACATGAAACATGCTGGAAGTCATCAACGCAAGAGAAAACTCTTGGCATGAGAAAGGCTAATGAGATTATACTGTGCCTCTAGTGAATCGTGTATGACCAAAACATCTGAAACAAAATGAGTCATTTGAAAGACATAAACAAAAGCTATGTTACAGCTTATGATATGATTACTCATAAGCAGAAAACCAGATATATTTCAGATACCCACTATTGATTATACTTTTTTACATCAATGATCTTATATGCCATGGGAGAGAGAGAGGAGCGTTTCCAGTCTTGATTTCATGAGTGATCATGTGTTAGACCCTAATATTCGTAATGCCACAAAAATACCTTTTGACTAAAAGGAATTTTCAAAGAAATACAGGCTTTAATGGACCAACAGCAGCTTACAAAGAAGAAATGAATCTTGCAGAACTTCAGTATTTGAAATTAGCTAATTTTGGTGAACTTTATTTTAAGGTCTTACTACATGTTAGGTTTCACAACATGGACACTTGCCAGTTGCAATCAAATGAGAGACGTCATCGGTGTATATTCAAAGGAAAATTATCTCATGAAATGCTTCTCTTCAACACTGTCTCTGACCTTGGGAAATCCCAGAACAGCTGTTGCTCATTGGTGTAGATCAGACCATCAGCATTTAAACCTAGGATAGAAATCTAACAAATCTAAGAACATGATTGGTATTTTTAAATTGGTACAGAATACCAAAGAAAATTCTGATGTTATTTTGCTTTCTTTCAAATTTACTATTAAGATTCAGTTCCTAAAACATATTTAATGACACAGATCTGTTAGAATCATGTTGCATTTTTGAAATAAGCCAATAAGTTAGATTTTAATAAACACCCTGTGATAATAACTATCATGAACTTCTCCTTTATACCCTTCCATCATTCTCATCTTGGTGTTTTCCTCCATTCCAGGTAAACCTGAAATTCACTTCCTTTTCTCCAAAAGTCTGGTGCAGGAGATAGTGTTGGCACAGCTGGTTAAACTTCATTATTGGATTTTTTCAAGACCTAACTGGATAAATCCCTGAGGAACATGGGCCAGCCTCACAGTCCACCGTGTTTTGACTAAGAGGTTGGACTAGACACCCCTCAAGGTCCCTTCCAAACTGAATTGTCAGATGATCTTGTGAAACAAACAGTACAATGAAGTTCTGTGAAAATATCTCAGATTTAACACGATCATAGGTGTTCTAGTACTGAAGATTGTGGCATATTAGCTTGAATAATTGACCATCCTGCAATTAGCACCATCCATTAGTTCTTTGTTTGGCCCCTAGAATACACGCTCAATCTGCCTACCTCTTCTGCTTCATTTGTGTCCAGGAAACATCAACACAGAGCTAGTTTGAATGGTTTTGCACTGTTAGGCAGATATCCATATATTTCTCACTCCAGTAAGGACTACTATTTTTCATAAAACTTCCTTATAATTCTGAAGTAGTTACTCTGTTTTCAGTTTTTACTCAGACACCTCAAAAAAGAAAAAAAAAAAGAAAAAGATAGAAGTGTTGCTTTAGGAAGGAGAAAGACTGCAGTAATCTTGAAAAATGCAATTCCAATTGTCCTTACTTATTTTGCTAATTATGATCATTTCTCATGTTGTGAAACAAACCGTGTATTTTTCTATATTGCCAGATTTCTGTAAGCAATCTGTGCTGTAAGCAGCTTGCAGAAAATATTCAGGAATCAAATTTCAAAAATTATTCTGTTTCAGTTGAAGTAATAGATAACAGTTTTCACAGTGCATAGAACTGTTCTTTTCATACCATGACTGCAATAATGCTATGTAATTTTCACCTATGAAAACCTACCATAAGGATTTTAAAATAATATTTTTGAGGTCTATCAAGATAACTTATACATTATTGTTTGTATTTTTTTCCCCACGAATGAACTAAAATACTGAGATAGATGAACTTCAAAAGATACATTTCAATCATCAGAATAAGCACTTTTTAAAATTCTGCTTTGGGAACATATAAAGGAATACATGGTGCTCAATCTCAGCAGCCGAACTGCAAGTAAAGAACACTGACTGGGAAATTTGGAAAAATATTAAAAACATTTTTTTGTGCAACATAATGCACATAAATATAGGAAGCTCAATATTAAAATCTGAAGTATATTGAAGCCATGTGGGGTTTTCTCTGTATGTAAATGTAAATATCAAGTTTTAAATCTTGTGTCTGTATTATTAGCTCAACTGTAAACCATTAGCATTTTCAATATTCTGGAAGTGTGAAAACTGCTTTTAAATAATTTTTAAACTATTGGGTCCAATGCTACCATCTTCACTGCAGTCAAAAAGAGAGTTAAAATCCAGGTGCTAATAAGACAAAGAAGAACAATTTTTTTACATATCTTTTCAATAGTCTGGAGGAATAAACATGAGACTGAACTGTACCTTGATCACTTCATGTATCACCCATGATATTCAATCATTTACTCACATTTGAAAAGAAATGGTTAAAAAGAAACAACAAAAATTTTTTTCAAAAAAACATCTCATTGTACTGTACTATGTATTTCTGACTATGGAGAGACTTTGAACAGAAGACAGATAGGGAAATAGGTCATGATTAAAGCTAAAATGAAATGGAGAGGTGCATGAATCTGATGTAGTCATAGACATTAGAGATGTGAAATGCAAAATGGCTCTCCAAAATGAAATCCCATGACTCACAGCATACTAACTACATTAATTTTTGCTGAAAGATAGCCTTGCTGTTTGTTGAAGTGTGACAGGGGAGCAAGGGGAAAGACATTCAAATGAAATTAAATTGCAGTGCTTTGAAATAGCACAATCTATTGGCCTTAGGTCTAGGCAAGCAGCTAAACTGAGAAGGCTAACAAGAAACCTGTGTCCAAATAGGAAGTGGGGGGAGTGCTTGGGAGGATCAGGTGTACAAACTAGCACTTGTTTCTCCTCCCCCTGCCTGAACCCAACGGCGCTGCTAGCTCTTCATAGCCTGCCTTGCCCTTAGTCCTCCAGCAAAACTGCCAGCTCCTGGTATCCCTTTGATAAATAGAAAGCAGCTGGTGTCCCAAGGATGGCTATTAATCTCCTCACAAGATGAAAGTAAATGGAGGGGCTAAGCAATGCTTTGTAATTACTGATTCATCCACGCCCTTCCTGAGGATAAAAGAAGTTTCAGCAGTTTCTGCTTCAAAGATGGATTAGTTTTAATTGATATATCATCACTCTGAAATTAATAAACCTGTTGTAGCAAAAGTTTAGTCAAACCTTCTTGTTCAACGACACTTGGAAACATGAATCTGACTAGTTTCTGCTAGGCTGTATTAGTAGATTGATAGACTGGATAGTGGAAAACAGTTTTGTGATGTTGGTAATACTAACTGTGGTGCTCCCACACACACACTTTTTTTTTTTCTTCAACCCCATGATTTTCATTTCAGAAAATAAAAGAAATGAGTGTTTTGGTCCTAACATTTTCTATTCAACATTGATGGTGCTCTGCTTGCTTTTCTGGTAATCCACTGAAATGTATTTCAGGGATTAATATAAAATGCCTTTTACTAGGCTGAATTTACTGTTATAGAAAAGATTTGATATGTAGTTTGGGGAAGCTCACTTACTGTTTCAGCTATCTAATTCTGCTTTCTAGCTCAAAACACAAACACTTCAAGTGCACACCATGCTTCGAGTATGGGTTTGAGCAGTCTTTCTCTAGAGCACTGCTCTGAATCAGATGCATGTTGGTAGCAACAGTAGAACAGGTTTATGAGCTAAAACCTATGGAGAACTGTTCATTCAAAATAATTTCTAAATGAAAAACTTTCTTATTAAAACCAAAATTATTCATAAGACCTTTCATTTTTTTAAAAGGTTTTCATTTTCATCAGAACCAATACAAAGAGTATTAACAAAACTCAGAAATAAATGCTATTTTTCTAAAAGCTCTATAATACTTCATTGATTGTAAAAATCATAGATGCAAAGACTACTTTACAAAATATATTAACGTATTCAATGCAATCATAGTTTTGTTACAAAAAAATGAAAACAATTTTGGTTGGCTTCAAGGGGCAAGTACTTCAACCATGAGTTTGATTGGCAACAAACTATAGTAAATTGCTAAAAAATCAAATAAGCCACTGAATTTTTGATTTAAATTTCATTATACAGATGTTACTTAAGTATTTTGCTAGCAGACAATTATAAAGCTTTACTCCAGCATATTGTCTATTATGTTCTGTCTTGTATTGTTAACTGGTTATTCTTCTTCCCATTAAGATGTAGCTATCCCAAAACAATTTTGAGATGGCGTGACCCAAGCAGTTGTCCAACACATGCTTTCATAGAGAATGAGGATAAGAATAATGCTAGTACAGCAGGAAAACTCCTTAAAAACTCTGACAAAAATGTGTCATTTCAATAGGAAATTTATTTTAGGAGATGGCCAGGAGTTAGACAGATATAGAAATATTTAATAGCCCAGTGGTTAAGACACCATCTTAAGTATTTAAAGCCAACTCCATTTACTTTACTTCATAGTAAGGATTGAAATTAAGTTATCATGAATGAAATTCAAGTATTTTACCCACTCAGCTACTGTCTTAATATAAAATGGCAGAAATCTGAACTTTTATAATTTTGTAATATGGGTTGTATTTCCTGTGTTCGTACTGACTGTATTCACAGAAATTAATTAATACCATTTTGTCTGTACTTTTTCTGGCATTCAGAAACTGTATCAGCTTTACCATGGTCTCAGATTTTGCTAAACTGAAGCAAACCAGTTTATATATATACATAAATTCTAATCTCTAACTAGTAATTTTGGCATATGGTGTCTGTTATATTTGCATTGGTAGAAGCTAATTTCAAAGTGCTTATTACGTTCTCAAAATAGCAGGAACTGTTTAAAGCTAGATATGTTCTTAAAGCTGTCTCATTACATTTTTGTGCTTTTAAGGATATGTTAAACACATTATAACAAAAAATGTAAGGTCATATTGTAGTTGACACAGTTCACCATTTATGGGCACCAGAAGAAAGAGAAAATGAAATCCAACTGACTACAAGCTAACAGAAAAAGCATTTGTTTTACCTAACTGTATAGTAATATAGCCTGGAGTTTACCACATTATCTTAGTTTTATGATCTCTTTCTAAGAGATTCAAGTGGACCCTGAGAACATAGGTTGACAAATCAAATTGGGGAAGAGATATCTCATGAAAGTTTTTGCCACTTACAAGAGTTTTGTGGTTTGTGTTGGGAATAATCTCAAAGTTTTCTGTATTCAGAAGAAAATAAAGAAAAAAACGTCACAGATACAATCACATGTAACAACTGGATAATAGACCAGTGCTAGAAAGTTGAAACTCTGTTTCTTATATCCCCTATGATTTTATACTAATTAAAAATTGTGTAACTGGACAAGTGTTACAGTAACATAAATAAATTATTGTGGACCACAAGGTCTATTCTAGCAGTTGTCTGTTTGCAGTGATCACTTTTTCCCCAGGCCTATACATGACATGGATGGAGAAAGGAGGGAGATTGTTTGTACTTATTCAGCTCAACTGCTCTGGTGTGGCAGAAATGGTTTTAGCTTCCAAATTTTGTAGGGACACCCAACCACTTCAGGTGTGATTCAGTACAGACAGGCCTTTATTCCTATAATCCTAATGAAATGAGAAGAAGCTGGTACCTTAGTTATCAGGGTTTAAAGCAAAGGAACTTTTGGAGAAAGGTACTTGACACAGCCTCATCTACCCTCTTCTGCAAGTTATTCTGCAAGTTATAAAGGGCTTAGTGCATAACTGTTCCCAGATTTTGTATCTGATGTGTTTTGTATATGGACAGTAGTACAGAGCTGATCTGTATGTCTGTCTGGCAGATATTTCACAGGCAATGATCTTATCCTTAGTATATAAATATAGACTAGCAGTAGTAATAAAACCAATAAGGAAAGCCTATCACTATGATACCTAAACACTGTGTGTGATTTAATGAAAGCACAACTACTTTAAGATCCTTTAGCATCCTTTGTATTTTATACTCTTGCCCATTGTTTATTGGAAGAGATTTTCTGCTTTCATAAAGTATTCTTCCTTCATTCTTTGCCCCTCAATTTATCTCCCTAAGAAGTCTTTCTAAAGGCTTTTCCAGTGGGAGTTATGTGAGACCCTTTATTACACTGTATGAACTAAGTTATTTTTCTTCAGAAACATGTTATTTTATTCTTTATTCCTTTATGACTCTTTCTTTTATTTCTTTATACTCAAAGCAAACTATAGAACTTAAATATTTTAAATGTTGCTAAATCAAGGCAAGCACCCACATCCAAGATCAATAATGTTACAAGGTGACAGTAAAGCCTTGTAAATATTTCCAGTCAGTTTCTGAAGATTTGCAAAAAGTTGATGCAAATGCTGGAAGTACTGAAAGACCATCAGAAGGAGAATTGGGGCTGCCATCATTAAGTAACAAGACTGTTTGCAGTCTTTGTGAAAGTGCTGAAAGAGCTCTGAGTATCTCAGATACGAATTTCTTTGTGTTCCCTTTCTTTTGGAACTTCAGGCCCTTGATATATGAGTGGAGCAAAAAGGAACTGAATGTCTTGTGCCTAGAGACAAACCAAAGGAATAAGGGAAAGCAATGACAGCACTGAAGGAAAACTTGGGAGACTGTAATATAGAAAGAAGAGTTCTTACTAAAGGCTGACTAAAGATGTCTTACTACTGATGAAATGACCCCATGGTAAAAAAGAACACGCTGAGTTTAGATAAGAGGAGGAATAAAACCTTCCTAAGCAGGAGAAAGTCAGCAAGAATATTTCCAGGAAGACACATCAGTAGTGGGGATGCTCACAAAGATAAAATGTTGAAGAGAACAGCAGAGAAAACCAGGTGAAATCCCACTGCTCCCAGACAGTAAAACAGTAGTAAAGAAATCCTCAAGAAGTAGGGGAAGACAGTTTCTTTCCCAACGATCAGCATGACAGTATGGACCAGACTACTATTAACTTTGCAAAAATGGAGACACTTTAACTGTAATTAATCCATACCCTGATTAACCCTTATTGTCTCAGATCCAATAACCATGACCTTTCATTAGATAACCCTCTTCATTCTTCTAGAATGAAATACAGGACAAAAGTGAGCGTTTTGTAGCAAGTATAGAACTCTGAATTTTACTTTTCCCCCCTTGTTTGTCTCACTTACTATACCTAAAGGTTTCATGCTAATTTTGTCAACCTTGAGAAATTATTCACCTAGAATTGTAGCTATAGTTATGCCCCTAGGCATGTTTCTATGCTGTTTCCTTTCAGTCAAGTACTCTAATTTTGAGACTTTCAGAGTTGATATTGGTTTGGTACAGAAGGTACAGAAGAATTTTGTAACCATAGGAACTGAGTTGAAGACAAAACATCCGTCTTAAGAAAAAACTTTTCTTTTTTTGTTCTGTTACTTAAAAAAAAAATATCATATGTACTCATCTCTGCTTTTTGTCTTCCAATGAACTAGAAACAGGAGGGAGGGCTAGAAGCACAGCGAAAAATGCAGACACACTTTAAAGTTAATTTCAGCCTATCTAGAAAACTGAAGTACCAGAAGTCAATCCTGATCTACTATGATTTCTAAACCTAACATTTTAAGACACACTGACGGACTTCTGTGTGATCTGAACCCTTACTGTCTTTGTTGTCTTTGCAATGTCACCCTCCCAAAACTGTTGATTTTTTTCTTTATAATACATGATAAAGAACTCTTTTTTATTTTTTTGTGGTGTTTTTTTTTCTCTTTTTAAGCTACTATTTGAAGTAATGGTAAAATTCTGCGTTACTTTGCTCAAAACTTAATACTCTATTGTACATGACAGTTGAATTACACAACAAAAGCAAAGGTACTCCTTTACCTTGAAATCATATTTCCACTATTAAGCTGACCCCTAAATGTACCATTTTGTTAGGCAAACATCATTATATGAAATTAGTCACAGCTTTCTTGTTTTGTACAAGCAAATCTTGATTACTTGCCTTTCTGTAAAGCTGCAACTCAGTTTAATAATTCATGCTTCTCTGCTTATCAGCTTTAGAAACCAAAATGGTGCATTCTGCTATAAATCATACCCTCTGCTGCATTTCATTTTAATGCATGGCAGCAAAACTTTAACATAATTGGTGCAGTCTGTTATTTACGTTGTGAGACACAGGTGGCAACCTATTTTTTGTGCTGTAAAAGAAAACAAGACCTCCTTCACAACTTGAGTAATGTTTTAGAAATCATAATGGTGGTAGGATAGTATTTGTTTGTTGTCACTCACAGTAAACTTTGGTTGTGTTATAATGACTCATATAGTTTTTCTTACAAATTCTCAGAGGGGACCTTACTCAATTTATATCTGAGCTAGAATGAAGGAATACTACAATAAAATGGTAAGAGAAATGACTGTGTAAAAAGAATGTAATTCCATATTTTTATCATTGGCTGACTTATTCTACATAGCCCGTTTCTTCTGCTTACAAATGAAATGATAAGGAATTTCTCTTTTATTAGTAGTACAAGTGCTGTACAGTAATACAAGCACACAGAGGAAATCAATGGCAGAATTTTATTCCCAATTTGATTAATAGTTAAAGAATCTGAAATACAATAAAAAACACTCATTCTACTATATTGCTCAATCCCATTTGTCTGAATTGCATGGTGGCCAGTAACATTTGCCATAGATCTGTGATTACTTATAGGTAGAAGTGATTTGAGACTGAACTGGGAAACAATATATTGAAGGCATTTCAGCAATTCCTCACTTGGATCAAAGCTGTTTAACTAATATGAAGGTATCCTTATTATATGGAAGTACAATTGTTGGAAACTGTTTTGAAGAATACTCCAGATAAAATATCTAGAGTTGGTAAAAGAGTAAAGTTATCACTGTACGTATAATTCATAACAACAATAGCATACAACAAATTACTTGATTTTTTAAAAAATACTGACTTTTTAAACCAAATTGATGGAATACTAGCTGTCTTCAGCAGCTTTTATTATTTTTCTGAATGATATGAATTCATTGCTATAGGAAATTGATACAACATAGTACTCATGAGAATTTTCCTGTAATAAAATATTTTTTTGTAAAAAGACTGAGACAAAGACTTTAATTTTTAAAATGGTTGCAGTCCACATAGGAACCTCATTAACTGCTAAAGGTAGTGCTTATGGTAAAATCAAGGGTGAAAATGTAAAGTGAATATCAAATAAACATTTCTTGCGTCATATCTATTATAAATAGCAGAACAATCTCACTAGGGAAGTGCCATGGGTATTTTCATGTCACACGTTTTAAGTGGCTTGGAAAAAAACCCACTGTAATATTTTCTTGCATTAAAAGAAAGCAGTAAGAATTTTACAGTTATTTTCATCCCCAGTTTCTGGTTTTGTACTGTTCTAGTTTATTCATTTCATTTACTGTGATTGATCTGTACAGAGAACTGTGTGGGATCCATTTACAAAGTACTTCTGCAACTGAAACCTGCATGGCAGCACTCAAACACATTTTGAAGCAAGGCAGAAAATACAGCTTTCATCCTTTTTTCCTTCTTTAAATAATAAATTCCATGGAGAGAAGTTGAAACAGAATTAATCAAACCAGAAGAACATCCCTCACACAAGAAAGCCAAGAGCATGTTGGCGTTGTGACGCAGCAAGAGGGTACTGCCACAGAAAGCATTCTCTGCTCCTGCTGAGGCTCCTGATGCTGTCTCTTCTGATGCCAAATCGGCTGCTATCACCACATCATCTGCTGTTGGTGCTGTTTCATGCTTTTATATAAAGGGCCAAGGGAACACATTCTAGATTGTTTTGTGCCAAGAGAGGAATCAAGCAATTTGGAAAACCAAATGATGTAACTGCTAGTGCAGAAGACCAATAAACCCTGCCAATTACTCTTTGGCACCAAGGTCTGAGAAGAGGAATCCAACAAAAAAGCATAAGGGCATAAATTTGGAACGAGTTTGGAACTTGATGAGAGCCATGGGAAAATGTCAAAGGTATCACGCTAGAGACTGAGCAGGATTACAGACATAACTTTGGTACAAACAGAAAATTAGTATTTAGTTGCAATTGCCATTGCTAAAATGACTAACAAAAGTATAGAGTATAGAGAAAAGCAGAGTATATTCAGTAGTATAATTTTTTAAATCCATTCATATCCAATGAAAGGTGTGGTGATTTGCTCAGACACTCAAGTGTTGATTCGGTAACACCTATTAAATGACAGCACTGCAAACTGCAGCCCCAAGCACAACCACATGGAGGCCAAGTCCTCCTTGGATCTGCAGAATCTACTATGGAAGTCAAGAAAATAGGTCACCCATTTAAAAGCAAAGCCAAGCTGCCATCTGGGCCTGCCAAAAGTAGACCCCAGTTAGTGAAATCTGATGTTCTGCTGGGATGTAGGCAACAGACTATGAAAACCTCACATTCATTTCAACCAGGTCACAAAACAACAGTCTGATAAGAAACTTGCTGTATATTTGAGTTAGAGTTAAAATCATTACCTTCTTATGAAGTATTATTTACCCCATTGTTTAATCTGTAAAGTGTCTTGTTCCTTAAGCTTCTTTCCATTACTTGGTTGCAAATATGAAAAATAAAAGTACCATGCATTCTTAACATTTATTAATATCTATAAAATTGAATAATACCAGCTATGATATTTGCCCAAAGCATTTTATGTACAGATCTATGTTATGTATACCTTCAACCATTACTGTTAAACAGCCACTTCAAGTTGAAACGCAGCTTTTACAGCACAAAGTCAAGAATTAGTCAAGGGTTCAGAGCCACAAATAACACAGCATCTTTACCATAGTACTAACCACTGACAATTCAGGTAGAGCTTCTAAAGGAAAAAGAAAAAAAGAAAAAAAAAGTAATTAGTCAAGTCAGCATTTAGCCACTACAGGTTTCAAATGCCTACCCTGTAAGGAAAAGGGAGGTAGGATCTTTTAAAGAATCTTTTTATGTCTCATCCAAAATACTTGCATTTCCAGGAATGCACTGGCCTTTAGCACCATTCAGAAGCACTCACTCACTAACAAGCCAAAGAAAAGAATGTCATATTTTCAGTCAGTGATAACCAGATGTAACAGGAAGGTAGTGGCTGAAATTCTCCCATCCAGGTACAGATATGGCTCCACCTCCTTCAGGTTATAGGATCTGGCAGGATTTCAATTGACTGTGATCAATGGTGTTAAAAATTCCAGCTTCTGTAGAAAATATTGGTCAAAACACGTTTATATAATTTCACCCTGCTAACTATGTCCCTATGAAACACACAATAGCTTGCGACAAAGGAAACAAAGACATCACTTTTCCATGTTCCATTGATATAATCAGTATGTTGATTAGTTCCTTAGTCTGTTTCACACAAGCCAATAGCTCCTCTATAGGAAATTGATGTTTCCAGTGATACAAATACCAGACTGGCCTAGGGACTGAAATGACCTTGACACTTCAATTTATAGAGGATTTCCTAAGTGTGCTGTCCAAAAAACTGGTATTGGCATCTCACGTTTACTTTTGTTTACCATTCACTTTGGATGTGTGATTCCTTCAGGCTATGTGCCAGATGTATATCCTATCGTGGTAACACTTTATGATGATGAAATCTGCTGACATGTTTTAGTTCAGACAACTCTGAATGTCTCTGACAACACTGGGACAAGTTAGCATTTGAGTTGGCAAAGCAGAAGCAGAGAAGGAAATACACTAACAGTTGCAAATTTTTATGAAAGAAACCCTATCCCCCATAGTGCATGCTTATGGCTGCTTCAGTTATCAAATTTTACTAATGAAAATTAATTCACAAATAGTATTACTAGCAAATTCAGACAACAGTGCATTTTCTTCAAAGTGAAAGACAACGCTGATCTACATCAGTCTTACCACAAATGGCAGTCCTTAGACTCAGGTATCTTAGATTTTTCTCTGTACAGCCACTAGGTTAATTAAAATTAATGATTAGGCAATTTAACTAACTTGATAGTGAAAAATTATGGAAGTTAATGATTCTATGCCAATTTTTTTAAAAAATGCTACCACTGGTAAAGCAGTGTAAATAGGGATTTCCTTCTTAAATTGTGCCTAGACAAGGCAGTCTTCTTATGCCTTACTCATGGATTGATGTTCATTAAAAAGTAGAAAATAAGGCAGGGGAGGTTTACTGTGTTACTTACAATGGTCACTTGTTTTTCTTAAGCTTAACATCAGTATATAAAATATCAAGCTGTGATATTGTAAAATCTAGTTTTACAATAGCACTGTGTTATGTTTTATGGATTGGGAACAAATAACTTTTATAGCGAGTAGCAAAACTGCTTGTGCCAGTAATGTCCAAACAGTGGGGACACCCCCCATGCCCCCCCAAAATAAACAACATTAAAAAAAAGAACACTTCCCAAAAATTAATTATCCTTTCACCTTTAAAATTGGTCCAGGAATAAAAATTTAAAACAAAAAAAGTAAGTTCAGGAGTATTTATTTAAATTAAGATCTGACTCATAACCTTAATTATTAACTATTATTGAATATTTGTTCAAGTAAGATTTTTGCAAGAGTAACTTGTCAAGTTACTCCTTAGTGCTAACATGAAACAGTTTCAGAGGCACAATTTCTTTATGACAAATTTGTGTAGCTTAAAGTCTCAACAGTTTCTGAGATTTGAAATTTCAAAAATGTGTTTTAAATCAGTTTAAAATTATTTTTGGCCAGGTGTCAATAAATACTTGGAACAGTGCTAATTAAGATTTTAAAAAATGAAATATTAATTCAATGCAATTGAACATGATTTTGAAAATAGTATTTATTCATGTTTATGAAAGAACTGGAAGAAGTTTTTTATGGCTAAATTTTGCAGTCCATAGTAGTACGACACAAAAACCTAGGTCAAAGGGGGTTTCCTACAGCATTTACTACAGTCAAAAATATTGGTATAAAGGTAGAGTAAAGGGTGAATGTGGACTTCAGGATCAAATCCCAACATGCAAAGATAATTTACTGTCACAGAGGTATGTCAAAAGTCTATCAAACTTCACCTTTTGTTTACAGTTTTATCCAGAGGAGACATAGCATACCTTCCGAGCTTTTGAACTGAATGACAGAAACTGTATCTTTTTTGATCTTCTACCATAGCTTTTGTAAGTTCATACTTTGAATATTCACTACACTCTTAGTAATGTGTGTTTGCTTCTCTTTGTGCTTTCAGCAAGTTTAGGCCTCCTTTGGTCGATGCCTTGGGAATGCTGCCAGCAGAAAAACAGTGTAAATCTGAGATTCAATAACGCGCAAGTGCACATGTGCATACGTATACACACCCACATGAAACCATGATAGTATCAGTCACCAGAATGTAAGCTTGAGAGAAAGGGCCTCATCTCCTCAGCATACACTTCAAAACACAGACTGTATTGCAGAGATCTAGTGATAGATGCAGCTCTGTTTCAAAGTGTCGCTACCCGACTAAAAATCCAAGAATATTTTTTTTCTTTGTTTGATGTTGATGATGATTATGATGATAGACTCAGTAGTCTGTGAAATGTAATATCCTGTGTTTTATCTCCTTCTTGTTTGGCCTATTATCTGAAAAATTTTCTCCAATACTTTCACAAAGTCAAATGGAAGTCATCACATTCCTTTAACTCTGCACAAAATAAACCACACAGCATCACAAAGGGTCGCTAAAGACTTAGTTCATGGTAGCACAGATGTTAGGTACTGAAGCACCAGCAGCTAAGTTGGACATAAACGAGACTATTCAGATGTTAGGTCCAGGCCTCTCATGTTTAGATGCAGTATACATGCAGCATATGTGATGTGTGGTGTTGACATCTCAAAATCTTTGTTGAACACAAGGAGAATCTTGGTAGGACTGCAGGAAGGATTTCAAATTCAAACAGAAATAATGTCTATGCAAGTCAGAATATTAATTCACACTTTATTCACTACTAACTTTTTCTTTCCTTTTCTGCTTTTTCTTTTTCTGATAATTTTCCATGCTGCAAACTAGCTAAATTAATTCTTTTTTTTACAGCAAGATATGTACAGATCTCTAATTTCATTTGAATTTCAATTCAAATAAAATCCTTTTGATGAAGAAAACACCGATAATCAAATCTTAAAGCTATTTTATAATTAAAGCAAAACTTGATTTTAATTCAGAGCTCTGCTATCTTGCCTTGCTTGTAAAGGATATTTATTTTAACAGATATTTAAGGATATTTATTTTAACAAAAGATTTAAAAACCTTCTATAACATACAACTGGATACCATATGCTGGGTGATACCATTGCCACTGCTAAAAACCTATGCACTGCTTGAACTATGTCTTCGAAGTATGCATAATCCTTATGATCCTCAGCCTAAAACCATGCTGGCTGGCAGCTGTTTACACCCAAGTGTCTCATTTCATTTTCTATAATCCACCAAATTATTAAGTCTCCAGCAACTTAAATAGTGCCCACCAAATTCTGTAAATGCAGATTCAGGTTCCCTTTCATATTTCAAATTCTTATGTAAATTTTAAATATTTTACCACTACATGTGCTGGTTATTCTAGATATGAAAATGGAATATCTGCCCAGAGCATTAACAGTTTCTTTATCTCGAATGCCACTTTTTATGTAAAAGCATGATTGTAACCTCATCACTCATGCAGAATATCTTTCTTAATGGAACGTCAGTCATGAATTGAAATAATTTTGTCCACATTCATTATGGTATTTCTTCCTGTAGAATTAGACCCTTCCAGCAAAATTAGTTCTGCAAATATAGTTTCCTGTAAGTGTGCATAAAGACATGACTGTCTATATCCAAATGTGTCTGCATGCTGAGCTTATGGGTTGCTTGTCTTCTCCATCAGAATTCACTGAAATGCATTTAACCTCCAGCTGCACCTGCTCTAACACCTCTTCCTCATAGATCTTTTCTCCTTATTAACAAAGCAATTAGAAGCAACTGTTCTCTCATACAAGAGATTATCATCATCAGAAGTTATGTTTCTGAATAGTTATTCAAAAGACCTAATTAGAATCGGAACAATAATTTTGTTATTCAGCATAGACCTGGTTTTTCCTCCTCTGTTGTGACTCCATCACTTTAACACTTCACACCACCTGGGGAGTTGAAGGCAGTAAATTGGGACCTACTATTTTGTTGTGCATTTTCTGGTTCTTTGCTGCCATTGGCATGGTGATCAACACTGTCGTATTGATTACGCACTTTGTAAGAACCACAAGAGTGTGCTAAGACTTGTATCCTGTGTTCAGGAGCAGGTATGTTGAATTTCCCCAGAGGAAGCATTTATACATTATCTGGTCGCTGTTTGGTTGTGTTTTGTTTTGTTACATTTTGTTTTTCCAAACAACTGCAGGTAGGCCATCAACAGAAAATGGAGTGGCTAAAGATTAATAGATTTAGTAAAAGTCTGTTATCAGGAGATGTCAAGTATAAAATTTTACTAAAAACCTCCTATACCCATTTTTCTCAACTCCATGATAGGTGATAATACTTGATCATAGTAATATTGTTTTACTAATTATGTACAAATTATTGACTTGTTGTCATTGCTCTAAAACATTACTGACTGCCTGATAGCTATTGGCTTTGATTTGAAGATGTTAATTTTGACCTTGGCATGAGAACATACTTAAAATGAGCACAATAGCACATGACCGTACTCATATTAAGATGACCACATGCT
This sequence comes from Ibycter americanus, assembly GCA_035590275.1. Lineage (NCBI taxonomy): Eukaryota > Metazoa > Chordata > Aves > Falconiformes > Falconidae > Ibycter > Ibycter americanus. Next base: position 47,736,298 of record JAVJGI010000063.1, read on the forward strand.
CCCTAATAAAAACGCCTTTGTTTAAGTGAGGAAACTATAGGAAAGCTGTTTTCCATGAAGACCAGGTGTTAAACTTTGTTTCCCTTTACCTACAGCTGACAGTTTCAATCTCTAGATCTTTCCAGTCTTAAGAACAAAGAGCGTATAAAGGCACAAAATATGTGCAACTCCAAGCATAACTCACAGATGTAGTACCTTAAGATTTTATTTCCCTATTTTCTAGAAGCTTCTGGTTTTATTTCTGTGATAAATTCTAAATTTAAAATACATGTTTTAGCCCTGGATGCACTATTCTAACCTTGCTTGGGTAGTTTAAAAACATTATTTATTCCAGACAAGCTTTTTATTTTCAAAATATAAGCTGAATCCATTGAACCTGATTGCTGTCTAAGGAAGACAGTCCTTCTTAAGAATTTAATAAGGGCTGAAAAATAGTTCTCCAATCACCCTTGATTTTTTCCCCCAATTTCAACACAATCTTTACCTGAGAGGGAAAAAAAATCAAGCCATTATAATACCTGATGAACACACACATGTGCACGCTCACATAAAAATAAAAGTTAATCTCAGTCTTCACTTTCCAATATTTCCTGAAATCCAATAGCTATATGTTGAGGGCAGGTACTTCAAATTCAAATTGTCAGGTACTCATTGAATAGATGCCACTAAGGGTCAGCAATCATTTGCAAATTGCCAAAAAGCAAGAAGGAACAGTGTGCAGTCTGAACACCTGAGAATACAGTTTATACTGTTTCACAGTGGCTGTTTAAAATTACTTTTTCTTTCAAAAGCAAAGTATTTTTTGTCCCATTATCTACGATTTTATCAGTTGTAGACCACCACTGTGGTGTCACTGCACAGTGGAAAGAGAAAAGCTTTGGCTGATTGCAACGTAATTACTTCTGAAGAACAGGAGGTGGTTTCTATTCAAAAATCAGCTTTGACAGGTAATTTAGTTATATATTACTAATAATCAAAGAGCTAATATTCATGTATACAGAAGAGTAACACTACTGCATCATTTGTAGAATGGAAGATAATATCCACTAACATCATTGTCCTCTTCCATACAACATCCCTCCTGTTTTGGTTTCAAGAAGGTAAACATCTACAACTGTTTTTTGTGAAGGACTGATTCTTGTCATGCAAAGTATATGCTAAACATTTTAATGTTCCTATTCCAATACCGCACAGGAAACTTAGGGGTGTTTTTGACTATAACCAGGAAACTTAAGACTAAACTATGCTGCTCATGCATACGAGCAGAAGTAAAGCTGCATAAGGATCTTTCAGCCTTGAAAGGAGAAACTGAGCTGACATAAGCACTTTCACATCTGATTAATGAGGCATCTTTTTCTAAAGATTATGTAACCCCTAATTTAACATCCTTTTTGTTCCAAGTACCCAATACATCTAATTTCTCGCTTAAAGCACGAATATTTATTATAACTAAGAACTTAGATAACAATCATGATTTACACATGATTAGTTAGTAGAGAGGACAGTAAAATCCAGCAGCTTTTTTTACTGTGAAATAATATCTATTATAGTTTTAGTTGACCCTGAATCACCGTACTGTTTTGGACCTGAAGATACAAACATTACTGACAACGACAAAAAGTTACTCTTACTTATGTCTCAAAGCATTTTTGTTGGCTTCATTTGAGCTTCAGACCTTATTCTAAGTCATATTTGGACATTGTGTGTGAACAAAGGCTTACTGAAATGAGTAAAGATTGAAAAGCCTAAATCCAAATTAAGAAAGATAAAAGGAAAGCAGCCAAGAAGTTTGGTTATTTAAATTAATATTATGTTACGCATGATATAATTAAAACACACCAAAAAGAAAAGCGCAACCAATGAACTTTGAACTGATAGATGTATCGACTAAGAAATGACTGAGAGAATAATTGCTGTGAAAAGGGAAACGTGCTATATTCTGGAAGATTTCATGAGTCTGGAAGACTCATAAACAAACCCTTCCTTAAGGGTCCTACTCCTAAATCATAAATCTTTTTCTTCCCAGAGAGGGAAACATCATCTTTCTGTGTAGTAAATCACCTGTTTTGAGATTCATTCTGAGAAAAACATATATGTTCTCAAACTAAGTACACAGACTTGAATCATAATATGCAAATAGCACACATTCTAGAATAAGTAAGAGACAGAGCTGAAGTGGAGGAAAAAAATGTCCATATTGAGGTTATATGACAGCCAAGAGATAATGAGAGTTCAGTGAACCTATTGTCCTGGTTTTGCTGGTCCTTGCTTTACCCATCAGGAGAAAAGAAGCAGGTATGCAGTCTAAAGTATCCACCATGGATAACCTTATCCCGTATTGCTAAATTACCCTTTTGCAAATGCATTTCTTCTTTGTCTCATGTCAATACCAGCACAGAGATGAATCCGGCACTCAAATTCACTCCATTCATTGGATGAGCCCAGATTTCATTGTCTTCTGAACCCTTCCACTTTAGCTGGCATTTCTTTTTCTATGAGGAAAAATTATTTAGCCATAACTGCAACATGCATTACCTTTTTTGGCACGTTAAGTTCCACACAAGCTAAGATATGTTGGTAATATTTTGATCTGAAATATGTGTATACACGATACAGTCTTTAAAATACTGTAAATCACTAACTGTGATTTATCAGTTGTTTTATCATAGAATCATAGAATGGTTTGGGTTAGAAGGGACCTTAAAGATCATCTAGTTTCAACCCCCCTGCTACAGGCAGGGACACCTTCCACTAGACCAGGTTACTCAACTGGCCTTGAACACTTCCAGGGATGGGGCATCCACAGCTTCTCTGGGCAACCAGTTCCAGTGTCTCACCACCCTCACAGTAAAGAATTTCTTCCTAATATCTAATCTAAATCTACCTTCTTCCAGTTTAAAGCCCCCCTTGTCCTACCACTACATGCCCTTGTAAAAAGTCCCTCTCCAGCTTTCTTGTAGGCCCCCTTTAGTACTGGAAGGCTGTAGTACGGTCTCCTCAGAGCCTTTTCCTCTCCAGGCTGAGCAACCCCAACTCTCTCAGCCTGTCTTCATAGGAGAGGTGCTCCAGCCCTCTGGTCATCTTCGTGGCCCTCCTCTGGACTCACTCCAACAGGTCCATGTCTTTTTTCTGTTGGGAACGCAGAGATGAATGCAGTACTCCAGGTGAGGTCTCATGAGAGCAGAGTAGAGGGGGAGAATCACCCCCTTGACCTTCTTTTGATGCAGCCCAGGATATGGTTGACCTTCTGGGCTGCAAGCACACATTGCTGGGTCATGCTGAAGTTCTCATCCACCAGCATCCCCAAGTCTTTCTTCTCAGGGTTGCTCTCAATCTGTTCTCCACCCAGCCTGTATTTGTGCTTGGGATAGCTCCAACCTACATGCAAGACCTTGCACTTGGCCTTGTTGAACTTCATGAGGTTCACATGGGCCCGTTTCTCAAGCCTGTCAAGGTCCCTCTGGATGGCATCCCTTCCCTCCAGCATGTCAGCCACACCACTCAGCTTGGTGTTGGTAAACTTGCTGAGGGTGCACTGGAACCCACCGTCCATGTTGCTGACAAAGATGTTGAACAGCACCGGACCCCATACTGACCCCTGAGGAGCGCCACTCATCACTGGTCTCCACTTGGATATCAAGCCATTGACCACAACTCTTTGAGTGTGACCATCCAGCCAAATCCTTATCTACTGAGTGGTTCATCCATCAAATCCATGTCTCTCCAGTTTAGAGAAAAGGATGTTGTGCAGGACACTGTCAAATGTTTTGCACAAGTCCAGGTAGATGATATCAGTCGTTTTTGCCTCATCCACCAACACTGTAACCCTGCCGTTGAAGACCACCGGATTTGTCAAGCACAATTTGCCTTTAGTGAAACCATGTGGTTGTTGCCAATCACCTTTTTATTTCCCGTGTGCCTTAGCTCCATGATCTTGCCAGGCACAGAAGTGAGACTGACTGGCCTGTAGTTCCCCCGGTCTTCCTTATTTCCCTCTTTAAAAATGGGGGTTATGTTTCTCCTTTTCCAGTCAGTGGGATCTTCACTGGACTGCCACCACTTCTCAAGTATGATGGAGAGTGGCTTAGCCACTCCATCCGCCAGTTCCCTTAGGACCACAGATGCATCTCATCAGATCCCATGGACTTGTGCACCTTCAGGTTCCTTAGATGGTCTCAGACCTGATCTTCCTTTACAGCAGTCAGTTCTTCACTCTCCCAGTGCCTGCCTTTGCCTTCTGTGACTTGGGTGAATGTGGCTGGGGCACTGGCCAGTGAAGGCTGAGGCAAAGAAGTCATTGAGTACCTCAGCCTTCTCCATGTCCCAGATAGCCAGGTCTCCTGCTTCCTCCTGGAGAGGGCTCACATTTTCCCTAGTCTTCCTTTTATCACTGACATACCTTTAGAAACTTTTCTTGCTGCCCTTGACATCCCTGGCCCGATTTAATTCTATCAGGGCTTTAGCTTTCCTAACCTGATTCTTGGCTGCTCAGACAATTAATCTGTATTCCTTCCAGGCTACCTGCCCTTGCTTCCCCCCTCTGTTGGCTTCATTTTTGTGAGCTTGTCCCGGAGTTCCTTATTCATCCATTGCGGGCCTCCTGGTGTTTTTGCCTGACTTCCTCTTTGTTGGGACGCATCACTCCTGAACTTGGAGAAGGTGATCCTTGAATATTAATCAACTTTCTTGGTCTCCTCTTCCCTCCAAGGCTCTATCCCATGGTACTCTACCAAGCAGATCCCTCAAGAGGCCAAAGTTAGCTCTCCTGAAGCCCAGGTTAGTGATCTTGATGTGCACCCTCCTCACTGCCCTAAGGATCTTGAACTCCACCATTACAAGGTCACTGCAGCCCAGGCTACCCTTGAGCTTCACATTCCCCACCAGCCCCTCCTTGTTGGTGAGGACAAGGTCCAGCACAGCACCTCTCCTTGTTGGCAAAGATTTTATGGTCATTTTAAAGATATTATGGTCCACACAATAAATACTGCAGCTTGAAAAAGAAAGTGAATCAGTGAAGAGAAGAGAATTGCATTTTTGCCTACTCATAGTAACAGAATCATGTCTCATCTGAAGGTTTCAAAGTGCTTTACATGCATTTATTAGATAACTACTTACACACTTTGAGGAGAAGGTAAGCATTATTATATTCATATGACAGCTGTGCAAACTGCTGAGATTCAGAAGTTTGGGGCATGATCCTCAAATCCTTAATCACCTTGCCCTCAGAATTACCTAGCTGCTTACTTTCTCTGGAACCCCACCACCACACACAAACACGCACGCAAAACAAGTAACAACAATTTTCAAAATGCAACTTATTCTAGTGACTTGGCTGTTAGAAGTAATACATTCATCTGTCCTCATCTTTCTTACATATTTAATCCCTGAGGGGCAAATCAGATGCAGAAGCCATAGTCTTTTCAGTATTGCAAAGATCCAAATAGTTCAGCTCACATGAAGGATTTCGTTTTTTTTCCAGCTGCACTCATGCCATTTCCAATCTAGTTTGCAGAAGGTGCACTTCTAATTTAGTAAGATTTCCGTTTTGAATAAAAAATAGTCACATGGTGAAAGGCTTCCAGGAACGCATTCTAAATGCCATTCAAGATCACTTTGGAAGTTGATAGTATCAAATCTAGACAGACCTACACACCATTTACTTTTTCTCAGTTATTAATTAAGAAATTAATTTCAAAGGTTCACACTTCTACAATGTTATTGCCAGAAAAAAAACGGAAAAGATATAATCTTAATCAAATAAATTAATGGTCATGTCTGAATTTGTTTTAATTATCAGAAAAAGCTCCTTGAATGTTATTTGTTGATAATTCACTATATAAATCAACCGAAAAGAAACACATACTGACATAAAGGAAAAATTAAAATCTTCAGAAGTGGTTAGCTTTGTAAGAATTCATTAATTCACACTGTGATTCAGTAGTAAAAACTACCTGTATTTTTTATAGGTGGGAGGCTTTATAAAATTCAAATTTTATTAAACAAAATGAAAGGATGCTTTAAAAATTTTGTCAGGATTGACTTTTTTGAGCTTGTAGTCTTACTAGTGAAACTACTTGAATGACATGAAGCTTTTACTTCTCTTTTCATACAATTTTAATAAAAACGGATTGTCCTTAATAAAAAGACAAAGACACAGCTGTGGTTTCCTTCCCAACCTTTTTTTCATATATACAGTGTATCTAGAGAAAGAATACAGAAAAGGAAATACACATTGAAGTTAAAATTTACTATTCTATCAGTCTATAACTGTCATTTGTGACTTTGCAATCTATTTCTGAGAAGTGAAGTAGTTTTTATTTGGTTGATTTTTCTTCTTTTCACTGAAGTGGGAGAAAGTAGAACAAAATCTTAAATAAAATGGAAAACATGAAATTTGCATGTATGTCCCCAAATATTATGCTTAGCAACTTGAATAATTTTAAAAAACTGCATGAAAAATTTATGTTCTTACATTGTTTTTGCGCAGTGAATTCTATGCTGTTATTTTCTATATGACATATATTTCAGATGGAAGTAATACTAAAGCTGAAAGACAGCACTGGCACAAGCAGAAATTTATGTGAACAGCTTTAGGGTGGAATTAGAATAAATTTTCTAATTATCAACTCAGTGAGGTATTGAAACAACTTTTAGTTGTACATCAAGTTCAAAAACAACCTGATAGACTTCATAAGGATTTCTGTGCTGTATAACATTTCTGTGCAATGCATTGATTTTTTTTTTTAATATAAAAAAGAAAATAGAGCTAGACTCACAATCAGTATATTTAAGTCATTTGATGTATAATTTTGTAAATCTTTACTGATGATGTACTACTGATTTAGTTTAGCCTCACTGAAAGTATGGCCATATCAACATATTTTCTCTGTTGACATTTGAAGGATAGTTCAGAAATTTACTTAGTTTAGATTTATTGTTTCTCGTGACAAAATCTAAATTTGAATTGATAGAACCATTTGAAAGAAATACAGGAATATGTCAAGTTGGTAAAACAGCAGCAGAGATATTGCTACCTGAATAAAGTATTTTGCATAGCTTTCTAGGGGGAATCAATATGATCTTTAGAATTCTACAACACCAACAGATTGTATATGGGTCTTGAAACCTTATGCTGCAATGTAACTGGAGAAAACCTTTACACAATATACAGGAGTGAGAACATCACAATTGCACACATCTATTTCCATGACATATCAATGTCTTAAGTTTTATATAGTCTCTAGACAATGCAGTGAGAAACATGCTCATATTTAGTCTTGGGTTTGTGTCCCAGCTGCTTAGCACTGTCAGGCATAAACCAGACAAAAGTTGACCTGTGAAGATATCTGAGAATCTTCACTTCAGAAAGAGAATCTTGGGGTGAGAAAAATCTTATGTGATTAGCTTCAACATGTTATTTGGTGTTTATCAGCGGAAAATCTGAGTTCGAGCTGTGAGGATTCTTAAACAGATTCTGGAGGAAATAGACTTCAACAGCAGGAATTTTTCTCTCTCTACCTAAATTATCCAGGAAGGAGAAGATTAGCTCTTGAAGGTGCGAGTACCCTACTTCCAACTTTTTCAAATACAAAGCATGTCAAATATGTCAAGAGAACTATAAAGTGTCATGAAAAGGTTACAGTTTTCATCAGTGAGGAAAATGGAAGACACTGGTTCAGTAGCACCCAACATCTGCAGTAATTCATCAGAACACCAGTCTTACAGGAAACAATCTCGGGTACAGTATTGATGCAATCCAAGGAGTGTCTCCTTAGTGGATGGCACAGTACCAGAGAGAGACTTTGCATTTGCCTTACCTTGAGTAAGCTACTTACTAGGACGACTTTTTCAGTGCCAAGTGCTGTACTGCTATGACTACGCTGCTTTTGATGTGATACCTGATTTCTTTGAAGCTAAATTGGCACTCCTTGGAATGCACTGCAATTTGCAGTATTAGGGAAGCAATAAGTGGCTTAAAGATAAGCCACTTTTCCTCTTCAGGTCTTCCAAGTGTAAACTTGTCTCACCTGATGACTGACTGCTGTTGTAAAAGTAAGCTCTGAGTAGATGTTTAATTTCTTTGGCTTATCAAGGCTTTATCCTCTGAAATCTGTCTTGTGTCTTCTCCAGACTGAGAAAACTGTCATATTGCTACATATCTTTATTTGTTTCTGTTGTTATGATTATGATGATATATACGTAATACACTCAAGACTGCTAGAGCACTTCTGCAAAAGATAACTAGTACCCTTCTCAGTATATCTATGATATGGATAGTAGTATTTTTCACTTTAGTAAACTGTGACACAAGTAGAATAATTGCTAGTCCATGGTGATAAGAGACTTATCTTGTTTCTCTTGAAATCATTGGGATAATACCCCCAGTTAGTGTACATCTGGGTAGTTCCTTTACAATCAATACAATTGACATATGCTATCTAAGGGTTTGGTTCAACACCTGATAGCATTTATAGACTTTAGGATGCCTGAGGTACTTCTTATGGTAAGTAGGTAATTTTTCTGTTATTTCAGTCAATATTCAAATCTTGTAAAGATAGCAAGCACGTCAGTTATTTTGGCCATGTGTCTCTAAAACTGGTTGGTTTGGGGTTTTTTCCTTTCCTTGCATGGAAATTATTCCATCACTGCTGTTTCCAAGGCAAGAGCATGCAGTTTTATGGTAGCAAGTGTGCTGTTTTCAGCAAGGGAGACAGGTTGCTTAAACATACACAGAAACCATATAGTCACTGAAAGGCACTTTTGAAGAAGATAGGTTAATGTCCAACTTTTGCGAACAGTAACCTGATAAATTGGCTGTGATTCTCTTTAAAACACTGCTGAGGAAAATAGAGAATAGTAAGATCCATTTCATCTCTCGTGTACCACTACATTAGTCATGCCCTCTCTTTGGGGAGAATATAATGCACTCCCTCTTATTAAAATCTAAAAAAAAGAGTCAAGTTGTCTAAAAAGATCAGAAAAAATAGAAATTGTGGGAATAATTTTTGTGGTTTGTTGGTTTGTTGGTTTTTTTTCATATACATTATTGCATCTTATTGTCTTTGCTGGTTTGGCAACTGTTACCGAGCTAGCTCAAGGGAAGAAAAAAGACACACAGTTTTATTTTGCATTATAGAGAGAATTGTGATTTGGAATTGCAGTATTGTGCCTACTGTGGCAGAACGTATTCATGATGTTCCCAAAGATTCAGTCTAGGCTAAGAGATGGTACAACTTCCATGTCTTCTCTGAAAAATTGATTATCTTCTGAAAAATGACAGGTTTCCCAAAGAAAAGTATTGACGTACTCAATAGTGGTCCCAGCAGGAAGAAGGAACAAACATCTTGTGCTTCCAGTATTTGAAAATATGAATCAATTACATATTATGAATCTGATAAAAATGAAGGAAAGTGCATCAAATATTTTCAATTCCTTATCCTTCTGCATGCTCAAAGAATCAATAAATAGGAGGCAGAGCTGATAAATTATTTAAACTATAATAAAGGAAGCAATAAGCACTGCTTTTATCAATCTGTGCTTTGAATATGATGCTTTTCATTTATGACTAAACTGCACTTTTACCCATATAAAATGCTTCTGCTTTCTCTTTTATTGCTGTCATTTTTTAATACAATTACATGTGCTAAAAATGAAAACAAAGGCTTGGAAAATCTGTTCTATTAATGGAATTACTTCTATATACTATTGCTTCCAGATGCACAAGGGGCATCTAGTTACATCTTCTGTAGCCTTTATCAGGCTGAAAGAGTAATAAACTGACAGCACACAAGTAGGAGAGATGAGCTGCCCTGCTGGGGAACATGTGCTGGAAGAATAGACGCCCAGTCATGGATAACCATGGGTCACCATTTCCCTACGTAATGACAGCAGTGTCATCACTATACAGAATGTAGAAAATACTGCCTTTAGACTGATTACTGCAGACTGAAGCTCATGTGAAGGCATATTTGCCCTAGCTTTTATGCTGCTACAGGTTACACTATTGCCTTGCTGCCATGTGTGTCTTTTCTGAAATTTTGCAAAATTAGACCATCTGAAGCAGAAGTGGATGTTTGTAAGGGTTGTTCTTATAAAAGCAGAGCATTTCGGCTCATTCCTGAGTCTAACAGCAGTGATACTTTGGCCCACTTCTTGTAAAAATGCCATGTTCTACATATATTTATGTCCCTTTTGAGAAATTCTATTTTCATGTGAGACAAGAATTCAATTAAGCACACTTTTCTAGGGGTACTATGTGGAAAACTGTCTTGGAGGTTCTCAAGTTTTTTGTGGCAGTTCTGTCATGACAGTGAATAACTATTTTTTTCCAAAACAAGTTTAATAAAACCTAATTTTGCTCTGTAAATGTTTTATTTAAAAAAATTAAAACTCTAGTATGAATAACAGTAAGCTATGTCTGGGAAGCAATGGTCTATAAGAACAGTATATTTTGTCTCAGAATCAATTCTTTCAATTTTTCATTTCAGACAACTTCTGTTTCTAAATTAAATTTTATCATATTACAACTTTAAAGGTCAAGTCTAGACACATCAAAACAATGCATAAAAGAAATCATGAAATATATTTTTTAAATGCCTTTAACAGGAAATATTGATATTTGTGTTTTTTTCCTGTTCAAATCTATATACATTTTGAACTACAGTTCTAAGTTTCCTTCAGCTTTGACTTTAATGATGTCCTACACATGCAAATATTCCTACAAAAGATATTTTATTCTTTCATTCATATGTTTTCTCTTTTGTTTGATATTTTGATTTCTGTTCTTCTTCCTCCTACAAGGCTATTGGCAAGCCGTGTATTAAAATGTAACAAAAGAAATTTCTAAAGATGCCTCATTAAATATTTGTATCATAATAGTCATTCTGACATATCAGAGAACAAATTGTTGTTTACTACCAAGGCAAGGTGTCTAAGGCAACTCTTATCTGTAACTTTTATTTTTCCTCAAAATTGCACTGCTAAAAATATTTAAAAAAACATACAGGTATGAAACATGTCAGTTTAAGTTTCAACTCCTAAGCTTTTCAGAGGCTTGTTAATACTTCATTACAGAATTAAAAATCTGTGTTTGTTATGTTCACTTCCAACCAGAAATATATAATGGGACTTAGTGCATTTAAGATTGCAATTCAGTAATACCCATATATCACTACCATGACAGTCTCCCAGCACAGCCTGCAATTTGCATGAGTTTTGAAAGCACTCACAATGCTCTCCTATGATCCCATCACAAAGAACAATAATAGCAATGCTGAAGCAGTGAAGTCATTCTGAAATATAGAATTCAGTAAAGATGAAGAAATTTGTTTCAGCTGCTATCATAACTTTTGTAACACTGATGATTCTTTGGCTCAGGAGAGAATTCTGCCACTTGTAGCTCTAAGTGAACAGAAACTGCATTTCTCTGTTGAGATTCTCTTGGACGTTTACACTAAATCTTCTGCATAACTTTGCATGTCATACCACGTGCTGATATTCAGATCGTTAGCTAAGGATGAACAGAATAGGTCCAGGATGAAAGATAAAATATAACTTTTGCTTGCTTGTGGTGGAATTTTCTGTACAAACTTTCAATTTAATCTTTTCTCACTTTTTCATTATATGCAGTCTGTCTGACCTGAATTGCTTTTATTTACCACTTTTTCTCTACTGTGGATTTCTAATTGTGTATGGGAAAGACACACTAGCTTTTCTGGATCTTAGGATCTCTAGCTATTAATATGTGCACAGGGGTTGACAAGTATTCCTTTTCAAACAGCAGAGTTATTATTTAGATTTTAAATACAAATTCTATAATTCTTGCTTTATTATAGTAGAATTCTAATATACTGGTCACTCTTACTGATAGAAATTATTGTTTGCAATACTACTATATTAAGTTTAAAAAGAGTTTATTTCATAGCATAACAAATATTCTGCTTTCAAATAATTTTAACTAGGGAAACCTGCTCCAGGTATACTGATAATTTCTGGTCTCAAGTTTTAGATCTCTTGGTTACCTAATTCTATTGAAAAGATAGAAAATGAACAGGGAATCCAGGAGTCAATATTCTACAAAATGCATTTTATCAGAAAAAAGTCACTGGCCAATGAGCTGTTTATCAAGAAAATTAAAAGTGCTTTTTACCTTTCTTAATAAATTGGAGTGTCCTGTGATATTCTGGGAAAATACGGGGCCAGTGCGGGGGGAAGAATCAATTAGTGTTCTCCTTTTTCAAGTGCTGACACTTGGAGACATTGTAGAGTATTTTCTAGGTTGAGTAGAGATGATTAGAGCCTGTAAGTCTTTTTGGAAATTCTAGAGGGAGTTTCTTATACTTGGCTTCCCCTTGGGTTTAGGAACATAGCTTGAAGGTTCTAAAAATTTTGTTCAAAGGAGTGAGGGCAAGCCAGGAAGGAAGTCTATGGAAAAACAAGAATAGATGCAAGATGCCAGACTCCCGTGGCTATGACTTAATAATCACAACGTTTCATTGGAATTAAATGTTGTGTTTTAGATAAAAACATTTATAAATACACTGTTAGAAGTGTGTTAAGACTGCACAGATCAGCATTCTGTACTCTTCATATGTAATAAAAACAATGAACTGAGCTGAGCAGGGTTGAACACTCCCTTCTTTTTGAACTTTTTCTTCTTACAACTTATTACAACTTCAGGAGAAGTAGAGAGAAAATCCCCCCAATACTACAGCTGTTTCAGTCATTATTACTTGATTAATACATGTGTAATGAGATGAAATGTAGCCTTCCACAGGCTGTGGCTCAACCCATAATACACAAATGCTGAAGGGCACGCTCTGTCTTTAAAATTGCCCAACACTAACTGTATAGTTTTCAGCTCCCAAACAATAATTGTTCAGCCTGAAATTTTCTACTGACACATTTTATTTTGGAAATTCTGTCTCAGGCTAGTGGGATTTTGGTTGGGCAGAAAGAGTTTGGTCATGCTTGAAAATGTTTTAAAAACAGGTAGGAGGAGAAAGAGGATGATAGATACCCACATTAAGACATGCCCTCTAGCTTCTACACATCATAGGAAACAGACATGATGAAATATGTTTGATATAGACATAGAGCAGGTTGTGGGTATGAAAGATAAAATAACAGTAGAATATTATTAATACAAACACCTTCTGCTAATAAAATTACATGCAGAACTAGAAATCTCTTTAATCAGCATTTAATTAATGGTCTTTTATTATTGATAGTTCTTCATCTCAGGAAGGGCATTAGTTCAAGGCTTAACATAGAAGTAATACAGATCAATGGATTAGCCCTTCAGGAGAGGGACTAATTATTTTAATGAGAACATTCTAATTAGGCAGGTTCGAACTGATGATTAAATAATCTTGCACACTTTGAATTTTAATGGGGTTATCGTTGAGTAAATATGATAATGCATGAAGAATGTATGGTTTCTCTGTTAAACAGCTAAGATGCTCTTTTTTGGAATATCTGAAAAAAAATGTGGAAAAGACTTTGATGACAGCCTGAATTCTATGTGCCAGTGTTGAGATTATAAACTTTCAAATAGAAGACCCAGGAATCACATCCACTACTCTGTTTGTGTGCTACAATTTGTTAATAATACAACTGTAACAGGAAACAAGAAATTCTATATTAAAAAGAACTTTCTAAAATCAAATTATGTCATATGTGGTGAAGCATTTGGGTGATCTAATTTCACTTCTTTTAGGGAGAAATTGTATTTGCAGGGTACTTTAAGAAGTGAGATGTCAACCAATTTTATTTTATTTGCTCTTAGAGACAAGATTAAATGGGAAGGGGTGGGAAGTGAGAATGTAATATAATTGAATATTTGTGAGAATATAATATAATTGAATATTTTTTCATTAAACACCCACACTAATCTGATAATGACAGTGATGCTCCATTTTCTTATATTTTGCTCATTGACACCAGTGATCTAAGTAAATAATTAAAAAGGGGTTTTGTGAAAATTTAAATAATTGAAAAAATACTTCTTGACATAAGGGCAAATGATAAATTCACCTGTATTCTTTTCCCCTCCAGGCGCTATATATTTCATGGTTAGAGACACTACAAAAAGAGTGTCAATTCAGTAAATATGCTGAACTTTGTATGTCTGAATATTAGGCCTCATATCGCTTTTTCTGTTCTATTACTCCCTGCACTGCAATCTGGCATATTGCCCATCTGTTACAGTACCTACACAATCACAAAGGCATGCCAAGTATGCATAGAAAATTTAAATTTCATGTTCTAAAACAACATTCTTTAAAGGCACCTGTTAGAGTAATAATAAGAAGCATGATAAGAAAACATGTAGAATATAGGGTTTTGATCATAAAATATTGTTAGGATATTAAGGGTTACTTTATTTTTCCTGGGCTGCATCAATACGTTTTACATGCTGAACATATTTTTCACTAAAAAATGTGTGACAGGATGTACTTAAAACCAAATAGCCAACGATGCTTAGGCTACTCACCTAAAACATAAGAAACCATTGTTCAAAGCTTTGGAATTTGCAAATCATCTTATTCCAGTGGATGTTTTAAACACTAAGGGTCTCTCTTCACACATAGACATGTTTTGAAATAAAGCATCCACATTTCTTTACATATAACGTCTATAGATATATATGGCATAATTTTTTGTCAGTATTTTCATCACTGAGATTTTCAAACCTCAAAAATCCGATGCATGAAAGCTCATTTAAAAATGTAGTGTGAAGTTAGTGAAACACAAGAGCAATGCAGTAATACATTGAACCCCTGCTATTATAATAGTTTGATGTTTAATAAGAAATAATTTTGAATTAACCACAGCTTTTAAAAATAATTTCAGAATACAAATTGAATTATAAAGTCCAACTACTCTCACCAAGTGATGTCTGACCACGGGTTAAAAAGGGGCAGAACCTCATCACAGTTTTTCGGTACTTAAAGGGCAGCAGCACCAAGGACAGAGGCTCACTCTACACCAAAAGCCACATAGAGAAAACATAGGGCAATGGGTATGTTACAGTGGGAGAAGTTTCATCTTTATATTAGAAAGAAATTTTTCACAGTGAGAATGATCAATCACTGGAACAGCCTCCCCAGGGACATGGTGGAGTCCCCATCACTAGAGGTTTTCAAAATGTAACTGGACACAGTGCTAGATAATCTCATCTAGGCTCCCTTTTCCATGAAAGATTGGACCAAATGATCTTTTGAGGTCCTTTTCAACCTGGGTTGTTCTATAAGAAAAATAATTTTATTAATTACTAGACTGATGTTTCCATCTGTCACTAAAGTCACATGTGGATTCAGAAGAGCAGATCAAACTCCTGCTGAACTACAAGGCAGTATGGATGATACTAGAAATTCTGTCCAACATATCTGTTTTCCTGATCTCGAGCTGCACAGGTAGCCACATGCTGGATGAATAGCATAGCAAAGTGCAGGAGACCGGAAAAACAAAGCTTGCAGACTATTTGCCTGCTTTGAGTATTACCAGCAATTAACACTACTATGCAGAACCTATTACCTATATCACTTGCCCAATTTTTGCCCATAAAATTCACCTGGTTTTTGTCTTAGCACAGTACTTCCCCATACCTCTTTTTTCATTCTGAACATCCATGCTTGACCAGCTCTGAGCTTTGTTTTTAACTTTGTTAAGTGCCATAATTTAACTGCTTTTTAAGAAGCCCAAAGAAATAAAATTTCGGTCTAAAAGGACATGCTTCAGACTGCTTAGTTCAATTTTGTTTCAAGAAAACCAGTTGTAGCAAGAATTTTTAGAAAAAAATATTAGGTCCAGTCTGTTATGAGTATAAGAAACCTGTTCAACATTGTCCAGGTTTTG
Source organism: Ibycter americanus (assembly GCA_035590275.1). Lineage (NCBI taxonomy): Eukaryota > Metazoa > Chordata > Aves > Falconiformes > Falconidae > Ibycter > Ibycter americanus. The sequence goes on from JAVJGI010000063.1 coordinate 47,752,156, forward strand.
AAAAGGAAAAAACTGCTTATTGTATTATATAAAGCCTCTGAGCGAAGTACAAGTAATTAAGAGAAAGGAGTTTGAGCTGATCCAGTAAAGATCTGCGGGAGTTTGGATTTACTTAATGACTGCATTTAAGATTCTTTATTAATTTAAATTATTAATATTTTAAATGGAAACTTTGCATCCAGTATTCAATCACTATTTTCAGATTTGGACTCCTGCCAATTTCTTTGTTACTCTCAGAGGTGATGTTGAATAATGACAGAGTTTAGCAATTCTTTAAACAAAGCATGTTTCAAAGTTATTTTTAGTTAGTGGTCATCTTTGTATTTTGTGTCACACTTCCTTTCCCCCATTCTTTCCAACAATAAGTGAACGGAGGAAAAAAGCTCCATAAGGTGAGTTGCCAGCCATTAACGTATTCTCCTAGACTCAAAGTGATACACAGTTGGTATTAGAATTATTTTGAATTATCAGGGTCAGCAAAAATAGTTCTAAACAGGTTTTGCTACTCCTGAATTTTTATACTGAGGCAGTAATATGGATATTATCTATCAGCTTTTCAGTGAAGAAGTGGTTATAGTGTTATATTACATTTGTGTGATACGGGAAGATTGGGATTGTATATAAACTGAAAGGTAGGGGGAAATTTTATCATCAGAGACAGAATATAATAAAAGGATGCATAACAACCTGCTAATCCTTGGAGGATTAGTCTGAAAACTCAATTTTATATAATTTCACTTACAGATTGCAACACTAAGAACAGGATAGTGTTGATAAAATGCATTGGGTGGCATCACCCATGTGAGATGAACAGAATTTCATAGAGGAAGCAATGAGTAACCTGAAAGTAAAAGAGATGGAGTGGAATTCGGTTATACAGAAGCAAGGCAGCCTACCCGTTAAATAAAATGTCTTGTATTACTTAAGATCTCACCAGATAGAAGAGGGCTACATGGTCGTTTTCAACATACAGATGATGTTGAGCTGCCAGTATAATATGGTGAAGAAGATTAAAACAAATTTGGGGTGTACTGATGGAAGTATTTCAATCAGAAGTTTTAATACTATTGCAAAAATCACTGATAACACTTCCTTTTAGGTGCTGATCAGCTCTAGTAAAGAAAGGTTAATTCAAAATAAAACAGGTATGCAGCATGACAACTAAAATGATCAAAAGAAAGTAGAAGCTGTTACAGAAGTGGTAACTGGAAGAATTTTGTTTGTATAGCCTGGTAAAATAAAGGTTGATAGAATGAGGGGGAAAAGATTATTGTTCATAAAAATGACATACTAGGTAAACACCATGAAGCAGGGTTTCAGAAGGGTGATAGTAATAGAGCAAATGAATATGAAGTACCCATGAATAAATTTAGCTAACATTATACAAAGCTTCTTAATCTGGAGAGCTGTGATTCCCTGGAATCACAACCTTTATTCATTATTATAAGGGCAAAATCCTAAATTATTTCTGAGATGAAATATCATAATGGCGATATAATTTTTACACTGCAACATATACAACAGCAGGGTACCAGATTAATAAACAGAGGAACCTGTCCTGATTTCCAGTAATCCCTGCCAAATTAATTTTTCCTATAATTCTAAGATAAACCATGTGATCAAAATAGAGACTAATTTTAGCTCTCATTGGAATCACAGGTTATTTCCACAAAATGGTAGAATTCTTGCCAGAACATTCTTAAATTTCAAAATCAAATGGCAAAATTGTGAACTAATTTCATAAAAGAAAAACAGCATTTCTTATTTTTTGTGGTAAACCCTGGACATAGTACTTCAGGTTCAGTCTTATAAGTATCTAGTAAAGTGCAATAATCACTTCTTTCCACCTGCTGGCTACACCCATACCAATGAACCACTGGATGGTGAACTTCATCATCCCATACTTCACCACTACATGGGTGCCCTCCTGGCTCATGCTCAATTTCTTGTCTGCCACCAGATCCATTTTCCAGAGCCAATATCTATCCAGTTTGTACTGTTGCATTGGATTATTCTGTCCTAAACACAGGATTTCACATTTTGCCTGCATTTTGCCTGAACCTCCAGCTGTTTGAAAGCCTTCTAAATGGCAGCCCTGCTCTGCTCTCCAGTTTACCACTCTCAGTTCAGTGTCATCAGTGGATTTGCTGGCAGTGCATCCTATCCTACCATTCAAGTAATTAATGAAGATGTTAAATCAGCTCCAGTATCATCCTTTGAGGGATGCCATTTGTAACTGGCTGCCAGTTAGATTTCCAATCAAATCCAATTTTTTTATGCTCTTCATGCTAGTTAACAGTTTCATTTCCAGCTGGGCTTTGAACTTCATAATTCTGTCATGTATCTGAAGGAGGCTTATAATTTATTCTTGGTTGCATGTCTCCATTGTTGCAAGTGAATATAATTCTGTGCATATCATATACGTCTGTCTGTATATGTACATATACACGCATATATGTATCTAGACCTATCTCAGGGAAGTAGAGATTGCTATGACGGAAGAGTTTAAAATACTGACAGATCAGGCCATTCTTACTGGATTCAACGTAACCTAATGTTGAGTATCTTCTGATTTGCGTAGCTGTAATTTCTGGTTGTCTCAGTCTTCTGCTTTGGCTACATTGCTGCCATAACAGTTTTCTTTTGCATTGGAGCTCAGTGATGACTTCACCAATCATCCAGACTGCCTCTGATTACACCTGCACATTTTCTTGCACAATGGAGCAGACTGCCTCTGTGTTATAAGGAATTTATCTCTGAAAGATCAGTCGCCTCTCTTTTGCCCTTCAAAGCAGCCTCCCACAGATCCTGTCTGTTACTTCTCTGAACAAGCTGAAGTTTGCTTTCTTGAAGTGCTTTAATCTGCTACTCTCCTTCCTCACTTTCCTTAGCTTCGTAAAGTCTATCACCTCATGGTCTCTATGGTCAATGGGGCCATTGACTATGACAAAACCCTTAATCCTTTCCTAACTTATCAATACCTGTCAAAATGCTGTGTGCTCCTGTTAGTGCAGCACCACATCTAAGCCTCTCAGAAGGTTTTAAAAGCCAAGCCTCTTGCCACGATGGTCAATGGTCTTCTGGATTAAAACTGGTTTGGAGCAATCTCTTATATTCCTATAGTATATGGAATGTTAAACAGACCCTAGTGTTTAAGTCAGTTTGATGACAAGTTACAGGAATATCATTCTCTCTTTGTTTATCCAAGGCAAGTTTGAATATGCTAAAACTATTACATTAGATATTTGCAAGTAAATTCTAAAGATGCTGGGCCAATTCTGGGCCAATATTTGCACCAGCATGTTTATACTGATTTAGATAAAGCAATGTTCAAAACAGCCAGCAGAATCAGGGCTTTCACTTAGTAAATCTGTCAAGATGGCTATGCATCTCAAAGGTTATTTTTATATACACAGACTTTTCTCAATATGGAGTAGAAGGTTTTAGTTAGCAGAAGAAACAGGCTATATTTCTACAATGTAACTTGCGGTGAGATCAAGGGCATTCTGTTAGAAAGAACTGAAGGAAAAGAGTGTATTCTTTGTACAACAACAACCAAAAAAACCCACAGATAAGCAGAGGAAAAAAAATCCACTGAAATTTCTTAAATAAAAAGAGAATTCTCATCATAGGCATAAAATCCATTTCTAAGCTGGTGCATGGTGTCACAAGGAGCATTTATCTAGAGACAGAGAAATTCTATAGGTATAGAAATACTGGAAAATAAAGCACCCATAGGAGACACAGTATCTCATCAGAGAACAAGAAGAATAAACACAAAATTTTGCATGTCATTATCCTGTACCACTGAGGACAGCTACCAATTTAGCAAGACTATACTAATAAAACTGCAACACAAATGTGCCTCATGTTTTGATTTTTCGGAGTTTAAAACTGAAGAGAATTCTGTATCTACATCTCAAGTATATGTTAAAATATTTTCCCATGAGAAAAATTCTTATCTCTGCATAGAGCTTAATCAAGAGCTGTGTACCAGTTAAGGCCACTGAAGTTTCAAGTACAATCTCATGTAAAATATGCCCCCAGATTCTCCTCTGCTTTAGAAAAAAAGTCCCATGCATGAACTGAACTCCTGAAGCATTTATTCCATTTATTCTCAGCTTTCACTCAGCCAGTATGTCAGCTGAAGTAGGATATGAAATCTTTCTGAATGTGCGCATGTACTAAAGGAAAAATTACTGGAATTCTGCATAAAATGCAAAATTAATGGACCCTATATCTGAATGAGGACTTACTGAAAACAGGGAGGGGGGAGGGTGAGGGGTGGGGAAGGAGAATAAACTGAGCAAAATTTGTGTGGTTTTTATTGTGATATAAATAGTTATAGCTTGACTTTCTCAGCCCAAATATTTTAACTACAATGTAATTACCCTAGAATTTTAAAGATTTTGATCTGCAATTTTCTCCATACTTTTAATAATTATCATGGAATTGTAAGTTTTTATTCAAGTGAGGCATCCATTAAGAATTGGCCTAATAAATAGATATTCTGACCTCCATTTGTTTTATATCTGTCCAAATGAATGTGGCAAATCAAATTTAAATTCAATGCAGAAAACCTAAGTAATTTCATAGCGTATCAGTAATCATAAAGATGGAATAAGAACTTGTTTTATCTTCATGCTCTTAACATATTAATCTGTCAGCAAGTATCTATTAGATAGTTATCTCAGGTTTGTTTGCTTTTTTAAAAATTATATAAACATCCACGTTATTTTAAAATATATGCATAGCAAGCAGGAGAGGAGTAAGTCCAAGAGTAGAACAAATTAGTGCACTTTGTATTAATGGAGTAATTATTTATCACTCATTAAAAAGCAATTAGTAAAACATTGTTATTTATGATAAGTAATAAGCAGCATGCTGCTAAACAGTTGGCAATAGAAATTAGAAAGTAATAATATTTATTAGTTGTAAAATGAATTAATTTACAATTGGGTGTCTTCAAATGTTTAGCATAGTTTTTGTTTGGTTTTAGAGTGATGACAGTTAAAACATTTTTATTAATCTGTTCTTTATGAAAATTAAAGAATTTGCAAGTACTCTGCTTCTGTTCATATGACTTCATTGTCCTGCATCTGTCACTTAGATATGCATGTTGTCTTAAACTCTCAAACAAGTGAACACTATCGATTATTGTCCCCCATCCATCTAACCTCAGCTGTAGGTCTCCAGTTTGTTATGCTGCAGAAGAGTTTTCCCTATTAGCAAATAAATCTTAATAAGTATATTGTGTTAATAAATCATTTATACTTATGGACATTTTGGGAAGGGCAAAAGCTCTCGGATATTTATTTACATGTAAATATTCAACACTGAATTTTGCAGTATCTTCCTTTGGGACTGAGGCGATCACCTCCCTCCCGCCCCCTCCTTATTTCTTGTTTTCCTTACAGTATAGGAGTCTTACTGCATAGTTTTCTTAGAACCTCCACACCCATATGCATTATAGTGTACAGATTAAAGAACATTATCATAGCAATAGATATCTAAGCTTTCTGAAGATTAAAGTGGGATAAAGTACACTGATTTAAAATCAGTATGGTTGGTTAAGTTATAATTTAATTTCGTCATTTCATTTCATTAACAGTAGATTTGAGATACACTGATTAGCCAAGAATAGGGCCTGTATGGAATTTTTAAAATAAAATATACAAATATCATGACGCCAGATAATTCCTGCAGAAGTTCTTCAGGAAGAAAACGATGGTTTTGGCCTTTTTATACTTGTTTGGCAGTTCGAGTGGGTAGGATGTAGCAGATTTTTAGGTTAAATTTTCTTTTCTGCCTAAGAGATTTGAACCTGCATCTCCTACCTCCCACGAGAGGACCATTACAAACAACCTATATGCACCGCTTGTTGGAGCTGTTCACTTGCAGAAAAGCAAGCAAAGATTAATTGGGCCCAGGGGAAGCACTACACTGTAGCTTGGTTTATCATGGAAAGGTATAAAACTTAACTGTAAAAATCTCAGTTGATTACCCTAAATGATAGGGTCTCAATTACGTGTTTGCATTAAATAGTTATTAGGTAAAATACATGGAACTGGGAACAGGGTAAGAACTCTCAAAGGAGAGTTTCAAATACACTGCAAAGTTCTGCTTCCACTAGCACACTCTAAGTCCCAAGAACCCTGTAGTTCTGACTGTCCAGTAGTGCAGTTTAAACAGGAGGGATGGAAAACAACCTCATCTAGCATCACTTAATTCACTGGAATCAGGACACTCATGGAAAGTACAAGCTTTGGTCTGAGCTATCTCAGATAAAAAAGGAAAAACTGAACCCATGTTTTTTACTTTCTGGGCAATTTCATAACAATTTCCTTCAAATTCTAAGTATTGTACCAGTCATTTTCTTCTACTACATTTTGGTTTTTTGTTTGTTTTTTTTTTTTTTTTTGGTATGGAACTGCTTTATTTGAAATTAATTAATTTGTCTTGGAATACAATACAATACATGAACTCTGAACAGTGAATGAAAACATAAGTGATATAAGGGGGTTTGAGCTACTTGATGTTTTCATGATGGTAATTGGAAGCATTCATGCAGTTAGTATGTATCAGCTGGAAGACAGTAGTTACAACCAACTAACAAAGAGCCTGTGAGTGCTTTTAATCGATTTTGACCTAGCATGTTACCCTTAACCACACTGCTTCATCATTGCACAGAAAGAGAACTCAAGGGGAGCTCTTGGAGTTTGGAGAGCAACCTCGGCTGCGGCGCAGCAGTTAAAAATGTTTGGCCTTTCTCAGCCTGTGCCAGTGCTGTCCATTCTACTCCCATACAAACCTGGACAGGCCACCTCAGCCTTTCCCTTGTTTGCATACACAGAGTACAGTATAAAAAATTTGGGTCCCTTTGTGGGAGCCACTTGATCTGTCAAGTGTGGTTCCAAAGAATGTTTATCATTCTTTGCCCTGAAGTATTTCCTCTCTGCATTACATGGCTGAGGGTTCCGTTCAAACAGAGAATTCTCATATTCTGCCAGTATTTGCACTACCAAAAAATATTTGTGTTCTTCTAGCATTTAGTTCAGACAGAAAAAAACCAAGACTGGAAAAGTGTTGATTTAGTTAAAAGATAATGAAGCATAATTATAACCAGAGAAAACAATTGTTCTATGAACATGACTTGTCTTATTAAATTAACTAATCAAGAGGAAGCAGTAGTTCCATGTCAGACTTACAACTACAAAACAGATTTTCTAACAATAAATTCAATTATGTCCAGAGATTTACTTCCTAAAGTGAACTATTTTGTGACTTTTCTGGATAAAATAATTTTAATAGTGAATTGTATTAAAAATCATTACAGACAGAAAAATATTAGTTATATGGGAAGCTGAGGTATTCTTAAAAACAAAACAAAACAAAACAAAACCAAAACAAACAAAAAAAACCCCAAGAAAAATAAACCACCAAACCCACCAAAACAACAAGTGAGAACAAATAAGAGATGAGAGCTAGCCCACTTCTATAGAAAGACCAAAAGAAAGACTAGTACAAATGTAGACTTCCCCAACAGCTATAAGTTGCAAACCTAGGTATCACAAGTAAATCCAGTGTGTGAGATACATCCTTTTTTCTGTAAGATAAATTAACTTGGAAGTAAGTTTTTCACTCTATCCATTTTTGGAGGGTTGAGAAGCGATCCAATCTTAAATTTTGCTAAAAATTATCTCATATTAAGCAGTTTTGCCAATGAGTAGATGAGAATCTAAAGTAAAGTCTACCATAATAATTGTGACAGGTCTGTAAACTCCTAATTATCAGCACTGAGCCAGGTATTTAAGCAATTTGGATTTGCAAATGATCATACAATGATATTAGTAGTATTTGTATATATATTATATCCAATTAATTGAACTAGAAAACAAAGGCTTTAAAGTGAGAACTTTAAAAGCTAGAAAATACATTGTGTGTATATATTTTAAACACCTCCCTATCTTTGTTCAATCTATGTCTTCTATTTTACTAGTCCCCAAAAATCTTTCTCTATTTTTCTTTGTTTCTTTCAACTCTACCAAATTGTAATAAAAGTATACCCCATGCTAAGAGTCCCCCTTTCCTCAGCTGACACCTTTGATTTCCTTCACTCTCAACCCATCTTTTCTTCATTTTTCTTTATTTTCTCAATCACTCAGCCCTCGTACCAAGATATCTTTCAAGTGATACACAGCATGAAAACTTTTAGACCATTTATTTAATGCTTAAATAAAATAATATTCAGCCAGAAATAAGATTAAATAACAGAAAATGAAAACCCATAATGTGTATTATCTTCTGACAAGCCTGAGTTGCATGAGAAATTTTAAGTACATCAAATCATTAAAAAAAAAAAAAAAGATCAAGACAGATGAAGACATCAGTCTTCAAAATTAGGAATGCCTGAGACCCCATTAAAACACAAATTTTTTACTTACTTAAAGTTTAATGAAACTTAAACAGAAACCCCAATACCTAGCTTTTCAGAATTCCCTTTGTATCATGCAATTAGGGAAATTATCTCAAGAATTCAAATAAGTGAGTGATTACACCGCTATGTCTTTGAAATCAGTCATAGTCCATAGTTAGCAAATTTCCAGAAAATTTTGAATATCATATCATTGTATTGACACTTGTTTCTTTTCATTTTCTCCCTCCCCGATTACAGTATTATACATAAATAATAATATATATGTTTTTATTACAAAGGCTTTCTTTTCTCATTGTGCAAAGAATGGGTCAAACATGCTGTATATCAATTATTTCATTATAAAGTGATATGTATCAATATGCATATGTCTCATAACTTTACAAGTTGATCTACATATCGAGAAAGAAAAAAAAAAAGCCAGAAAGCTGTGCTGTCACTGAGCAAGTATATTGCAGAGATGCTTGTCTTTCTGCCAACACACAAAGCAAGTTTACTGCATCTCAACCAGTGAAATCTGACATAAAGCACACCACAGTTAAAAATACATGATGATCTAAATGCGTGATTATTTTAAGAAACTTACACAACATGGAGATACGAGAGATGAGCTTTGAACTGTTATAGAGGCATTATTGTATTGGGTGGATCTGGAACATGGAAGGTTTGGTTTTTTTCTGTGATGCTAACCTGTTTAGATCAAAAGAATAATGTGCAATTTCACTTTAATTAATAAGCAGATAGACCACAGGAAAGTAAGCTAGCTTATAATTTGTGCAGTTAAGTCATTATTAGTGAAGATTTCAGTTATAAAGACAATGCTAATTTCTTGGGTCACCGTTGAAATGCATAAGTTCTTTGAGACAGAAGAGGGCAAAATTCAAAATTAATGGACATTGAACAGCTATAAGTATATAAACAGAAAAAAGTTTTTAGAATTTTTATTAACAAGGTGTGTAAGACTGAACAAATCTAGCTTGTCTATTTTGGATCTAAGTAGCAATGTCACATCAAGTAAAAACCACAACAATAATTTTCCTGTTAACTGAGCGAATTTGTGCTGTAGCCAGAAAAAAACCATCACAGTCAAAAAAGAAAAAAAAACCAAACAAAGCCACTTTCCAAACTAGAGACAATTTATCAACTTTCTGGTCAGCAATATTAAATAGCATATATTTATTCTTCATCTCACACTTAGAAGACAGTTTTCCTAAGAAGAAACATATCTATAATGGGTGTTGTATTATGACACAAAATGGATTCTTGAGGAGACCAGATACAGAACTCTTGATTCATAGAAGTCTGTGCAAATGTTTGTCTGTGCAAATGTTTCTGTGGATTTAGAAATACACTTTTTGCACGGTTGCATATTGTCAAACAATGCTTCATTCAAATTCAGAACTTTATCTTACATTTTATATTTAGGTAGCACATACCTCAGTCTACTCCGAGCTAATTAGATGAGACTATTTATCAGCTTTGAAAACGTGACATTTCAAAATGTTTAGTCTAATTTCTATGGTTTTCTGCGAGCCAAAGAAAAGGAATTATTTCAGTATGTTTATGTTGTGATTTGTTTGCCATCATGCACATAAGAATGAAATCTGTCTTCTGTTTATAAACCTTCAAATAATCAGAAATAAAAGTAAAATAATTCAATTAAATCTCATTGTCTTTTATCAATGGAGGTACATAAACTGCCTCCTCTCTAGGTTCTAAATGTGCAACATGATACAATTTGGAAAGAAAAACCTGATCACTGATTCTTGGCTTCTGTTCCTTCTGCTGCTGGCTGCTGCACAAAGGAATGTTTTCAGCAGGCAAAAATTGACAGAAATACATAAGCTACGTTGGGAAGCAAGTTCACACTTGGCCTTTACCAGTTGGTGCATCAAGCAGATAGCTGGCCAAAAATAAATTACAGCAAACTAAAAATGTACTGATCTTAAAAGAGGAAAAAAGCCCCTCACACATGCCCCCCTGCCACATACACGTATATATAAGAGGAGGTGCAAGCTCAGAAGCGGAACTCAGGCAGAAAGAGAATAAAACCAGTACTAAAATCTTTAATATTTTTTCTCCCATCTTTGTACTATTTTTGCTTGTTTCACTTCAGTCAGACACAGCTTTCCTCAACTAATACCGAGCTCATTTGTACCCCTCAAAGGGCCTTGTTTTCTACATCACCTCAGGCATTAAGATTTTTTTTATATTAATCACAGCTGTTTCTTATAGCCTGTAGAATGCAGAAAACAGAAAGGGTTATTTTTGTTGGTTTTGAAACAAAGCCATTCACTCTGAAGCTTCAGAAAAAAAATGGAAAGATTTGGAAGATCATGTTCAGCAGCAGTAGTATTTTCTGACATAATTATTTCAAGAAGTTGTAATGATTTCATAATTAGGGAAATGATCTCTTGACTTCTGTTCCTAGCTCTTACCAGAGATGACTGAAATCTAGAATTTAACAAAAATTGTAATTCATTGACCTTCATGGTACCTAAAGTTTGCCAATTTGTTGAAAAGTTAAAGTAATTTTGTCTAAATTTTAGGAAGTTTTAAGACATGACTAATTGATGACTTTTGTTGAACAAATATTTGAGGTACTTAGCCATACATTTTTTAAAACTTTGAGAAAATCAATATATATTCAACCGGTGTGAAAATCAAACTTTCAAAATCACTTAAATGCTGCTGTAAAACAGCTCTAAAATGTCCTTCAGCTCACTTTTTAATAATCTATTAATACACTATTAATCCAATATTATGTATGTCTGCCAAGGAATGCTAACGGGCCCCAGAGTCCATTAGCAAGTAACATTGTCCATAGCCGGTCTATAACAAGTGCACTTGTTATTCAGCACTTGGGTTAACTAACCAGGTCAAAATTCTTCTGAAGATGAACTGTCATTTATTATCAAACCAGCATTTATTATGAAAACAGCAGGTAAACTGAGTGTATACTCCCAAATTATCTGAATTGAATGGTTAAAAGATCTCAAAGGCTATGCTCTAATTATAATTCTAGCAGAAGAGGATATTTAAAAAAAAAAAATAGCCTCAAATTTTATGGATCAGACTTTGCACAGATTAAGTTGCAATTCTAGAAAAGGTGAATAGAATGAATCCAACTTTAGAAGCTGCTGACTTGTAATGTTCATTGTAAATACCTCACATGTAAAGGACTAAGTTAAACAAATGTGGACTTCAATTATTAATAACTGATTCTGTGCATGTATAATCATTGGATTTATTGGGTTTTGCACTTTAAAACGACTGTCTTTAGCATCAAGAAAAATAGTAAAATGGTAATAAGAAACACCCCTAAAACATTTTAAAGAAAGAAGAAATCACTTTTTTTACTCTCCTCCCAAAACTTAGTATTATAAATGTGAAGATAGATATCTCAAAGGACAAACAAGATTTTCCCCACCCAACCAACTAACCAACCAAAAAAAAATAATTTGTTTCCTCTTTGCCTAAGGTTACAAATCATCTTCAGGACAGAAGTTGCATGCAGTGATAGATTTATACATAAGCCCTTGGTAGTGTAAGTGGGAAAGCATAACTAAACCTATGAACTGCAGAAATACAAGCATAAGACATAGATAGCTTGCATCTTCAGTCATTTATACTTAAAGGGAACTCCACCAAGAAGGTCAAAGCATCCAGAAAGAGATGACCATTCTAAGACAACAGACTTCCTACTCATAAAAAGTACAATTTGATGAATGTTGTTAGTTCTAGGATGTTCCTCAGAGAATTTTAGTGGCTCAGAACTGACGTGTTTTGACTATCTGATGGCTGTTCAGTGGCTTTTGAGAAACAAGGTCATTAGTTTCCTTTAGTTACAAGTTTTTCTATGGTCCCTGTAAAATACTTTCTGAAACCATGATAAAGACAAATGGGTTTATCTTATTCCTTCGGTGCAGAGAGTTTTATTACTGCTAGTTCACACAGAAGGAAGTCAAAAAAAGAGAATGTGTGAAGACTCCTCACCCATTTATGTCAATTATGTTTGCAAGTGAGATAAGAAAGATCATTTTGATTAACCCAGCTGACTTTGTGCTATGTTGTTTTGTTTGGAGTACTTACATGCTTCTTTTTCTATTTTCACTCATGATGTTTTTTTCATCCAGTGTATGAAGAAAACAAGCTGCTGGATGTTCCCATGCTTTCTACAGCTGCTGGACTTTTGTCCATGCCACAAAACTAGTAGCTTATGAAAAATATTCTAGAACATAAGATGCTACTTTTAAAACATAATGAGTGAGAAAATTGCAAAATTTTCCTCTAGACTTCAATTCCTCTGCCTGAAGATAATTTATTTATCTAAATGTCCACTTTGCATTGAGCAGGAATCAGCTGATAGGGCTGCTTATTCTGGAAGTATATTTAGATTGTCTTGCAACAAAACTTGCTGGGTTATGATAGCTACTGAAAACTTTCACTAAGATAGAAAAGATCGGAGGCAGAAATATTAATGTTAATAACTAGACTAAGGTATTGTACTTCAAAGTTATATCCAATATTGTATAAGTAATACAAATAGATTATGGTTTTAACACAGTAGAACAGTTCCATACTTTCATTTGTTTGCAGCTACTTCTTTAAGTAGTTCCCACACTAACTACATCCTTTGCATTCAGTAGCCCTTAGGAAACAAGGTCTTGGCTACGTTTCAAGTGTCATTTAGTTCTTCAAAAGAACTTATTTAGCATATTTTCCTGCACCATTTGAGGAGCTGCCAACCTCACCACATTCAATTTCCAATGAAAACTTTTTAAAAAATTGGATTTCTCATCTCACATTATCATACATCAAGCAGAGCTTCAGTAAAGATGTTAAAAAATTGTAAACAGCATTCAACGTGAAACAACATCCTGGGTTTATCAGAAACTGGAATGTAGTAAGCTTTTGTCTTTTGTATTTGGGGAAAAATTAGTGAATACTGAAATAAAACTAAGCTTCAAGCTTTAATTGCTTTCAAAGTATTTTTAGTTCAACGATTCTTCTGAAAACACAGCAGGACTAGTCATCATAAAGCAGTTAATTTTGTACATATGACCCTAATTGTTTGGCTAAGTCAATTCTTTGGTATTTCATTCTGTCTGAACAGTTTAAGAGGGAGTCACCAGCAATTTATTACTGCACATTGTGCCTTTGTGAATTCTGCACTGCTAACAAGGTAATGAATACACCATGACTATGGTAGACAGACACACTTGAATCATCAACCACAGCACAGGAGAATTCAGTACCTTCTAGACCGTCACTAGAACAATTTGTGGATTTTTGAAACACTTCTTAAGAAAGAAGTATTAGAACAATAATTAAAGACATTACAATCACTTATAAACTTAATGGGAAAATAAGCATCTCTAACAGTGACAAATGTCATTACAGTCCTCAGTTATGGAACACCTCTCCAAAATACTTGATGAAGGTCATAATATATTTAGATTTTCAAAAGAAAAAAAGTCAAAAACCTTTCACAGTATAGAAGGATATTAGATACCTGAAATCTAGTTATATAAGTGCTAGCTGTTTGCTTTGGCTCCCTTTATGATTAATGAGGTGAAATAGGTAGCTCCAGAGGATAGTACATCCCAACTATACGAAGACCATTAGATATCTCTCCACTGACTATGGAAGAAGTATAAATAGATTATTTTGAGACAACACATTTTTAAATAGATTAATTATGCTCTGTGATACTAATGAATAGTAAAAGTGAATTCCTGCTCTGAAATTTCAATATTGGCTAGGACAGAAAGTACA
>JAVJGI010000063.1:47766467-47802655 GCA_035590275.1 Ibycter americanus
TTTCAATATTGGCTAGGAAAGAAAGTAAAAAAAAAAAAAAACAAAACAAAAACCTGTCATTGAATTTCACCGATTTGCCCAATAGCTTATGATAGTTCTGGACTGGTGTAATTAAAAACAGCAAATGATGATCTGAAGAAGACAACCACCAAACAGACAAACAAGAAGATATCAATTTGATCTGCTGGAGAGAATATTGAAAATCCTGAAACAGATTTAATGAGAATACTGGATGCATAGTACATACTTGTATATAGGTCCCAATAAACGTAAAAAGTAAACTAAAAGAAATATAATTGCATTGTTCATCTATACTGTTAGTTTCTAAACTTATGGTAAGCACTCAGAATTTGGACCAATGTATATAGAGAGCTCAAAATAGACTTCTATTCAGTGTCAACTGACAGTCAAAAGGCATACAAATTGTTAGCTTGGAAATTCAGCTGGGACAAAACCTACATAAGTAGGTTACTAGCATGCAGCTGGAATGTCCTTGAGTTTCATTATTACACTTTCACATTCATATTTATTTGCAGTTATCCATATTTAATACAGATATGTGTTTCATCTGTTAGGCCAACATTTGTTTGAGGTAAAAGTCCTTTGTGGAGCTGGTACTGTTTCTATTAGTCACCACTAAGAAGCCCAGCAAAGTGTCCTTTTTACAAAGTGATCTGAGACTGGTCATTGACTAAGCCAGAGAATCTGGGATGCTTTATTATCCCTGAAGTCCACCAAAAGTTATACCCCAACAGGGGTGCTATGTGACCAAGGTGAAAATGCGCAAATAAACTGTTATTTCTTTATCCAAGGCTGATATGTTCTCAAAATAACTCTTAGAGAAATTAATTTATTTTTTCGTAATAACCTCTCACTCTCAAATTTCAGGTAAAATTACAGGTATTGGCTTTTATACTAGCAGGAGTATACTTTTTATTCTTGTGACATTACATTTAGATTAATTTGATCTTGAGACCTTTCAGAACAAAATTAAAATTGAACAAAAATCTGTCTTCATTTTGTAATTTAAACATTTTGCCTTAATTTGACCAATATCCAGAAATAATTTTAACCACTGCTCACTTCCAATTCCTTCAATGAATAATCCGGTAGTAAATATTTCTTTTTTGCCCAGAAGCAAAACACAGTGAATCTGCAATCAATAATTCTAATAATAGAATATATTCCCCCCCCCCCCCTTTTTTAGATCTCAGTATGGTAATTCAGTAAATAAGAACACTGTACAAACTGCCCTCCTCCTCTGTCCATCCGCTGTTTCACATTGTTAGTGATTTCTTTCATTCACATCTCTTAAAAGTGGAAGAAATAGAAGAAATGAGGTATAAAACCACAACATCAAGCACCAGAGCTGTAAAAAGGTGGTGTACCTGTGCCATGCATGGACACAGTTGAGAGACATTTTGTTTCAGGTATATCTAGTAATTAGTGTGTTAGAAGAAGAATTTCTGAAGGAAAGATTAAGTTAAAGGAAGAAATAGATACACACCATACAAAACCACAGAAAAGCACATGCAAGGTGATGTAGGTTTTCCTTTAAACACTTGAAAGATAAGCAAAAAGCAACTTGGAGTTGTTAGAAAATTTGCACCCTCAGAGAAAATTTAAAAAGCTGTAAACGGAACACCACCTTGGGCACTGCTGTATTTAACTTTTATGAGGAATAAGTGTATTTCCACATTGCTATTTTTAGGCCATATTATGCTTTTTTGACATGTGTATTACATAGACAAAAAAATATCTTTAAATATTTGGAAAATTAGACTGTAGAAAATGCTTGCTTACCACTTCTGTGCATACAAATGTCGTGCATACAGTACGTACCCTTGTAAGAAGAGGAAGCCTGTGCTGACTCCTGGTAAGACCAAAACTCTCCTCATTCAGTGCTGAAAGATTGTTCCTGGCTCAAACATACATGCACTCAGCATTGAAGGTTACCACAGGTGCAACTCTGTTAGTCAGTGGAAAGGAGGGTGGGAGGCCTAATGTTTACCAATAGGAGATGCATCTGATAACACAGAGATTGTTAACAATAACTCTATTGATCAACTTCAGTCCTTGAAATCTCTCAGTAGCCTAGAATTCTCAGTTATCCGGCCATTAACATGTTTCATGACAGAAACTGCAGATATTTTTGGAGTTTCAGTTGCTTTAATGGAATGGAGACTGGTGAAAATATTCAATGAGCAAATAAATGGATCAACTGCTCAGTCCAAAGCATATGGGAATCAAGCATATTAAACAAAGAGCTCTGACTATTCAGCAAGATATTTTAAAATAATATAATGTACGCTCTGTAAGAACCAGAAGAAAGGATAGTTCGGTTACTTTCTAAATCCCAAAATCTTAGATGTCACTCTAAAATTTTGTATGTTTGAAACCAATAGCTAAGAATCTATGCATTAAAGATCCTTGGTTACCGTTCTGATTGGGATATATCATAAATTATAACGGAATCTTGACTGTCAAAATGGAAAAGAAGAAAATGATAAAATTATCTTCTCAATAGTTCCACACTTACCAGTACACAAGAAAGACAGAAGCTATGAGATTAAGGAGTTGAATGTCAGACCAGGTAAAAGATATAAAGAAAGTGGTCTGATTTTGTGAAATGCTGTCTCAGTTATAGTTTCCTCTGCAATTAAAGGGGCATGTATTTTTTTAAGGAACATGTAGGCTAATAATAGTCTGCAAAGCTTTACTATTAAAGAGAGCTAAGAGGTGGCAAAAGGGGAAGAGCGTATAGTAGTCAAGTTTGGGCAAGAATCAAAATGTTACCAACAAAATTAACCAAAGCATCATGAAATATGGAGAAAATAAGTAATTTAGCTGTCTACTTACACACCTAAAGAAAAGCTTTGGAATACCCTATTTTTAAGAATACATTAATTCTCTTTTATATTATTGAAAGGTTTTGCAAAGATTTACATTATTATAATTCTAAATCTTTAATGGTTGTAATTGCCTGGGCATTACTGAAGAAACAGAAAGGTGTAGGAATTTTATTTTTTTTTTTCTTAAATAGCATGTCTTCATCAGTCACCAGGTGCTTCTACAATGTCAGCTTCAGTTACTGCAAATTATTAAAGCAAATCTGAAGTAAATCCCACCCAAATGCTTGCATTGTGGATGCCAGGTCCTTACTACCAACTATTTTATTCTTACAGTTCTGTTCCTAATTGTCCATATGGGATGGGTTATTGTCAGAATTGGGTTAACAGATTCTCTGGCTTCCATTACTGTTGTCATGGTAGCTCCAGGTGTCAGGTTGGGCTGAAGAAGTCAAAAGTGTAGGTGTCACGCTAAGGGGGAGGTTTTCCTTCCAACCCTTTATGTTCAGCTAGTCTGCCAACATTCCAGGAAAGACCCTTGTACCAGACCAGCCTGTCAGAGCTTGCTACAGAGACTCTACTGGACAGCACACTGCATCAGAGGGTGATTCGCCTGTCCTATTCAGGGATCCACAGTGACAGATTCACTAGTTAGATTATTCAAGTTTCTGGAATCACACAAAACAGATCTCAGCTGAGAATTTTTTATTTTACAGATTCATGACAGATCAAGGTTCGAGATTGCTGTTGATAGTACACTGACTGCAAGAACAAGCGTGAAATATTATACACACAAAATCTAATCACTAACAAAAGCCAGTTGGAGTTAATCATTAAGTGTACATGGAGTGTAGTATAGTTCTTACTGGATATGCCTCCTTGCAGGGGAGTGGACAGGTTTGGCCTGTCGACCAATCCCAGCCATTACGATGGAGTCTTCCCCAACTTCTCCCCTTCCTAACTTACTTTTATATTATTTCTTTACTTCTAGGTGGAGCTTGAGTGACTCTAGTCATATATACTTTTGTAACTGATAGGTGTAAACTTCTCTCACTTTACCTTTAAAGGTACAGTCAAACAAAAATATAAAGCGCATGCTCAGTGAGGGGTGGTGTACCTTGGAGGCAGGTAGCTTTGAGATGGAGATGTGCTTTGGTATTATAATGAGATTGTAATGAACAAAGTTCATTCAAGGAAAGTGATTTGCCACAGTTGGTGGCTCAACAGTCAACATTTTCCCTTATCTTCCTTGCTTGACAGCTACTATGCGGTTTACCAGTACATGGTACAATCAAGTTCCCCTTCCTGCACAGAGTACAACAGGGCCTGGCCTTGGTGTCTTCACCCCACACCACACCACCACCCCCCCCACCACCACCCACCCACCCAAGTTCAGTTCAGTTCCTCTTAGCATGTGCTAAGGTTGCAGGTTGTGTTGCCTGAGGAAATACTGGGGAGTAGATTCAGTGCATACCAACTCCATCCCATCCTGGAAGTAGCAGCTGCAGTTTTACCCTGAAATTTCTTTATTGTTATAACTTCAGCCATTTTTCCACAAGTACGTTTCTGGGACAATGCCATAGAACTATAGAAGAGCGCTACTTGCTTATTGAGAGGATTTGCAAGGGTCATATCCTAAATTAGAGGATATTGACTCCCATAGCCTTTATGCAGAATCTCTTGGAAAGCTAAACACAGCAAAATAGACTAATAAATAAATGTTACGATACATCCATATTTAAGGTCAAGTAACAGAAATAAAAAAAATTTGCATAATAAACACAAAACCTAGCCTGGTAGAATTTACTGTGAGAAACAATGATTCTGAAAAGAACTCATGGATAATGATGAATGAACTCTCAGTGCTGTGCAGTGTCCAAAATAAAAAATGTAATCCTTGGATGAGCAAAATAGGAGAACACTGAGTAAGATTAAGGAGAACATATAACCTCTCATTTGGCGTTTGTTGACTACTACTATAACAATGGTGTCCATAAATCAGAGCAAATGTTGATAATATGAAGAGAGCCCTACAATAAAAGAAGCTCAAGGAGCTACTGTAGCAACCTAAGAAGAGCATAAACTTGGAAATGAAAAGTAAGAGAGAGCTTTATGAGCTAGTAGCCATCAACCAGGTGGTTAACTTGGTTCTGCAGTGGTTATCACTGAATGTAGATTAGTACAGACTAGATCAGAATGCCCATTGGTTAACAAAGACTGAATTCGCTATTAAAAAAATCAGCTGCTGTCATGGTGGATTGTCTGTAATTGTGCATTTTTTATTCAATATTTTTTCTAAAAGAAACACCAGTTCAAACAGAAACTCATTCAGATTCATCAAAAAGTCAGGAAGCCAACAGAAAATAAAGTGCACTACTATGCATAGGCTGCATCTCCATTAATTAAAGGATTTTAAAACTGGGACAAATTCTAAAGTAGTGCATATCTTTATTTATATCTCAGCAGAAGCTCTTCCTAACTGATTGTTTTCCTTGGGTGCCCATATTCGCACTAACAGTAAGCAATTGTATCCCTCTCTCCCTCCGGTAGTGACTGAAAAAAAGAAAACTCTGGACGATGCAAACAGAAAACTGCATCTCAGTCCTGTCCTTGCTATACCTATCTCAGAAAAGGACCTCCTGGCTTATAGATTTTTATGATGAAGAATTTGCTAAAAGAGCATGTTAGGCAAACCAGGAAAAGATTTAATAGGAGAACCTGGTAATGAAGGATTACAAAGTCCAGTGGCACAAACACAACATGGACGAGGTAAATCTCTTTTCTACTACCTTTTACAGCTTGATTTTTGAAGGTAGAAATAATTGCTCTGAGAAAAACAAGCTTTTATTTTATTCTTCCACCTCCAAGCACTCCAGAACGCATTCAGTTATCTCAATGGTTCTCCAGCCTTGTTGCCCATCTAGCTCTCAACAGGACTGTAGGCTTATTCAGAGTGAGGCCAAGTTCTATGAGCATTACAGATTTCCATAGTGCTCATGCATGACTGTAAAGATATCCAAAGACCATATATTTTTGCCTTTCTGACCGTTTTTACAGTTTTGTCAAAGTTTACTGTCTGTAATAATGATAACAGGATACTTGTATTGATCCTGACTGGAAGACTGCTGCACGTTTAGGAGCTAATGATTCACATAACAGTTAAGCTGAACAGGCGCAGGCCTGTGCGGGGCTGTGCTGCACACACAGTGTGGCCCTTGGGCCTGTGCAGAGCTGTGCTGCACACACAGTGTGGCCCTTGGGCCTGCAGGGCTGTGCTGCACACACAGTGTGGCCCTCGGGGCTGTGCGGGGCTGTGCTGCACACACAGTGTGGCCCTTGGTGCTGTGCGGGGCTGTCCTGCACACACAGTGTGGCCCTCGGGGCTGTGCGGGGCTGCACAAGTTACTTGGTTGCAGAATAACCTCAGTCAGCTCATCGTAACAGAGAAGCCTTGCAGGCAGCTCCCACTTGGTACCAACAATTATGTCACCTGTGTGGCCTTACCTTTATTTAAAAGGGTATCAAGGAGTTGTCATGAGAACATCCTTTAGGGAAAAAAGTTGTTTTCTGGTAAGGAAATTCTATATTAGCTCGAGGGACCATAAGGGAGGGCTTCTCCCCATGGACAGCATGCTTTCTGCGCAGCACACAAATGTGGGGTGCTCAGCATCTGATGGGATGCAAGATTTACTCACTATATACTCACAATCTATATTCCTTTATTACTCTGTTTTATTAAACACTGCCACTTTATTATGCCACTTGTTGTCAGGTCTTTCTTACTGAGATGTGGAGAGAACCCTGCACATCATCTCTCACCTCTCCTCATAGCACTTCCCCCTCCCTGTCCCAGTTCAGAGCAATATTAGTGAAATGGGAAGGGTGCGTTATAGCCCTCTTCTCAAAGTGAGAGTTCTCAAAAAGGCAATGTAATGGGTGAAGGAAATGAAAAGAAAATTTGTATTTCTTATTTTTCCCTTAAAGCTTGTGCTGTTGAACAAGTGCGAAGAGCATACCAAAAATGTGAATCTGAGGTAGGTTGGGGAATTCTTTCATTTCACATTATAGCAATGTTCCATTGCAAAAAAAAAGTAAAATTGTATACTGTTAGATTACCTAAAAAAGCCTCGCCTTAAGCAGTGAGGCTAGCTAAACTCTAGAGGAACTAAATGAACAGAAATGCATTGAAACACTTCTTAGACATGGATTGCCTCCATGCTTCATTCTGTAGGATAATGATGTCACACTAGAAACAAATTTCAGTATCTTCTGTGCTTTCTCATATCTCATGGTGGTGGTTTGTGGGAACAGTGTCAAGGGATTACACCTAATACAGGAAGGATATACTCAAGGACACTAATGGGCTCTTTCAGGAATGTTTTTCCTGAAGAATTTAGACTGCAGATTTAAAACACCAGAAGCTAGCAGAAGATATACTTAAAATTGCACATTTAAATGTATAGCTCCTCCCACTAAAAAAAAATAATGTAATTGTTTAATGTAGCATGCATTAGCTGTAGTATGCCTCTAAGCTTGAGCCTATTATTATTAGGCTTCTCAGTTAAAGCTGAAGAAAACAAGAAAACCTATAATTTAACAATATATCTGGCAAATTCTGAATTCTGTATCAAAAAGCAAATGAACAAACAATACCTGCCTGCTCCCCCTCCACAGGTCTTTGGATTTCAGAATTGTATAAAGCACGTCTAATTATTTCTCTATATAAAAGAGCAGGCATTCATTTTGCCGTACTGCGCTACTTCCTTGCCTCCAAATCACATTTAATTATAGAAATGGTAAGCCACAGTACATGGCATGTTTTTCCTGATGCTCAACAGAACTAATTCCAATCCTATCATTAGATTTCATCTACTTAGTGATCAGCCACTTGTTAGCTTTTCTTGAATTATTCTTTCATTCATGAATAAGGTTTGTTTGGTTTTATGTCAAATCCTTATAAAATTTATTTTAAAAGCACAGAGAGGAAAATATTTTGTTCCTTACATGTATTTATTTTACAAAAATGTGTCTGAGACTAATTTCTATTAGAAATGTGTGAATGGAGTTTAAGCCCTTAATATTTGTACAGTCTCTGAAAATGCAAAAAGACATCTGTTATATAGGTACTACTACCATTGAAATAGCACACTCTTTTTCCCCCTCTACTAAGTGGAGCATTTGGAAAGTAGTTAAAATTTCACTACCGTTTAGAGTAGATATTTATCCCATTCCTGTGCAAGACAACATGTACATCTGAGTTTCAGATGTCGGTCTTGCAGTTATATGTATATCTAACTTTATATCTAATAGTTTTTTTGAGTGGGTTAGATAACATCAAAGACATTAAAGTATCTTTTAAAATCCAATGGTATACAATGTGAATAGAGATAATTCTTGATTTATATGTAACTTTTTTTGTGTGCATATGACTCTTGGAAAAGACACCTGAAGTATATAATTCAAGCCCATCACTTTTGAATAGTTAGTCCATATTCAAGAATGAAAATATGTTGATATGTAATAACACAAGCTTACAAAACAAAGAAACAGAAACTCATCTGGCATTCACTAAGCCTGTTGGCATGTGCCAGTGAATTTGCAATCAGGCACGGAAACAGCCAAGCTCATGAAGCCTACATTTTTTGAGCTGTAACAGTCGTTCTATAAATTATTCTGCATCTATGTCTACATAAATAGCAAAGACAGATGCACAATGTTAGTGCCAATTTTACAAAATATTATACTGGTCAGCAAGATGCTGCAATAAATATGTTAATGATTATTAATGTCTTTGATATTCATCATAACAACATGAATCAAGATGAATTAATTTGGAGTCAATGTGACTGCAATATTAATTGCCAATGGTATCTACTTGTAAATTCAGTTTTTGAGGACAGACTCAATCTCCTTCACTCTCAAAATCAACCTTGATTTCTATATTATTCCACATGAACTACGGACTTCCATGCAAGTATTGATACAGATGTATGGTGGGGTTTTCTCCTCTTACAGTTTTTTATGTTCACAAATATTTGCAAGAACAATGGACCATTCAGTTTGTTTCTCCTTTCAGTTTTGTTCCCAACCAGCAATTATGGTAAAAAGTTTTTCACCAAATTGACTAGTACACTGTTGAACAGTTGCATGGCTGATTCTTCCTGGAGAAAAACAATACTTTCTTTTTTTTCAGTCTCAGGTACTGTCAGATAAATAAAGCTTCTTATACATAATTTGGAAGTCAATAGAAAAACTTCACATGAACAGATAGATACCTATCTATAAATATGAAATACAAGTTCCTGAGTTTCATTAGTTACATTTATAGTGAATTTAAATCATTAGAACCTGGGAGTTAGACACAGCACAACTAGATACAAATTCTTTAAGAACTAGAATATAAACTGGAAAATAACTAATTACCTTCTTAGTGTTCTTGTGGAAGATTGTAGCTACTGACTGTAGTACAGAAGAAGGAGCGAAAAACCAAAAATCAAAGCCCAAAACTCATCAGTTCCAGTTCAATACAACCACAATATAATCATTCTTTGTGGCTCTGGGTCAATATTCACTATATTTCATTCACAAAATATTAGGTTTAACAAAATCATCTGATACACTTTTTTTAAAAAAAAATAATTTGTAGTTAAACAAGTATTCTGAACATTTCAGGATCCTACCACTGTGAGTTTGCTTCAGAGAATTCTGAATCTCGCTACAATATAACTTCACCATCAGACATCAGATGACCATGCATTAAAAATGTGCATAACTGTTACAAGTACGTATGTATACGTGTATGTAGAGGAGTGCATGTATAGATACACATATACACACACGTGTTGTAGTTCTCCAATTGGACACCAGATGGTAATGCATACTAGAGCAGATAGAAAACATTATAAGCCCATAGTTAGAGCCATTGATATGGAGGTGAAAACTCATTTGTTTTTGCAGTATTTGGCATACTATACATGATAAAGTTTTTGATGGAAAAGAGATGGGGGAAATGGATGGGAATTCTTTATGTGTTTCCATTTATTTTGAAATGTAATGTGTATTTTAATCACATAGGAGTTAATTTCTGTGCCTTTTAATTTAGTTTTAACCTGTTTCTTAGCACATTTTTCTCTTCATAAGTATTGGAACAGTTCTGCTCTCTAATTTGCAATATTGTAGCACATGGAAGTACCTGAACAGGAAGCATTAGGACTTGTCCTAAGTTTTGCCATTTGTTCTGTTGAAGCGAAAATTTCCAGTTCAAGTTGCTTCTGAAGAAGCAAAATTTTATTATAGTGAAACAGTAAATGATTTTAACTAACAGAAATCTAGTAAAACCTTCAAAATTAAGGTAAAGGATTGCTTACAAAGACTGTTTAGGTTATATAACCTTAAAACAAATATTGTTTTCTGGTGGTCTTCCTCTAAACCAGTTAAAGGCTTAGGAGTTAAAAAATAATAATTTGTATTAGATTCTAAGTGAATGAACATGCAATTAAAGATGAAGTAGCTCTAGTCAATCATATTTCTTGGAGTAATTAAAATTCTTTTGATTTATGTCAAATAGTTTCCAGGTGGGAATATCAGACCTCATTAACGGTACAATTAAAACTAAAGAATGAAAAAGGTACATTAACATCTTGTAGAATTCACACTATTTTCCTGTTTCCTTTCTCCATTTGTTTTGGTTAACACATGAGTATCATAAAACCAATAACTGAAATGGAAGCAAGATAGAGATACCTTAGGAAGTACATCAAATCTGAAAAAGGAAATACCATCACCTTCGGGCTGTAGCATCTTATTCAGTTCCATAATCACAGAGGCCCAACCACATTTGCATTGCAGTTCTGCCCAAAGACAGAGGCCAAGACTGCAGTCACCAGGAAAAAAACCCAACATGTTTAAGAAGCACATAGAGGTCGAATGAGATTAGAAGATTGAGTGAAAAGGTAGAGGGAGAATGTTATACTTCTAAAAAAGTTTTATATATATATACACACACACACACACTTATATATAGTTATTTATTTATTTAACAGAAGTTTGAGTATTTACATCGATTGCAGGAAGCTCAGCATACCACACTTGACTTTTTACTGTATTAATTTTACTCTTTCTTCTGTCATCTCTAAAACTTTCATTTTCCAAGAGTTCATCGGCAGTTGCATGCTGAATTAGACAATATGAATACATTGTATGAACAATACCAATAATTCACATATACCACAGCAGAAAACTCTCATCGAGTTCACAGATCTCTGTTCAGCGTTCAGAATATTCCTAACTTGTAAATGGGTGCAACCAAAGATATTTTATTTGACACAACTAGGTCAGTTGATCTAACAGCACATTCTAATAGCTAAGCCAAAATTTTACACGTTTGTAAAGGTGCTACCAAAAGGAGAACAGCATTAAATAGCCCAAAGAGTACTGACAATTTTAATTTATGTTAAATAATGTTAAAGATATTTTAACATAAGATGCAATAAAAAAATTTCCAAGGATTCATAAGATTAAGGGAATCCTGCTATCGTGTTTTTTAAGAAGTCTAAAAATAAAATACAAAACCAACAACCAAAACCCACAAATAATCTTCTCAGTAATCAAACTACATTTTTTCTGTTTGTACAGTAGATGTGAGAACCATTGATTACTTATCAAAAGAACAGACTAATTTGCTGAGGACTGTGAGGAAAATCATTACAGGGTTTGAAGCATTGGGAGAGTCCCCTTGAAAAGCACAATTTAAAAACAGAGCAATTCTACAGAGGTTTTATAGATTTTCACTTTATCTACTAGTTTGAGCAATAGGCTTTGAAAAGTCACTACTATCACATGGAATATGATTTAATTTTATAAAACTGCAAATAATAAGTGCTACTTATTTCACAGTGCGCTTACATTTGCCTTCTAGATTTTTAACTGCTCATTGTTACTTCTTGAGTTCTGGTTTTTGATGTCATATAAAGTGCCCATTATTAATCTACAAGGAAATACAGGACATAACTACTGTTTAGAGCTGTCTAGAGAATGGAAACCCTGCAAAACCTGATGGTTAAAAGATACAGATTGAATTGCCACTCATGACACAGACCAAAAAGTATGAAGAAATTGCATGGAGTCGTGCCATTTAACTTCTACTAAAACTGCTGGTCTTTCTACAGCTTTCCTATCATACACATCTATACTCCACATACGGGTACAACCAACTTTTAGTCTATCCAATTTTGTTTCTCATTAAGTTTTAAGATTATTTCTCAAAAAATAAACCCAAACAAAAAACCACACAAAAACCCCAGAACAACAACAAAACCCTAAACACTCCCCCTCCACTAATAAAGAATACAAATAAAAACGAAAGCCAAAAAACAAACACAAAAACCTACCACTGCTGTTTTTCAGTTGATACTCATATATTAGTTTCTTAAGAAACATGTAGCTCTGGTTCAGTAGAGGAAACTGTGCTAGGTAATGAAGGATTAATTTACACTCTAAAATGAGCGAAAAAGGTTGATGGATACAATGACACACATTTAAAGCAGAGGCTGAATTTTGATCCCTTTGACAGCGAGGCTCAGTATGCCCATTGATTAATAGTACCTCACTTCACTTTCCTCCTGCTGAGAGAGAGAAAAGACAAAGTAGGGGAATCCAGAAAATATATTAAAATTATTATTTTTGCTTGTTTACTTTATATTTTTCTCCAGTTATCAGCACAGTTCCTTTCTGCTTCAGAATCTTGGTAACAAGGGGGAATTTTTCCAAAATGAGGGTGACAGAAGACAACAGCTCTACTCATTGGTCTATTAGAGTGAGTGGTCCGTGTTATCGTGTTCATGTTGAGCTAAAGCATACTGCAGTAATAATGCATGACAAACTGCTTCTTTCATGGACCTGTCATATAATATTTTCTTGCTCAGGACCCAGGCTTCCTAAATCCCAGACTTCTGCTGTGATAAGTAAGCAAATACCAGATCATCTCAGATACAGATTTGTTCTTGCACCAGAAACAACAAAACCCCCAAAACCAAACAAACACAAAAATCTAACAGTGTTAGGTCTCCCTGCTTGAGAATTTCCCACAGCACACTATATCTTATGTCAATGGACTAGGAGAAAAATCTTAAACTGTCAATGTCTAAATCTCCCCAGATGCTTAAGGCTGGGGCAGGTATTTTGTAACCGTGACTGAGCATTGCACTGCTGGACAACTCCACCGTGAATTGGTTTAGGCTGTGTAAGCTGGAGTAAATCACAGAACTGCTTTGATTTGCAGCATGAGGTCAGCTACTTAGACTGCTCCTATAGGCACCTTTGCTTCTTTTTTCAACTTAATCTGTACCTTCTTGGCTGTTTAGAGGCACAGTGCAAAGAATTAACCTCAACTTTTATCTAGATAAAAAACCCAACAACTAAAAAACACAACAAAACCCCCAAACACACACTGATATAAACTAGATTTCTGAAGCAGGAAACCGTTCACAATAATTCTGAAGTGAGAGGCTCAGTAAAGATGCCCAATTGTCATGCTGTAATTTTTGAGGATGGCATGATTTTGAAAGACAGGGCAACGTTGTTCTCTAATCTGAAGTTTGTGATATAAAGCAAAACCCCATAGATCTAAATGTTGTGTTCCTTTACATGCAACTCTCATTGCTAAATTGTTCTTTGCTAAGGATCATTAGGGAGTTTTATGTCCATAAAGTAAGGGTTCCCAGCAAAAATAATTAAAGTGTGATGTAGTCATTGTTTTGGTCTGCTAGTTTCCAGACTACATTTTGTACCTTAACGTAAATAGCAGGTACACCAGATTTTCAGTGGAATACGAAAGGCAACCCCCTCAGGTACAGCGTTTCTGATGATCCATGAAAAATGTTTGCAATGAGCTGGCAACTGACATTGATTATCATTAAAAGGCAGTGAAAACACACTAACTGTGTTGCAAAGTCTTCACTGTTAAGTGACACCAGCAACTGTGGTGTTTAACAGGAGCAGAATCTGTGCTTCTCTGAAAGTGAGGTATGATCCAGAAACCACACATCTCTGTTACTTTCTGTTCTGAGTCAGTGGCAGGTACCTGAAGATTTGGGAAAGAAGCAGCTTTTTTCCTTTCTCATTTTAGAATTAGGTTTTAGAAATATGCTGAAATCACTAACTTGTATTCAGCACGCTGAAATGTCAGGGTACGAATTCACCAGCAGACATTAGTATTTCTGTGTTATATAGCATTAGGGTGCTGACAACTGCTTGGATTTTTCATTCTCCGTCACTCAGTCATTGTCATTGCTAGTCACACTGTCCACTGACCCTGGAGTTTGCTGGCTTTCTTAATATTGACTGAGACCTGCTGTTTTCAGAACACTTGATGATAAAATTGATGAAAATCAGTTTTTGGGGGTGCAGACTGACTTTTTGTAATCTGAAGTTAAGCAGTTTCATCAGCCTGTGATTAGAGAATAGTACCATCACTTCCATTTCCCTACTACTGTTCTGCAACTAGCAGGTCATTGTGTCAATAATACAGTGGAGGGCTATGATAATTTCTCCTCCATCCTGCTGTTACTCAGTATCAACTTCTATCCCAGGAAATAAGAGCTAAAGGGGAGAGCAGGTGCCTGAATTAGCATTTTCAAAAGTGGCACAACTTTAAATGCCATAAAATTTCTCATGCTCTGAAGTTGAGAATCAAAACAAACATGAAATAGATAATAGGGTGGGGTGGTTAGGTATCACATCTGAACCTTATCAGGTAGGAAAATACACTTAGATCCTAATCAGTGACAAAATTAGCTCATTTTAGAAAATAACAGTCTTTCTACAAGCTGTTACCATACTAAATACACGTGTTAAGTTACAGTATCTATGTTTTCTTAGATTGTTAGAATACCCTTCCTCTCCCTTCAGCCCCAAAAAAGCTACCTTTGAAGTAACCTCTAGTGAAGGCAATTTCACTGGTATGGCATGTTACTTTGCATAACAGTGTATTGCAGCTATGTGTAATTATTTACTGCCTGTCACTTGAAGGGTGTAGAGGGTGAGAGGTAATAAGGTCAAGCAGAAGTAATAACTTAAGATGCACTACATTTAAATAAAGTAGGATACCACAGAGAAATTATGTCTTCTATCAACAGAAGCATGAGCAGGCCAAAAAATTAACAAGGTATATTAACTTGGAGCAGAAAAATGTGATGTTTTTCAGTCTTCCATTATTTCCCCCAATGCTGATCTTTTTTACTCTTGTATTGAGTAATAAAGTGTAATATAAAACATGCAGGAAGAGTTCTGACTCATTGACCCCTAAAATATTTAGTAACAACACAAATAAAAGGTAAAACAATTTTGTAATTGACCCCTAAAGTATTTTATAACACTGGTTATCGGTTTGTATTTCTTTGTTTCTACAAGCATAAAAGATATTTGGGCTCAGTCACCGATAACCTCTTTACAAGTGGTTTAACAAAATAACAATACACTAAATTGTATTCCTTGTTCAATACCTACAATTGTTTGTCTGCAAGCTTGTACTGCAGAAATAGGATATTAATTTAATGGCTTTGCTTACAATTAGGCTGTCAGTACAAAGCGCATATGCACGCAAAGCAAAAATTGTGTATGAATTGGCCTAACGTTTTTGTTGGTTTTTTTAAATCAGTGGAACATCAGACCTTCTATGCAGTATCCACAGAATCTCTGAATGGTGAGAAAGAAATAATGTATTTTAATGATTTAGGCCTTTAAACTGTATGTGTAGGCACTTAGCTAAATCAAAGGGACTTCATTAAGAAATTCTCCCTAGAATAAAGCATGCATGTTATTATTATTTCATTATTAATAGAACCACTTACAATTTCAATTTTTAAACATTTCCATGCTGTGTTTCATCTAAAAGATCAATTCAAAACCTTTTGCTGTTTACAGTAGCTATCAGTACTGTTCATGCCTCCCTGCAGCAGCCTACTCTTTGGAGACATTAGGCAGGCGGGTTGACACCAATCAAAAAGCACCATCTACACAATCACCACAATCAGCTGCTTTGACTGCAACACAGGTCATCAAACATATTGATTAGATGGCAATTTTTTGCGCTATGCTGCATCCCACAGGAATATAATCATAAAGGTGCTTTGAGCACCTTTGTGTGTTGATGAGTCCTCTCAGGTTAATAAAGCAGAAGAACGGACAGTTTCTGACTTCAACAGGCTAATGCTTTAGGCACCTTGCACAGCCTGCAGGATTATGACATTTTCAGGTATCCACATGAGTGGATCTGTAGGTGCCTAAAGGAACTTTTCTAGCACACACCTAGACACCTATGAATGGAGGATTTTGTGGAGAGCCATTATGGTATGTTGCATTTATGTAATATTTTAGTTGTAAAATGAATCGAAGAAAAATTATACTTTAGCTTTCCAAAGTAAGACAATGGAGAATTATGAATCTGAAATAAAAGTCATTCAATACAGCACAGTAATACTACTGATTGAACATCCAAAAGTTCAAGATTTAGAAGTAAATCTAAACCAAACTTAATTCTGTCTCTATATTGATAAACTTTAAATTTAATTCTGAAAAGTAATTAAATACTGGCTTGTATTAACAGTTACTTTCCAGTTATAAAACTTATTTTTACTGAGCCTTTATTAAGAATTTTCATATCAGACCTTCCTACAAGATGTACTACTACTTGTTTAAATTGTCTTTATAGTTATTAATAGATATCAAGTAAATATAACTTTTAATTTTTTTTTAATAAAGGAATGCTGATTTTTTTTTTCTTTCGAAGTATAAGTAGCTTATAGATCTGTTTGCTTGTAGTAGCTTCTCAGTCCTCCTGTATTCACAGTGGTCAACTGAATTGTCATAACAATAACAACTACAGACTATAAATTCAAGTTCATACAAAGTTTTTGCTTCTTTGGCTTTGATGAAGTGGCAATATGAATAAAAACTAAATGCAAGTGAGTCCCCTGATGCATGTTTCTTAGATACAAGTATCTAAGCCCTTCATAACGCTCATCACTGGAATACATTGCTTCCCCATACCTCCTGAAGTAGGGCAGACCATTAATGAAGTTCTAAAATCACAATCTTGTAACCTATACTCACTAGCATTACATCAATCTCTAAAGATACACTTCTGAGTTGCCAAATTATTCCATTCTTTTGCCAACCAAAACATACTATCAAATGTTTTCCCATGTAAATTGTATTGCATCTTTTCTCTTAACAAATTGAACTTACCTTTTTTTAATGTTAGCTGAATGACAGATTCTGAAAAATTCATGGAATGTTAAATGAATAAAATCTATGAAAGTTCTGTGATTTGTGGGGATGTGGAGTGTTTCCTTAGTTCATAGGAAAACAGTGAAATAATAAAAAAAAAAGTTCACATTTGGATAGTGTTCAAAAGAAGAGATTATCTTATGCTTCAAGAGTGGGTTTATGTCATAATAGAATCTCTATCATGTGTATGAAGGAGTTCCATATCCTACCTTGACAGAAGTTATATTCTGTTGAGAAAATTAGGAAAATAGAAAGCAGTGGTCATGAGCACTTAAACTTGCACACAGCTATTTGCAGATGAAACAATAGGACTGATTAATTCAAACATTTTGAAAATCTGCTCAGTATAAAAAAACCCTACTGTTTTTTAATCTTGCACAATTTGAAGTATACGTAACATTTTTTTGATACTTTATTTACATCATATCAGTGTAGCATTTAGCCACACTTTTTTCCTTGTACAAGATACTGGAAAGACTGTTGTGTTGTACCTCAGATTGCTTCAGAAACAAACAAACAAACAAAATGCCAAACCCCAAACCCAACCACCAAAACCCCACAAAAGAGCCAAATAAAAAACACCCACCAAAACCTACCGCTCCAGCTGGGCACTGAGGTGATATTACGATATCTTGAGGCTAACATGAACATCTATTGAGCCAGGCACTATTTGATTAAGGTTAAATCAAGAATTTGCTTTAGTAAGACAGCTTTTGTATATAAAGTGCTTTACAATGAAAGAAACAGTGGTAAATCGTTCCATATAGCGGCAAGTGAATCAGTTTGTACCTGTCCTGTCCTTGAACTGCTGAGCACCATACTTCCTGTAGAAGTCCCAAACAAACTGACAGTTGTGATAAATTTCTGAGGGAGTTTAAATCAGAAAAAAGTGGGGCAGGAAGCACAAGACCACTATCCCAGATTTATTTGAAAAAGAAAGGTGGGATTTGGGACTTTTTTTGTTGTTTAAAAAAAGCACACAAGTTCTCAGTTGTGGAGTTCCTGGTGCTAAAATGCTCATTCTTAGAAGTGGCTAAGGCAGTGCTAGAATTTAGAACCATAATTTGCATCCATTGGGTCACTGAACGATATCAGTGTTTTCATTTTTAGATTGGTTTATCAGTAGAGGGACCAAAACTTCTCATCAAAAAGCTAAGCAGAGTCTGCTTATGGGACTGACCTCTTTTCTGAATATGACTTATCAATTTCCTCTTTAAATGACTGATAGCAAAATTGTATATGGCATTTAAGAAATAATTACAGTAGAACTAAGAAAAGAGGTAAAAGTAGTCTGCTACATGCTATTTTCTGGTTTATGTATCTGACGAATGCATTTAACCCCTAAGCACTGCACAGGAAGCTCCTACTTCAGCAAAAATCTGTAATGCCTTAAATGACTCCTTTTGAATCTCAAAACCCTAGGATAAGGCTTTTCAAACAATTTTTTATCTCTTTTAGAATTAAGAGATTATATTTTCTTTCTGAAACACACACACAAAAGTAATTTCAGAAAATACCCCTTTTAATGATATAATAATAATAATAATAATAGAAATTTACAAGTATTTCCTCCACTTCTAGATATAGTAGTGTAGTAGGTTTTTTAGGACTATCACGCCAACCGTATGTTGGTTTCTTGGGTGTATTTTTTTCCCCCCTAGAAGACAAGTGCATTTTTTCCTCCCACTGTAACTAGGGTAGAACATCCATTAACATTTATGTAAGAAAAAAATTGAAATAACCTGGAAGTTGATCTCCTGCCCTGAATTCAAAACACCTAATGGAACAGCAGAAACATAGACAAGAGAGTATATTCCTCTCCATATTTCAACAAAGTAAATTAATATGAAAAATTCACGATGAGAAAGTAAAACATATTACCATCTTCCAAGGTAATGTCTAAAGTGAGCTATTGATTTTATTCACTGAAACACCACTCATGCAAAGCAGTGTGGCTATATACAAGTTCATACAACTCTTCTACTTGGTATGTCAAAGCATCTACAACACATCACTACCCCATCTGCACCACAAGATCTTTACTTTCTGTTTGGAGACATCCTTTTTAAAGTGCTGGATTTTATCACATTTTCATTAATCATGTTTGCACAAAGGCCAGGAGTACTAATGAAATATGCTAAGATTAAACACTGCAGGAGCACTGCCGCCACAAAAAAACTAGTTAACTTTGAGGTGACTTGATGATACCGCAGAGAAAAAAAGATAAAAGTGTAATGACATTGCACGCAAAGTCCAGCACTTGCAGACAAGAGAGCTGAAGTATTGTTCTGAGATGATGAACTGGAATTGAAAAAGCCAGAAAAAACCTGATGATACCAGTTAATCAGTGACTGAATGTCAGGCATCATGGAGAAGGTAAATATAACCCTAGGATGTGTCATGCATTTTCTAGTAAGATATTTCCACCAAAGGAAGGAAGTTAATAATTACATTGTAGAGAACACAGGTGTTTTAATTTAGTACTGTATTCACTTTTAAATATATTTTTAATATATATACACACACATATAATATATGTATATATTTGATAAAGAGAAATTAACTGACAGAATGCTTAGAAAATACTCCTAGTATGGTCCTTGGAGTGGTGCTCATTCAAGGCCTTGCTCATTTTACAATAACCTTGTAAAATACAGAGGAGGAATAGACTTTTCTGTAAGAAGGGCCAGGGGTCACATAATACAGAGGAGGTGGGGGGGGGGAGGGAATTTTATTTATTTATTTTTTTTTCACATGTGGGATAACAATGGTACAAAACCTCTTTACTGTAAAGTCTATATAAATACAGTTATCTTTATCTAGTAATCTAGTCATTAGAGTCTGAGAATAGTGACATGACTGCATTTTTTAAATGGTTCTGTGAGCCAGATAGTTCACACTGGAAAACTAACTCAAAAGACACAGTCTTTTTGCAATAAAATGCTCCTTAAGCATTTTGCAGAAATTGAATTCAAGGTCATTTCCTTCTAGAGACAAGAAATTCTATTATAGCTGTTTTCATATGGGTAATCATAACTTCTTTTATTTTTTTTTTCTGACACTATAAAAAGAAATAGTAAATAATATCCAGAAGGATCTAGGATAACGGTCTAATAACTACATCATTTTTCAGATGCTCTCCCATACTGTTCTCTGGTCATTTAGGAAGATTAGCAGGTAGAAGGAAGCCTTGAATCACTATCCCTGAATGCCTAGGTGCTGCCTTGCCAATGAAGGTTGAGCCTCAAATGTAAAAATAAAACCTAATAGTTCTTCTAGTTGTCCCTGTTTGAGTCTAACATGGGCCAGTGTATGTATATCCACCTGTTCTCTTACTACTTTTTTTCCATTGTGTGGTTTCACTATGAGCCTTATAACCACTTCATACCTCAGAACATATCAGACAGCTGTAGTAAAGGGCACTACAGAAATGAAAATATTTAACAATTGCAAATATATTATTTAAGTATTACAGATGGCAAAGATAGTGTTTTGTTATAGGACATAAATAGCTTCCTAGCATTTTTCTAGCTTACTTTTATTCAGAATAATCTTGAGAGCTTGAGTTAGCCTCTTGTAGTTACGGTAAAAGCTGTCAGTAACCACTGCCTGCTTTTAGAAAAAACAAACAAATCCAAAGCAGATTAGAAAAATGCTGGAGCTCGTACATGCCTGGGTAGAAATGGGACCATTAATAAATCCATCCCTGTCTAGCTTTGATAAGGTAATTTGATAGGTAATAAAATGCCTAAAAAAGCAATCAGATCTCAGAACAGACAATACACAGAGCCTTTTCCTATTCTACAGCGTTACTTATTGTAATCTCAGTTACCCTAGGACATAAACATGTCTCATTCTCACATTCTCTAATAATATTTTACTACACGTACTGCAACCTTTTAAACTCAGTTTTGTCTTTACATAGTCTGAGAGGTATAATATTCTGTCTTGATTAGCTGAACTAGAACAAGCAATGATCAGGTTTCTTCCTATACTGACACAAGCTGGGTAGATCTATTTATACTTAAACAAGTACTGCCACCTGTGGCACGGCAATAGCTTTAAACTGTTAAAAAAAACCAGTAATGTTACTCTTTTTTGGTGGACTAGAAAAAATGAAAACAAATATAGTTCACATTCTTTGATACTGCAATGTCTTGTTTAGAAAGTAGTACCTTGTTTCTTATAAACGTAAAAGCTAAAACCATATTCAAATCCACAGAACTCTTTTAGAGTGACTCTTTATACTTAAGCAATCAAGGACTGGGTATTTCTTAGAGAGCCTTATCTGAATAACATCTTCATGAAGAAATATTCATTTATTTGTTGTCATTGCTCCTTCACAAGTCCCTCATGCATTTACTATTCAAAGTAATCTTTGAGTAGAAGTAGCTTTGCTAAAGGATGCAGCGTAACCAGGTGCTGCTTATCTTTAACACACAAAATCTTGATTCGTTCAGACTTGAATATTTGAATCCAGGTTGAAAGCAAACAGCCCAGACCAAGCAATATAGCAGAATAGCTGGAGTCTGAAAAACGTAGAGAGATACTTACTACTAACTCCTGCACGCTACATGACTTTGTTTCAGGCTTTCACTCATCCATCTTCTCCCACCTGAATTCATTCTAGCGCTGTAATGAATCTGAATTTTGCCTAAATAGATAAGAAGCCTTCACGAGTTTTATACTTTCTCAAGTTCACTATACCTGCAGTGCTGTCAGGGCTCTACCTGCTTCAGCAGACCATGCAATCTCTTTTCCCCTCCTCAGGCCCTTAGCCTAGGCTAAAAGCTGATATAGTGCAGCTGTGAGACCTTGGAAGATGCATCCATCAAAAGCTCTATGAGAACTCTTGTCTCCACCCTCCCGCTACTGCCCTTCTGACTGGGAGCTGTATTTAATTCAGGCCTTTGCCCCTGATCCTTCTCTGACCTGTTGCAGCTGTGTCTGTGCTCAGCCTTGTACTTGATCTTAGATCTGTGCTATCACTACAGACTAGTCCACTGGGTACTGAACTGTTGACTGAGCCTTGTTACTGTCTCTGGATCTGCTCTGCCCTTCTTGTCGTATACGCTGGGGCTGCACCTCTCACCTGGCAGGGCACTGCCCTGGTCTCTCCTGCTGTCACCCTTGGCTGCCAGCTCAATTTGCTTTGCAGAGCAGCCACTTTTGCTGTTCCCTGGCAGTAACAGCCTCTTGCCTCAAAATTATGAAAGACAAAAAGGAGACCTACAGAAAACTGCAAGGTAAAGCCATGAAAATAATAAATTTTGGTGCCTTAGATTTTGGATAGTAAGTATAAAATAATATTTTTGTATCTTAAAATCTAATGTATACAGACAGCTGCCGTTATTAGGCCTTAAAGCCAACTACTGTCTAACTTCTGAAAGTGAAATTGTCACATTTATGAGTTTCAGGCCAAGAAAATTCTAATGTGCCTAACTGCTTTAGAAAATGAATTAACAACATTTGCACAGGAACATAAAAACCTACATGCCTGAGGTAGACATCTGTCAAGACATTCAGCTATATCTGATTTTAATGGACATGAAGGTTTTTTACTGCTTTTTTAGAATAATGAACAATGAAACAGTGACTTGTTTAAACTCTCACGTTAAGTTGCCAGTAATCTCTAGAATGCTCAACACAAGATCAAATTTTTCATCCTCAAGAAAGGTTAGTTAATTTATTACGATCTCTGTAAATATGCTTAGAGCAAGCCTTCTGTGTCAGTGGCTAAGCTAACAAGGACAAATAGACCCAGATGGCAAAAGCAGCTGAAAGAGAGACCTTGACAACTTTTCCTGTGCTTAAAAAGGACCTGGAATAAAGTATTTTGCATGACAGTAGTTACGAGAACAGAAACTGACCCCTCCTGTGCATCCTGAGTTATTACATTGCAAAGTATTCTCATGCATGTGTATGAGAACAAATTCCAAAAAGAAAAACTTTAAAAATCAATGATCAACTCATTAGAACTTTTTATTTGTTGGTGACAAACTTTCAGTTCAGGATCAGTTCAGGCTGAGTAAACATCCAGAACAGCTGCTGACATTATCTGGATAGCTCAAACCTCATGACCCGTAAAACTGAATAAGGAAGTTATAAGGTCAGATTTTATTTCGTTAGTATAAGTACCTTTTAAGAAGAATTAGAGAGGCAGTTGAAAATAATTAACAAAAGAAAAAAATCTTTTTTTAAAAACCAAGGAAGGTGTCAGAGCTTGTTAAGTAGTAGTTTGGTCTCCATTTTGCATGTTCAGAGCAATAAAACTGGGGGTTAATCTTTTTAAAGTAGCCACTATTTTGAAACTGACTGGATATGGGTTTGCTGTGGGAGGTGGTGAGTGATGACTTAGTATCACTTGCTTTTTTTCCCACTTCATTCACTTATTAAACAGTCTTTACCTTGACCGACAATTTTTTTCCTCAGTGTTGCTCTTCCAATTTTCTCTTCCATCCTGTTAGGGAGGAAGCAGGGGAGAGGGGTGGGTGGGCAGTGAGCAAGTGGCTGGTGGATGCTTAATTGCTGGCTGTGATTGGTCAACTGACAACCAAGACAAAGCCAAAAATGATGCTCATGGCTCCTTTCCAGATCACATCTGCTATAACTGAAGTGTAAGACCATGAGGACCCTTGCTGTACTGTGTTTCTGACTTGCAAAGGAAAATGTGTGTATTTTTTGGTACAGCTGTAAAAATTCTGCTGCTCTCCCTTGCTGTGATGTGAAACCACACCAGCTGCCCTAGGCCTTAACAGGAGACTAAGGTTTTGCTTACAGTAAATAAAATCCTTTTAGCATACTATAGGATAAAACAAAGGTTATCCTTGAGGTTTAAATGTCAAAAGGAGACCCTGAGAGTGCCGGTTGCACATCCCAGTTCTGGCACAAATGTTAGCTTACAGCATAAAATGTCATTTTGAGCAAGGTTCTAACTAAAACTCTTCAGTTCAGCACATGTAAGAAATGATACTTATTTTTTTTGTGTTTTCTGAAATAAATCTTAGAGTCTAAGCTCTCTTTCCAGTCTCATGTCATAATATTTTAACCACTACTCTAACACCTTTTAGCCACTGCTATAAGAAGCCCTCTCAGATGATCGCAGGTACCTTGCCTATATACAAGAAAGAAAATTTTGGTCATTACAGTTCACATTTAGTTCTGAATTTGGCCAGAGTATCAACCTCTCATAGCGGCAAAATAATGCCTTTGCACAAAAAAACATTTACTGCTGATCTGGATTTCAAAAATAGGTGGGAACTAGATGATGCTGATTTCTCAGTGCTGCAGGATCTGGAAGCCAGGAGCAGCTCATCATTATCTTCCAACAGTAACAGATTTAGAAATGTAATGGTTTTCTCAAAAGAGTAGATCTGTATTGAAATTATTCCTCTGCATGATCTTCTGCAACATTTAGTCCCAAAACAGAGTTTGCAATTTTAGTCTCTGAGAATAGTGCTACATAGACACTGAATTAAAAAACATATAGCCATTTTCAGAATCTGCAGTAAAAAAGCTGGAGCAGATAGGAGGAAAGATTCACGGTCACCGTATTAAATGACAAGAGTCTAATAGGAATGCCTACATGGATAAACTGTGCCTAACACTGCGTCCAGAACCTGAAAGGTCTATTTGCCTGAATAAATCATAGAATCCTAGTCCACATTTTTAAGACCGAAGTTAATACTTCGCCATATATATACACATATATATACACAATACACAATCATTTTGTGAATGAGTGATGAAAATAGACATATTTGAATAATAATATCTATTTCTTCTTGAAAACTGCAGCTTATTGTACTTTAGTACATTCAAAACCTATTGATTCAAAATAATATTGCATTAAAAAAGATTTAATGGGCCATGAGAACATAAAAGTGAAGTATGCATTTATAACTCATTTGGGCATTCTTAAAAGAAAAGCTTTCCATGCTCTGTGGGTAGTTTATAGGTCTAGAAGGCCTCTGTAAATGTTTGTGTTGTCTTCCGTACTTTTCAAGGCAGCCCATCGCATTAGCAAAGGGATCTTGGACCCTTTTTGGTGCCATATTATATAAAACTTATTCTTTTTCCTTTAAAATATTTAAATCTGTAATGTAAAAATGAAAGTTTAGAACTTTGTTGAGGATGCATGAAAGAAAAAACAAACATATTCTTGCCTTAAAATTTAGTAAGCTGGATCTGATTAGGCATTCTGGTTTAAAAAACACCCAACCCATCTTTTTAATGCTTTTATATGAGTTTATTTGGCTAGTCAGAAACATGATATGCTGATAGCTTTTTAGATAAAAGAAACTCAAATGTGCAAACTTCTTCAAACAGTAAAAATTCTTCTTGCCAAAGCAGCCTTCTGTTGTGCAGAAAATGCTGGCATCATGGTGTTTTGTGGTGGTATGTATTTTATATGAATCAGCAGCTGTTGAGAGAGAACAGTCACAATGCTTTTAAATTTCATACCTAAACCAGGTTTAAATCTGGAATACAGTACTGAGTTAAGTCATCAAAAAATTATGCTCCTATTTTAAGTTATAGCAATATTGTTATTCCCAGGTTTAAAAAAAAAAAGAAAAGCCTGTTTTGGTTTGGTTTTTTTTTTCCCCCTGTCTTCAAAACCCATGCTACTACAGGTCAAATTCTAGAGGCATGTTGTTCAACTTCATTCTACGGTTCTTATTGGGCAGTATTTTGTCTAGTGACGTATTGTTAAATCCATTTGCTTTTAACTCCCTTATAAACTTTACTGATTTGATTTTAAAGGAGTTAAGATTGAGATTTTTCTGTTTCAGGATATGTATAGGTTTACTGAGTTGTGAAGTTACTAAAACTTCTAGTTTGCTTTCAAGAAAGCTAGGCACTGCCTTTAGGCTCCAGGTTTTAGTGTTTTAAATTAGTCTGATCCAAAAGATACTTTTTTTTTTGTTAACCATAAAAAATGATCTGTAGAACTTTTCTGAAACCAGAACAAAAATGTGACCCTTGTGCTTACATCTAAATTTGAAATTTTTTTCTCCTCTTTATCTGTGTACTGTATTCATCAGTCGAGAGTTCTGTGTTGTTCACTTGTACTGAAAAAAAACTCCAAGAGTCCACATAACTCTGGGGAGTGAATGCATTGACTGAGATGTTGGAATCGAAGCTTCTTATTTCATACAGTAATACTGGTTATAGCCATAATCACATCATGCACCTGAGGCCAGGCAGGAATGTAAGCAAGCCTCAGAGACGGCCACATAAAGGCATTCAAAAGAACATTTAAGAACTGGTGATAACAATTCACTACTTAAGTTTCAGATTTTTTCTGACACCAGGAAACACAGACAGGGCCTCTCACGTTTTTTTCTTGCAGGCCTCTATATTTACATGCAGGTGTTGCAGTCAAAAGCTATGAGGAAATTGTTAATATTTATCCTTAGGAACATCTCAACTGTTTGAAGTGTTTCTTATCTGTTATAGCTGGAATGTTCCTTGCTGTTATTACAATGGTAATAAATCTTGGAATGTATTTCATATCTCATGGCTATGGCTCAACTGTATTTAACCTTCAGCGTTCTTTGGCTGTGCATGGAGCAATAGCACTGAAGATATGCTTCTATTTATCACTGTATGCTAACCTTCATGTATAACATATCGCAGTATTCCACTAAGCTGTAATCACAAATGGTGGTTAACAGATTTTCAGTGTGCTTTTTCTAGCTATGTGTAATAGAAATAAGAATGTCTCTATACCACACTAACCACTGAAGCCAGAAGGGAGTATTAGGTTGTGCTTTTACAGTAGACTTCAGGTTTCTCTGGTTTAGAACAGATACTCAGTGCCCTGTATTCATCCAGGCATGCACAGAAAGTGATTGAAAGGTATCTTTATCACTTCTCCTAGTCTTTGCAACCCTGGCAGTTCTGCTTAAACTTACAGTAGAAAATAACAACTAGATCAATAAAAGAGAATGAAATGCATTATAATAACTTTCTGTCACAGTAGATGTGATTCTGCTTGGCACTGGAATACACACCTTTTACAAAAAGCTAGTTATTGCTACATAAGTAATTCAAGAGAATACAGGAGAAAGAAATGCAAGTTTAACACATGCTGTAAGTAAAATTGTATTTCTTGTCTCCATCATAATCTGTGTCAGCACAAAGTTGGGTACATTGTTGTCTGATGTGAATAGCCATTAATTCTACTAGCTGTCCGCAAATTAATAGGAATGCTAGGATTAGTTGGTTTGATGTTAATGATATTCAGTGGCCTATCATAATTTTATGTGTTTCCTTCTTCAGTCTTTTTAATACACCCTTTTAATTACGTGCAATGTGCATCACTCAATACTGTTGCTCCTGGTCTGTCAAGCTACATGTGCTTGTCCTATTTGTTAAAGAAGTAGAAAGATCATGTTAAATAATACAGCCATAAAGATTATGCCATAAAGATTAACTAAACAAATATGAAGTATGTCCCTTGAAAATTCTAAGGAAATTTAGGCAAGTCTACACAAAATAATACAGAGAACTGACTTCCAGTTAAAAATTACTCTCACTTATACATACAGTATCTAATAGACTATCAAAAGGACATAACTGTGGACTGCATGGAGT
The DNA here is from genome assembly GCA_035590275.1 of Ibycter americanus. Classification (NCBI taxonomy): domain Eukaryota; kingdom Metazoa; phylum Chordata; class Aves; order Falconiformes; family Falconidae; genus Ibycter; species Ibycter americanus. The sequence goes on from JAVJGI010000063.1 coordinate 47,794,202, forward strand.
TACATTTAGTCTGACTTGTGTAAATGGCACCATAGGTAGCACAGGGGAGAACAAAATTGGGGGGGGGGGGGAGGGCAGGAAGCCTTTGAGCATAATAATCACAAAAGTCTGTTAGAAAATGGTACACATAAATAAATGAGGGTTATTCCAGACATCTCAAGCAATAGTCAGATATTGCATACAATGTATATACTCATAAATATGTCACTGATTTGGCATTTACTATACAGTATTATTCATCTTTTCCAGACAAAATTTAGGAAAGCTACAGCTCAGTGTTTGGAGGAGTCATAAATAAGCATTCCACTAAATCTATATTATTACCAATCTTGAATGACAGCAAACAGCTCTTTCTTCCAGCATAAGATTATTCTAAGTTCAACATCAAAATTAATCAAACCCCCTTGATTAATCAAAATTATATATTATCATCCTGATTGCAATCATGTATCAAAGAACATTTCCTCTTGCAGTTTATAAGGTACATAATCAGTGCAGAAGAACAACAAACTAAGCCTATAAAATGAAAACACTAGCTGATAATTGTGTGATAAATAAAATTATTAAGTGGATGGAAATAGTCTGGCACTTACTAGACCTCCGACATATATGCCATACCTTTCACAAACTCATGTGAGATCGTTCCAGAGCCTTATTAATACATGCAAAAATTCTTTTTTTACTTGCTATCAGTATCCTAGTATAAAGATGTGAATCTTCCTGGTTAATTAAGTTTAAGTTGGAAATAACTGGTACAAATTTGGTGAAGACTACTAGAGAACCTTCTTGTTTCTTGACTGCTTCTGAATGTACAGACACCAATCATGTCCTTATCTGTCTCTATACCGTCTTTGTCATCAGCCAGAATGAGTCCTTCACGTTTGTTATCAACTAGGAAAGGAACCGGATGGTCTTAACCGACCAAAGATAGCCATAATCAGAAACAGCACTTTTATTTCTGATTCGCTTCAAATATGAACAGACTAGGAATACAGAAGGGAAAGAAATCATTCAGTAGTGATGCCTTGAGTTTTTCTGTTAGGTTGGGCTTCCCACACCTTCTCCAGATTGCATGTCTGACCCGGTTAGAGCTCTGGGCTTTAACAGAGTTAAAAGGCAGCATACATTTTCTGTGCACAATGTTTTTAGCTGAAATTGTCTCAATTTCAACAGTGTATTACAGAAATACAGCAAATTATTTTAGAGTTGTCTAAACATTTAGAATTAGCTGGTAAATGCAATCAGCATATTACTACGAAATACCTTGTGGTGATTCTTAAGAGACTGATAACTGACTTTAGGTGGACTGTAGCCTGGGGTAGTTCCATGGAGGAAAAATCTCCCCAGCTTTTTGTCTAAGTTTCATAGGAAAAAAAAATTAACTTTTGTTCCTAAAAGTTTAGGTATTAAAAGATTAATTAAAGTTAATGCTTTATTTTCAGTGACTGAAAAGCAGAAATAGACATATCTATACTAATTGTTTGTTGTATGCTAATGTTTAATTCACAACACTAAAGAAGCTTTAGCTCTTTAGTGTTTGACTAGTTAACTTGTGAGTTGGCAGGTGAGTACAGATAACACTAAAAAGGTTAAATCAGAAGCAATCATCTAGTTTATGAGTCAGAAGAAAGGAAAAAAGAAAAGTCAAAACAAAAGTGTCCTTTTGTTATCAAAGGCAGAGCGTAATTGAAGAAAACAAGTTTTGAAGTAGATAATTTCAAAAGTATGAAAAGTCACTAAAGCTTATCTCCATGACACACCTCTGACCCTGGAAAGGCTTTATGCAAGTTTTGAAATCCTGAATGGGGATGGTTTGTGCTCAGCCATAAGACTTCACCAGTTTACATACATATAACTTTAGGACTTAAGCCCCTTTTGTCTGACATAACATATTGGAACATCTTGTAATTATGTAACCGTGACTCTTTGTTTATGGTTTTTCAGATGTTTCTTTTTCATGCTTTTCATATTGCATAACAAAGCAGACTATTAGACTCACCCTTCAATTCAAAGATAAATGACTTGTGTAAGAAGTGCATGAAGTCCTATCTCAGCCTACACTGAAATTAACACAAACCACAGACAAGCCTTCACATAATTAAGTATTCAAAGGCTGAACATGTAATTTTCTTTCATCTTTGTTACCATTGCTATTTTTTAATTAATCCATTCTGATTTTAAAATGAAAGAATAGGATTGAATGCGTGTGTGAGTTTAGCTTTATGATATCTGGAATTTTAGGAGACTTGTCTTTCAAAAACAGGAAGAAATGAATGAAGATTTAGAAAACAGCATTTCATGAAGGAGAATCTGGAACCGCCTCGCTGAGTAATGATATTTCAAATACTGTGGGCCTAGGCTGATTACCAAATTCAGACTAGACAGTGTTTAGGAAGAGAGAAACGAAGAAGCAGAGAAATATGGACTTAAAAACTCAACAAAAACACCTGCATCTGATAATTTAAAAGACACACTCTTGAAAAAAACCCACAAGAAGTCTCCTTGAAGGAATTCCTGATACAATAAAAAAATATATTGAGCAGTAGAAAGGAGATAGCTTGGGAAAGAGCACTTTTTAAGAGAGGTATTGAGACACCTACTGTAAAGTCCACAGGTAGGCTAGGATTAAATTTTGTTTTCTCATTATAAAAGAATTCAGACCTCTGGAGAGGCAGATGCAATAGAAATAGGTACAAAATAATAATAAAAAAATCCCTAGTAAGGTTCAATTAAGAAGGAGACATATTGTTTTGTGTAACAGATTTGATTCTCACAGTCATTTCACTGGAGCTACATTTGATTTACAGCTTCACAATTGAAATTTTGATTAGTCTTGGACAATCTAATGTTGTAAATAAATTATTTGGTGTAGGGGACTTGTTGAACTAGTTCAAAGTAAGAAACGTACAAAATTTAACTTGGAGTAAATGCAAAAATGAAATAAAATAAAAAATATGTTTTACATTTGCAGATTTTCCTAGACTATTTTGATTTACCATTTTCTTAGGATATAAGAATGTTTACATAAGCCTAATGCGTAATTTCCTGTCTGTGGAAACACTTCTCTTTCTTTGCAACACTAGCTGCTATGCCAGAAAATATTTTCAAGACACAGCATACAAATAGTGACTTGCAGATGAATGGGTCAAACCCAAAAGGTCATGTCAGTTTAATTTCATGGTAGGAGATGAGAAATTGCTGATGGCTCAGAGAAAACAGGATCTGAGTACTCATATCCATCTGTTCCTTGGGGTATATATAGAGAGAGGCTTTTTAATCCCATCTGTTTGTGGTAGCCAGAGCACAGGTTGTACGATCAGCACTTGGTAACTGGCTTCTCTTGACACAAGTGTAATTCAAGTTTGGTGTTTTTATTTCATATTTTTGTAACATCAGCAGAATGAATCCAAAGTTTAAAGATATTCTTGACTTTTATGATCCTCATTTAAAATACAGCTTAGGCTAGAAAATATTTTCAAATGCATGCAGACTTTAAGGTTACAAGCAGAATCTGAATGTGTTACCCAATGTCTCAGAGCCCAGTCCAAAGCCTAGTGTCTGATCCAAAAATGTGTTTTAGAAAAATTTAGTTTCAATAAAAATTCAGTAACTTGTGCTAATTTGTAGTCTTATAGCATTGGTCAAAAGCAAATAAGGGAGAAATGCATAACAGGGGAATGAATTGGCTGAAAATAATCCAGATTGTGTTGCTCTGATGCAGTGTGCAAGGTTGCTGAGCAGAAAATCATCAGTGAGCTTGATTGCTGATGAGAATCACAGGGATTAGGAAACAGGATGTGAGTTCCTTCTTGATTTTGTAGGAGGTAGATAGGTGGAACAGGGAGAAAGAGAACTCAGTGACTATTTTCCTATTTCCTATACTCTATAACTTTTCCCTCTCCATGAATATTATTATATTTTGGTTTTATAGAATATTTTTATCTGAAGGTATTAAAGTCCTTTAACAGGCCAAACATTTCTTAAAGCAGTCTAAATTATGGATATTTTATATCCATTAAACAAATGCTGAAACAAATGGAAAAATCAAAATATTCAGTATAAACTTTTCAAAGTTAGAAAAGAGGAATTTAAATCCACATAAAAGCATTTAATAGTGAAGTATGGTTTTCTAATACACTAAATATCCACAGGTTCCTTTAAAAAATTGTAAAATCATGCTGTTTATTCAGATATATTTAGCTGGTTCAACATAAACAGTTTGGTCTCAGTGAATTGCTTAAGACACATAGTGAATTAATGACAGATGAGAACAGAACACAGATGCCTCAGGCATCCAATTGTTTTCCTGTGTTAAATAAAAGCATCTTTCTGCTTGACACAGCAATGAATTTCAAATTTAAAAAATCCTGGTGTTAGCTTTCCATAAGGCATCTAGTGGATGCAAAATGAGCAGCTTGCTTCTATTATTCTAAACTGATCTGAGAGGAAGGAATCAAGCAAGATTAAAGAAGTTGTGTGTTCTCGTTTACATAACTGTAACCCATTAGAAAACTTTGCAATAGTAAATAAGATATCTAAGATCTGATTAGATATATGGCACAGAAAATAAAAAATAATTATAGCAGCCCATTACTTCCTTTCAGACACTACTCATAGGAATAAAGGGGTAAAATACTACATCAAGGAAACGGAAGAGCAAGATGGGGAGAACAGGCTTTATGGGGCAGTCATTTCCCAGGATGTGCAAATAGGTATGAGGGAGAGGGCGATACACGAAACTTATCCAACCCTGAGAAACAGAAGGTACAAAAATCCTGCTAAAAGGGATTTCATTTCTTCCCAATTCTAAGCATGGACAAGGATAAAATTAAGTAACACTCCTGACTTTGTAATTAAGCCTGAAACTAAAATACTTTCTAGAATTTTTGCATTTCAGAAATTATGAGATTCTAGAACAAGATGACAGCAACCTTAGCTTGCTTGGTTACACATCCGCAACGAGAATTTCACTGTCACAGGAGGAGCAACACTGCCTGCTGCAGCTGGGGTGACAGTAGCACCCACTTGTCACTCCAGGCCAAGTGGATTTCACACAGGAGGAGTCCATAATCCTATTTCTTGTCCCTTCTTCCTTATAGTTTCCTTGCCAAAATTTTTCCTTTATTAACCTGTCTCTGAGCTTTCCAGATCACCGCACTCGTATCCTATGCTCTTCTCCCACAGATACAGGTAATTTCAACTGGAATTTCCACATATTAACAGAGATGATGAGTTCATTGATCACCTTCAAAGGGACCCTCCAAGCTGAACAAGTGCTTAGCTACCAAAATCATGACAGAAGATGTGAGCATTCTCCACCGTAACATGTACTCTTTCCCCTGTCACTCAGGCTGTGCTCACACCACCACACTGCCAGTCTTTCTCTTGCTACATTGCCTCCCCTGAGCAGAGAGGGAACCACAGTAGCTCTCTCCTGAGAAGGTTGGGCATAGAAAAGCAGACATGACAGTTTATACTGAGCGTTATTGCTGCCTGTCTTGTTTTCCCCTCAAACTGCCTTGATGTCTTTTGGCATTTACCACAACAACGCACTGTTGTGGTAGCACAGGCACCAAGGGTTCAGATAGCGGAACAGCACTCTGCGGTAGCGCAGGCTGTATGAGCAATGGTTCAGGAGCATTATGTCATCAATTTCTTGTCATCATAGAAATAGGAGATACAGAAGATCCTTCAGGGTATCTAATAATTTTTCAATACCAGAGAGCTGGATGGATGTTCCTGGGACACATTTACCAGTCTTTTATCTAGTCCAGTTTTACATATTTCATGTTTCTCTTAGAAAGTTAGCAGTATCATTGCCATGGGAAATTTGTCTTAGTGTTGAGTCTTAAATTTCCTTGCTTAATATCATCCCATGCATTAACATAATGAGCTTAGTAAGTTATAGAGAAAGAGCACTTGTTGGTCAAGCAAGTTTTTGCAAAACTCTTTCAGCTCCATCACAGATGTTGTACCACTGTTCTTAGCCCTTGTGACATACGAAGTAATTGGGAAATATTTCACTTGCACTGACAGAATGAATTCAATATTTCCTGTGTAATATGAAGGTGATTAGAACAGAGAAAAGTTACCTATAGACAGGACAAAGCAATATTTTTTTTTTTCTGTGCATGAATATGGGATCTTCTGCAATTCGTAGAAGTTTTATGTCTTAGTAATAGCCTAAGGATTTACTATATGCATTAAACTCTACATCTCAAATTGAGTTTGGTTAAATTTTATTAGCAGTAGTACCAATAGCATTATACCTGGAGATCTCAAAAATCCAAGTTATGATCTGAATTCCCTCACTTTCCTCCCCTTCCCTCCCCTCAGGTAACTATGACATGATACTATATATTTTTCCTCTGATTCTCCTTCTACTGTTTTCTTCTTAACACATTGCTACATGTATGTAATCTGGCCATAAATTCTCAATACAGGGGATCTGATTCAGATTTGGACACTATAAAATAAATAAATGTTGCATTTGGTAGAAAGAACCTAGAGAAAGGAGTACTTTTATCTGTCTCTTGCCATCATTCATTACAAACACCTAATGTTCCCACAAAAATAGGCAACATGCACCCATTAAAATTTCTTCTCCCATGTCTGTATTAAAACTCTCTTCAAACAACTAAGATTAATAAGTTTAATATTCTGAAGAAGCATTAATATCATAATCTCTTTCTTTATCAAGAGCAAATGATCCATTACAAAAGCAAGTCAATTAATTTAAATCAGCAAAGTGTTAATATTGTGAATATATTTCAGATAAAAATAGTCAAGAATAAGCTGTACTCTGTGGTCCACGCAACCTGGTGTGCTGTCATTGACAGTAACCAGAAGCTGCTGGTTCAGGAAAAAATACAGAAAGAGTGCAACCGATTTTCTGTATCTTGCTAACTCCCAGAAATATGGATCACATGGATTTTCCTGAAGGGGGGTCATATCCCTATCAATGCACCTTTGCACGTAATAATCCCTACTCACTTTCCTTCAGGGAAATTTTGTTTTGTTTTTTTAACCCACTCTATAAACAACATCTTTGTGACAGTGAGTTGCAGTAATCACTATTGCATATTAGATTACATTAGATTTTGCTTCATTCAGAAGTACAGTTAAATTGTTCAGTTCTCAATTCCTTTGCTAATAACTACTAATATTCTATCCGGATTTTTCGACCATTGCTGAATATTCAGCTGATAGTGACTCACCAAATCACTTTCTTAAGCAATTAAAAAAAGAATAAATCCATTTTAGAGCTTCACAGGATTGTTTTCACCTGTGTGTCTTATTTTACATTTATTGACACTGAATTTCATTTGCCACTTCATTGCCAAGTCAGTCAGTAAAAACTAACTCGTGACAGGAAGTTTTAGTTAGTCTGAATCATTTTATGTGATCATGAAACTTTGTCAACTCACTTTTAGCCCTTTTTATTAGAACATATATGAATATACTGAATAACATATATTCCAGCACAGATCCCAATAGCATTACACTGGTAGTTTATCTCAGAGAACAAACTTCAATTTGAGTCAACCACGTAATCAGAAACTGCCCTTTCTTTCGGTGTTCTGCAATAAAGCTGTTCCAAAACTCCCTATGTATTCATCAGAACTGATGCGTAGAGCTTACAAAAGTTTTAGAAATATATGATCACCAAATCTAGAGAGGAAGTAGTTTAAATCCTACTCTTTTCTCACTCCATGGAATAACTTCCCAAACATCGTCTTTTGGTACTATGTATTTCCTCTTTGCCTTTGTATATAATGCCTCTGTGCTCATAGAACATAGATTTTATTTCTAAATTTCCTGTGTTTACATCCAAAATACTCAAGATTGAAATAAACTGGTTTTGGTAAATCAGTATGTCATATCTAGATCAGACAGGATTTCCATCATAAAATAATATTTTCTGGTGCATTTTGCCCTTCTGCAGATTAGAAATAAAGAATTCAGAACATATTCTGTTGAGGCGTGATTAGAATAGGAAAACTCATTTGTATATATACAACATCATATGGAGCAAATGAGAAGTTACATTATTAATCTGGCAAAACAAGAAAACCCCGGAATTATATTTATGACATAACATTTTGCATCAAGCTTCAAGAAAATTATTATTTTCAGGAAAGTTCTAAAATATGTTAACTATAAGCTTGCATTCCTTGTATTACTCAAGAAAGGAATTAGGTGCTTTATAACACACTTTTAAATCACATTTTCTTTTTGTCACGTATATTCCACTTTTTTGCTTACCTTCAGTCAGTCTTCTTTCTAACTTTGAATAGTTTAAAGCAATGAAGTGATTCTGCGGTTACAGAAACTTTACTTGTTTCTTACTTAATTTCAAGTTTTGAATTGCTGCTTAGTTGTCCTAGTTATAGTGGCTGGGACCAGTTTATCGCTGTGTGGGTGTAACTGGAACTGTGTATTCTATACCCTCTC
>JAVJGI010000063.1:47806171-47835301 GCA_035590275.1 Ibycter americanus
CCCGCGCGGGGGGCGGGCGCCCCGCCCGAAGGGTAATGAAACCTTTTATGCGACAATGACAATGTGGAAGTTCCAAAGAAACTATAAATCCAGATTCTCAAAATGGTTTGAAAAATATTTAACTATGAGAAAAAGCTGTGAGAAAATTACAGGGTATATTGCAGTCACTTCTTTTGATATTGAGAAAAAGACTTCTCCTGGGTGAAGGTCTACTTAACAGTACACATCAATAATTTTATAGGGTAGAATATTAAGGAAAATTTTCTATCCCAATGCAACAACAAAGAAAGGTAAGATTGTGGTGCAGTTCCTAAAAAATGCTTCATAGAATCATTATTAATCACATGTTAGATTTGGTGTTGGTTGGGGTTTTAAGCTGCTTTCTTTTTTTTTCTTTGTTGTGGTCAGAGGTAGACAATTTGAAATCTGCACCATAAGCTTGGAAACAGAAAAAGTCAAACAGAAGGAAAAAATAAAATAGAAGAAAATAATAATAATAATTAAAAAGTGATACTGCAAAAAGTGACACACAATACAAAAGTAATTTCAATGTCATAAAATTACATTTAAAAAAATCTCTTGATTTGGGGAGTCTGAAGGGCTAACAAGACATGTGGAAAGCCTGTATTTTTCTCCTACCTGCTTTAACTTTTAGACTTAAACTCCAGTTTGTGAATTTATAAGATTTGTAATTATTTAGAATCATTAAAGATTATTTTCTTGTTTTATTTATTGATTTGTTCAATGTGCCATCCATAATGCTAAATATATGACTCATGGTATTCAATGAATCCCTACCTTTGGCTGTGATTTACTAAAGGAATTTGACTCAGTACTTCCTAAGTGCTAAATGTCAATTACTTCAAGAGTCTAGAGTTTCTTTCAAAAGTCAGAAAAGTAACAAACAACTGTACTTGTAGGCAAATTGCTCCAGGAGGGATGAATATTTTGTTGGTCTTCTGCTTGAACAGTACATGACTTAGCAGGCTTCATACTCCCAGCAAGCCATAAGGGAGATAAAATGACTGTGAGGACAGTAATTATCACAGCTTTGTTTTTCTTGACGTATTTTACACCTGTGAAAGTGGCTTATGAGTAGCCTCATTTTACCTATGAGATACAAAGTATAGACTCAGTTATTTGCATGTTTTTCTGTCTGCATTGGTTTGTTTACTTTTAGCCAAAAGATTTTGTTTTAATTTTTTCTTAGTTTATTACAATATGCATCATGGTAAGCTAGTTTTAATATCCAAACATTGTAGCAAACAAAGACTTCACAGATGGTTAATATTTTACATGGAAACTCCTTTTCAACTTTTTTCACATTTGCTTCAAACTAACTTTTCTTTTGAATTGTTTCTTTTTCCTTTTGCTTTTTTTAGCTATCAGTTACATTAAGCTTTGAGGAAAATTTAAAAAGAATATAAATGGATGAATATGTAGACTTTGCTTTTCAATCACTAGTACATTTTGTTGGTGTTTGTCAGAGGAAAATGTTTTGCTGAATATATGACTTGTCATATTAATGTTTTAAAAAACCTATATTCAAGTTCTGATTCTTCACCTACTTGTTTCTCTCAGAAAATAAAATAGTGCCAATTATTAGGATATAACACAGTAAAGAATAACATAACTCAGTAATTTAGTAAATGACACAGTAAGAAATGTACTGATATCAAAAATCTTTAGTTAATATTCTAAAACTAAAGATTGTAGAATAAATAGAATTAGATTTTTGGTAGCAATACATTTCTTATTGTGTTATCCAGTCTTCTACACTAATGAAATTCTGCTGGTGATATTCCTTTGTTAGCAGATCTATGCAGAGTCAGGGATTATTGTACAAGCTGTATCTTTATGTGCTTTCTGAGACAAATTCCTAGCCTAGTGGCTGAGCTATGCCTCCCACTCATTAGAGTATACAATTACTCTTTGGATTGGGTTCAGTAATCAAGAACTTAGTTAATGTTCTTACATCCAGTAAGACCTCAGTTTACTTCTTCTGTATGATGTACCTCCCCAGCTGGTCTTCTGAAGTGGCCAGAAATATTATACTACTGACGCTTCTTACAAAGCAGAAGTAGTGTAAAGATACATGGATTCTCAGTTCAGATGTTCACTTTGTCTAATCTTGCCTGCTTCCATTCTCCAGTTAGTGTAAAACAATCATGATTCTATTTCACATTTATGATTATATTTTATTGTTTTGATTATTGGATCATCTTTTGGAAGTCAGTCACTAGTTAACTGCTTCCCCAGAATCGGATTTTGCTTTCTGTTTACCAGCTGGTATTTTATTACATAAAATGTTCAGTGAGATAATGTCTGCCTAGTTTTGACTGCTTTCACTGATAACTAGACATGTTGTCCACTTCCCAAATGACACAGTGTCCTTGCTATTTTCTTATTTTATTGTGATATGAATCATAAGCAACTCAGAGTCATAGAACTGACAGACTTGTTTCAGTCTGCGTCTTCAACACGCAGGCTGCTATGATATTAAGTGCAAGGATAGAATTGTTACCATATATATTTTTTGGTGAGGTGAGCAGAATGAGAAGAAGAATGTTTAAGAGAAAAATATTTCCTTGGTTTAGTAAATGAGGGAAACAGGCAAACTTTAAAGTGAGTGAGAAAACCATGTCTTTTCATGTTGAATTCGTGCATCAATGGCCAGAAAGCTAGAAGTATAAAGTGCAAAATATCAGGACTCTGAAATATTGTCAGAAAAAAAAGAACAGGCCTGTATCTAACATTTCTAAAAATGGTTAGTGCCCTTAAGTGGACTGCAAGCTATGGGAGGCGGTTAGAAAACACAAGCCAGTCCAAAATCTCTTACAAAGTCCTTGTCTTGGCATACAAGGCAACTCTGACCATATAGCAGTGAATGGAGAGGGACTATAAGAAGAGTAAGTGAAGACTGATTTTCAAATCCCTTTGTTTAACTAAATTGCTATTCTGAAGTAGTAAAGGGGACGTGCAACAACAGTAAAAAATTATCCAGTAGCAAACTGGGAGCTGGACAGAAACATTTTATTCTTTACTAACACTAGTTTCCAAGGGATACAACTGGTTTAATAGTAGTTTTCTTTATGTAATTGCTAGAGTTACACAATGCTGGCCAATACACTTAAGCTGTTCTTCTGTCCTTTGAACAAAGTACAGAAGATAAACTCTGCCTCAGCTTAATTTGTTAGGAAGCTGCCTTAATTTTTCTATTTTATCCTCTAGAATTAATAACACATTATCCAGTTTATACCAGTATTTCCAGATGTACTTCCAAGCACTGCCAGGTTACATGTGCTTGAGCACATCTTTAAAGAAATTACATGTGTAACCTTGAGACAATGTAATCCTGAGAGGAAGATTAACCTTTACTTTGGTTGCATTTACGTTATTTTTGAAGCGTGACTAACCTTTCATTTGGAAGTATCAAAGAGCAGGAATTGGACTATTTACAGTTGGACCTGCTGATTGAAAGCCAGATTCTGCTCCTATTTGAATTAGTAGGAGTTTTATTAGAGAAATTCATAAAGGATTAATTATTCCTTTTGTACTTAATCTCTGATTTTCAGAGGCTATTGAGTAGTCACAATTTCAATCATTGTCACAAGGAGTGAAGAGTCTTATAATCTCTGAAAACAGTGACTCCAAGATAAATTTTTACTCCCCTGTCTGCATACTATAATATGACTGGGACACACCAATGAAAATACTTTAGATATTTTAACTGCAATTGCATGTACTTACAACAGCAACACAAAGACCACAGTCATACACTTTCTCCCTTATTCCCTACCTAGGAGCTATTTCCATTTTATTATTCCAATTTATCAATCCACAGAAATAGAGCCAAAAAATCTTTTTTTTTTTTTTTTTTGAGTTACAACACTGTCACTAAATAGGTAAAAATTCAGCAAGGAATTAATTTGAAAGTAATGCTAAAGCAAATGAAAGAGGAGTGTTTAGGATATTAAAGTAAAAAAAAAAAAGTTGCACTGAAAAGCAGAATAAAGTGATTTAAAATAAGTATTTTTAAAATTATATTTATATAAAGGAACATTAGAAGATGTATGTTAGGAATCTCCATTGGCTTGAGACTGTGAAAAAAGTAGAAGAGAGACTTACAAAGCCCAAATATGTAATAAATATGATTGTGTTTGTTTACACTTCAGGAATGATTGTTCTGTGAATGTTCCTTATTATACTGAATGAGATGCTCTTGCTGCATTGAACAGGAATTTATGGCAGAGTACAGAAGCAGGGTAGTCAGTACATGTTCTGCTGGTTTATATCCATGCTGTATTTTCCCCATGAAAGGTTTGTTGTTTTCTAGGAGGTATTTTTGGTGTGTGGGATGGGTGCTGATAGTCTTTTCTTGAAACAAAATGTGAAATGAGTTCATTTAAATTCTTTTCACACAAAAGCCAACAGTGGCTATAAAATGACTGTCAGTCTCTGCACTTTATTTGATGAAGTCTGGTTTAGCCAAGACAAAATTTTTCACTTTGTCTGAAGAGGCTGGACAGAAGCAATTTCTGTGTCCTTAAGTACCCAATATCTGCTAATATTCTTCATATTGCTGATTTCTATAAGCAATAAACCTCATCTTTTAACTTCCAAATATTGACCAGAAAGGAAACTGTCTTCACTAGTAAGTGAATAGACAGCAGAATAACAAGTAGAATTTGGTAACAAGGAAAAGGATATCCTATAATCAATTCTGGCTACATTTCTATATGGTATAATATAAAAAATGTAAGATATTAAGTCAAGGACAGGAAAGAGGTCCTGATTTCCTTCAGGTGAAGATCAGAGATCTAATGAAAACCATTCAGAGGCACCCCATAAGAATTTAACAGAACTTTACATCCACACATAATGCAAGGTTCAAGTCTCTTCAAGTTTCTGATGTTTTTTAACTACACCTAGCCATTTTTCACACTTGTCATATTTAGTGTCTTAGTTAAAACTTGTGTACAGTTAACTTATGAGCTGGGCACAAGTTTGCCCTGAAACTGTTCTGATTTAAGAGGTTTTATGACTACAAGCACAGGATGTGATCTTTTCACAGACAATGGCTGGCACAGTGTCATTGGTAATGTAGCTTTAGTATACCCTATTTAATACCTTAGTATTGAGCATGGCTTATCCTTACCCTATGTCTCTGAAGCGCCATGAAACACATCAGCTGTATTCTCTTCAGGGAGCAATGAAATCTGCTGTGCAGAGGTGTGAAAGAGTCATCAAGATGATCTCTACTGTTCTTCTAAATGGGCTAAATGTTTTTGGGCTCTAAAAACTGAATGCAAAGTCTATCACTTTTGAGAAGCATGGGTGAGAGCATCTTGTGTATATTTTTTAGTGCTAGATTATTCACCATGTCTTTTTGCCTTTGCTGCTACAAAAATTCTGACTGAACTAAATGAGGAGAAATGCTTCTTTTCTACCTAGTACTCCTCTGTGAGTCTGCACCTACTTAAGACTAGCATATTGGGGCAACTCAGGGTAAAATGACAGGCTTAAGTTTCACTGAAGTATTCAGCTGTGAACTAACCCACAATAATTCACTGTGGCAAAATGATGGATGTCACTGGTCCCTGAATTAGATTTTCCTTCTGTAGAGGTCACCAATATCTATTCAACGGAAAACAAGCAAAGGATTTTGTTGAAACTCTACAGAGTTCTTTCACAGTATGTAAAAGAAACGCACCAGATAAATCTTAATATAACTTCCACTGATGCAACTGACAGCTATTGATTTTGAAAGCTTATTGAAATGTAACAAAGAACCATGCTGCTAATAAGGAACAGTTTATAGTAGAGTTAACACATCGATGTTTCATCAGAGCTTTAATTTTAATGTGTGTTTCAGGGGCTGGAGGTAGAATTAAAGAAGAACATGGCAGGTATTGTATTTGACCCATTTATTTTTTTTTTTCCTTTTATATAAGATGCAAAGATAGCAGAGAGGATGTGTCTGTGTTGTATGCACATTGTGTTTGCACGTTCCTCGGTTTTGTTGGTTTAAAGGAATCTGTTATCTCAGGCAGAGGAGTTGGGGATAGCAGATTTAGTGCTATACAGATCATCTAGCTAAAGTCTTCATCTTTTCATTGCTATATTTTTAGTAACTCATTGCTAACTACATTTTGTGAAGAATCCTGTCATAAATCCTGTTAACAGTTCTGTTTGAAATATTCACTTTGGAGTCAAGTGTGTTGTGCCATCAAAAATGTAAAGGTATGAAATAGGTTCTGAATACACGTTAATATAGTTACAGCAAACTTCCTGTGTACCGACTCTACATATTAAAACATTGACATTGTGTTTATTTCCATGGTGCTGGAATGCCACTTTTGATTATGAGCTGAGTGTTGTCAGTCCTCGAGGAAGATGTTCATTGTTTTATTGGGTTGGGTCTTTACATAATCTTGTGAATCTCAGAGTTATAAATGTAAGGTAGGATCCTGCAAACATACCTTAGCCATACATGCCTACATTTTAACTGACTGTCCTGTTCAAGAAGAAAAGTGAAATGTGATCCTGTGCAAAGCACTGCACATGCACTTACTGAGGAAAGTTTAGAACTCATGTCTGCCGGTTCCTATGAAAATGTTCCAGAACCAGAATAGTTACAGAGAAATTTCTCATGACTCATGCTATAGCCTCTGGACAACTGCAGCTTATTATGAAACCTTAGGTAGAAAAAAGTGTTTATCTTTCTTCAAAGGGAAACTTTCAGGTATAAGGGTAAAGAGGATCTCATACCAAATACAGTAAAGCATTGTTTTGTAAAATCTGCCTTTTAGCAATTTATTGTGAATGAAAACAAAACTGACCCACTATCCCTGCACTGGTATTAATTGAGAGCTACTCTATGAATGCTGACAACCTCTGTTAAGAGAATCAGAATCTGGTTTATGACTTGACAAATGTCTTGTATGTTCTGCTGTGTTATCAAAAGAGAAGATAATACTTGTCTAAATTCTAATACTGGCTTCCCTTAACAGTACTCACACATTGCACTCAACAGTTTTCCCAAACCTCCTACGTCTACGGATTCATTTAAACATTAGAATTACTGCTGTATTAGAGGGCTTCTTGTCTGTTTTGTTTGGAGAGTTTTTGATCAGTTGGTTAGTAGCTTAAAAAGAAATAGTTTGTGTCTGATTAACTGAAGGGCTTCAACTGAAACAAAAAATTATTTTGAGTATTGGATCAGTTGATTTTGACACTTTCAAAACATTTGAGATCTAGGTTGATTTAAAAAGAAACCAGATAGGTAGGTAAAATAAAAATAAAAATCACCAATAAAAAATAAACTCTAATTACCAGATTCCCCAGTGGTATGACAGGAGTGCATGTTCCCAATTTCACTACACAGCTTTGAAAGTGGGTAACTGAATCCACTCTGTCTTCTGTATCAGGAGCTGTGAGACTCCCGTGCAGACAAGTGAGTATGACCTAGGTTTGTTAATATGCAGTTTGTTACTCAGTGGACTAGAGAATCTAGCCATGAGCATTTAGCCTTTTGATACCTGACTTTATTGTAATCACTTAAAAATAAGTCATTCTGGCTTGGCCTGAACTGGAGAGAAAAAAAAAAAAAAAGAGAATTGATAGCTGGTAGATCTTGTTTTGACAGGAAAGGCCTGTTCACAAAAGCTAATTTTGTCCTATGAACAGTTTTTCTAGGCCCCTTCTGTGTTTATTAAACAGTGAAAAGCTTCTCCAAGGGTTATTCAGACCCTGAAAGAAACTATCTCTCACTACTGATTATTGAAGGGATTTAGAGGCACCAGCATTCCACAACCCAAACATTTGCAAATGCACTTTAAGAACACACACAGAAGAATTTCATGTCAATTTAACCTGTTCAGTAGCAAAACCAGAAAGAAATCAATATATTTGTACTGTTCTAATTAGAAACTGATATTTTCCCTCTCCTGTTATTTGGTCTAACATCAACACATCACAGTAAAATTTTGTGCTTTTTATTAGACTTTGTGATCTCCTTGAATGAATAAAGAAAATAAAACATGCAATTATCAGACATTTTATTGCAACACAAATCCAAATGAAAGATCTGCATCTGCCCTCCTTAGTGGAACATGAAGGAGGTGGGTGGGGGGTGTGTGTGCGCACACATGTAAATAAGTAAATAAATAGATTGATAGATAATATAAGCAGCAGGCTTGGGGAGTGGGGGAGAGAGGTTATTCCCGACACTTTATTTGAAAGTATATTGACTAGAGGATATAAGATCCTATTATTTTATATGCCTTGAATAAAAATGCCAAATGGTTTGGCTGCACAGAGCTTGGTGAAAAAGGATGGTCTAAGCCATGGGTAGCTTCAGTTAATAGTCACACTTCACTGCAGGTGATGATACAATAAACAGTGTAGAATGGGATTATTTCAGGGCTTTGTCATAAGATGCCATACTATATGTCCTTTATTCCTATTACCAGATATCAGTAGAAAAATTGCCTAAATTGCTAACTTATACTAATATATGTGTGTGATGTTATGTTTTATTATTCTGATCATAAACCAAAACCAGGATACAGTTGAGCCTGTTTAGATCAGCTCTTTGGTTAAATCCTAACTACAAAGCAGGTTTATTATAATGCTTAAAACTACCTACTTTTCACAATGGAGCTGGTCCTAATGGGATCCAAAAGATAAGAATTTGCATCCTGGTTTTAGAATTGAAGAGAAGCTCTGCTGCAACTGTAGCTGGCATGGTCCCATTATCATGTTGTTTTCAATGTTTGGGGTTAATCAAATGCCCATTGAAAGGTTGCATGTATTGGGAACAGAAAAGTGACAAGTGAAGTGTAAGGACAGAATTTTAGTAGAAAAAGAATATCCTTGGTAGATTATCTTTGGTATCCTTTAGCAGAAAAAGTATAGATTTTGCTAATGGACACTGCATCCTTAACATAACACTGTAAAAGAGACTTCATGAATTATGGTTCATAAACTTGGCTTTATACATCCCCTTCAAAGAACTATTGGAAGTTTGGCAGTTGCAGAGTGAGGAGGCAGAATTTGTGCCTGTGTGGTCAACCTGAGAGTAAAATAGAGGGACTGCACAGTTTTTAAAACTAATATGTAGCATATTTCCATGGCAACTTCCATTTAGTAAATGCATATAATAGCGAAAAAAATATTTTGGACTTTTGAATAATTACTTATTTGTCAGACCTGCTTATGAGTGATTTGTACCTCACTCAAATGGAAGACCAAGTATTTGCCAAATTCATGGCAACTTGTGATAACCTCTGTACCACTATTTCGAATATACAGTACTCCAAATGTCCCATTAATACTGCTCTGGTTATAGGTCACTGCATAGATACCTTTGTGTCTTCACAAGAATACATCAACAGGAAAATAAACCTTCATGTGAATGCATCTGTGTGACTCATCTGAGTAAACTTTAAAAAAAACAGAGAGCAATGATGGCTGAACGTTATCAACATATAGTTTGTGACTTTAACATAGTTTTTTCTTTCTATAAGTTTAAAAGTTGCGCTCATATTCAGTAAGAGAAATTCAGCTTTAAGTGAAAATTATATAAAATAAAAATCAATCTGCTTACTTCCCCAAGTCATTATTCAGGTTCAAGGAATTAACAAGAAGCTAAAAATTATGATCTTTTAATCTAGTCTAGCCTTTAAACTTTTGTAAACTCTTTTAATAATTGAACTGGAACTCTTATTTTTGAGTTTTCTCTGCAACAAAGATTATTTACTTCTTCCCTTCTGTATGGAAAATGAAGAGTTATATGTACAATGTAAAGCTGTTTTGTAACATTTTTCTGAACAAGATAATTGACTGAATGTACTCATCTGTCTGTAAAATTACCCACCAGAGCTGAATAACTTAAATCTTTCCTGGAGAGCATGCCTTTTGAAGCAGTCTGAGAAAAGTGAAAACCAGCAACAGCATGTAGATGTCTGTTGCTCCGAATGGAACTGAAGAGCTATCCATTCATCTGGAGGGACAATGACTGGACGTCATGTTTTTAACAGCTGGAAGCCAGGGAGCCAAGTGTGAACAGCTTGGTTATTAACTTTTACAGCAGATCAGAATGGAGAAATTAAGAATCTTTGGGAAAGCAACACAGACAACTTTGCTTAGCCAGTCTAAGTTAAGGTTTGGCTTGGTCATACAAACAGTAGGACTTTGTGTAGGATATTCCAGTTAGCCAATAAACACTGCTTTGTTTTGGAAATGTTTCACGAATCAGTGTAATTACTTCTGGTCAAATTATTTCTTCACAAATTCTAGGAGCTGTAGCATAGTTGTTTCTGTCGGCTTTGTGGAGAATTCAGACAAAATCCCAGCTACTGAAGGTACAGTCTCAGGCAGGAAGAAACCAAGGGGGCTTTCTCCAACACTGGAGTTATGCGGGGGGCTGTTTCAAAGAGTTGGAAATGTCTTCAACTTCGATACACAGAAAAGAGAGCATGTGGTCCGAGTGCAGCACAGGGGCAAGTAGCTTTTAGCAGGAAAGACTTTTTACTGAACTGAGGGTCGAGTCTCCAAGTTCTGCATTTCAGTAGTGGTTTTCAGTGTGTCATTCTGGATTGTTGCAAGAATGTGATCTTGGTCACGATAAAGACAGCAAGTCAATCTTATTTTATTAAACTTAGCAGCAGTAGTATCTTCTAGCATGGTATCAGACCATCTCTATTTAGGATTATGTATTTTTTGCCATGGATTCTGAGTGATCAGTAAGGCATTAGGTTTGTGTACTTGTGACGACTTTAGAAACTCAGTATTTTTCTATATAAAAAAGTAAATGTAAAAAAGGAATTAATTTACTTGAATGGCAGCAGTGGCAAAATAACAAAATCATGGTATACTCTCTAGGGATTAGTAGTAGAAGTAGAGAAGCAGTAGAGAAAACAAACACATACCAAAATGTCTGTGGCTGTTATTGTTCCTCACACTACATTGAGAACAGTCTGAGACAGTTTGAAGAGACAGGTTTTTAGAGCAGATATTTCTATTTTTAATTATAGATATTTACATGCAGACTTACAATACATTACAAAAAAACCTGAAGAGGTATCGTTATCTAATACCTGCAAAACCACCTATGTATACTCAGTCTTCATATTATTAATCTCAAAAAAAGGTGATATACCTTCTTTCCTTCACTGCTAATTTGCCTTTTTTAATCAGTACTAAGTTTTATATGTACTTATACTTATTAATTCATATGAGTGCAATGAACTTCTCAAATATGTAAAAATAAAAATCTTCAGAGAGTGGACTGTCTTTAGATATTTCTAAATAGCACAGGTAACATGGGGTCCCTTATGGTTCATTACATGTACACAAATACTGAGTAAAAAGAATAAAAAACTCAAATAATAATAGCCATTTTATGTAGCATGAAACAAAATGTTAACTCCTAATTCAGTTTATAATAGTGTCTACTATGATTCATGGTGGTATTGTGAGTTTGGAGACCTGCAAAGACAAAAACATTAGTCTGCTAGAAAGCAAATTAAGAGTTTTGTGATTTTATTTTTTTTTTTAAATTAAGTATACCACAAAACTGCATAATGAAAGAGCCTTTCTTGCTATGATCAGGCTGTTGCATTTTTCCTGGCACTGGTTAATAAAACCTGAGTTTCAGATGTGGGAAAAAAAACAAGAACCTTTTTCATCCTGTTGTATTCTATTTCACTGCTAAAATTAATTCTGTTAATTATGTGGTTACAATTAACTTATTTTGACAAGACTGAAGTTGAGAAAGAGTTGAATGTTTTAAGGCTTCTCTTCATCACCAATTGTACCCCCCCATCTAGGAACAGACATATTTTCTTTATTTCCTGTACATTTTATTGTTTTCTTTTAAGTCCTTTCCTGGATGGAAATTTAAGTCTTAGTTGTTGTTTTGTTTTGTTTTTTTTTTTTTAATTATTATTTCATTCCTATAAGCCTGAGTTACTTCTTCAAATCCTGTTTTCCCTTCTTTGTGTGTGACTTTTCTTAATCTTTATTTCTAAAAACTCAAGACGTCCTGAAACATCCCTATCAATCTTCTACCAGGATTCTTGTCTTCTAATATAGGACAGTTTGCTATTGTTAACAATTAATATTGTTTCTTTCAGTACCTGTCAGTTCTGCTACAACCCTTTATCCCTTAGAATAGAGACCCAAGCCCCTAACAACCAGTTTCCTCTTGTCATTGAGGTCTGGTTTTTCTGAAGTCCACTGTCTTCATTTCACTCTTTTCTTTCCTTAAAATCAGAAACACTACTGAAATCAGTTTCTATTATTATTATTCTACCACTTTTGGTCAAAATTCAATCTAAAATAGCTCATCTGTTGATAATCTCCTACAGTTTATGATAATGCTGATCCCAAGATTTTTCAGGAACATCTCAAGTTATCTGAGCCTTGCTTTTCTAACAGATTTTCAATAATTAAAGGTTCCTATTATCACCAGGTCCTACTTGGTGAATCATTGTTGTTGTTTGGAAAAATCCAAACACATTATTCACTTCTTTCCTGAATAGATGTTTCTATAATAGAGCTTACCATGATATCCTCCTTTTTTCTTTCATTACCTTCACAGCGAGAGAGCTATCATGGTAGGCTTTCATTAATTTCTCACAGAACAAATAGGAATAACCTTAAAATATAAAGAAAACTCTCTTGTCTTTTTTTTTACCCATCATCTTATCCCTAAACAAGTGTTACTCTTCTAATATGTATTCAGTAAGTCCCACTGAGCATCTGACTATATTTCTTTTTTCTTCTATATCTACATTTTTTGAGACATTTTTTCATTCTAATTCAGACAGTTCTTGTTATAAACAGTTCTTTCTTGATCTTGCTCATTTTATTCTCCAGTCACGATCGACAAAACAGAACCTGCTGATGGAAACAAAGGGGAATCAATTAATTAGTCGTATTGACATAAAAATTAAAAAATTCCCCTGCTTTCTTGGAATGTTGTAAACTGGCTTTAGCTCCTGCACACCAATCTTACCTATCATATAACAGCAATTATAATTCCTCATATAACAAGTAAAAATTCTATGATCTCACAGTCTGAAAAATCTGTGCCATTACAAAACTCAGAAACCTCTAGTTGAATCCACAGGCATGAAAGATGCTGTTCCAGTGTCTCCATATCATCCACTCACAAATGAGTATTGTTGTGTCCATTAGCTTTGCATGCAGTCAGTGGATAAATAAGGACTTTGAACTAATCTGTACACAAAGCTGGCTTGGCAGGGTTTTGAGGTTTAATTGAACTTTGTATTAATTTACAATTAGTTTGCTTTGTTTACTTTCTGATAGCATTAGCAAACTTATTAAAAAGGAGATACAAACAAAATTTGTGCCAATTACATACGAGAATAATTGGACTTTATTAATCAAAAAATTCATGCAATCAATTTAATTATTGGTACTCTCATTTCGGATACCTCATTATTCTTCACACTCATTAATCACAACACTAATGAGTAGTTTGGAAATGGGACTCTTTACTCACCCTGAATGGAATATTCTTTAAACAACCATTGATATTTACTTTAGGGAAACAAGTAAGTTTTATAAATTATTTCTATTAAAAAAAAAAGTGCATCTGTAAAGTAACAGCTGCTTTCTTGGTAAAAAATGAGACGTTTAAAAGATTTTCATATGGGACTTATAGTTCATTTACAGTACTGTCCACAGTTATAGACTTAGATTGTAGGACAATAGAGCTCATGATTTTTATTTTCTATTCCAGTACTGTCTGAGTTTCGGCAAGTGACTTATATTTGCTTTCTTAAATACGTTGTTATTCAGCAAAGATAAGTGCAGATCAAAATGGAGGATTAACAAATACTGTAAATAAACATAAGGTTATGCAGAGGCCTTTACTGAATGACAATACTAGCTTTTGGAGGTTATCTTCCTCTTGTGTCTCTATTCATTTGATCTGGAAGTACATTCTGGTTTTTATGGTGTCATGTAGAGAAAACATAATAAACATGAAAGTACAGCAAATAAGGTATTACAGAGAATATACTCTCTCATACAGATGTAAGAGAAAACACATATGAAAAGGAAGATATTATTTCTGATGCAGTAAAATGTATAGAAAAACTTGAAAATACGCTAATTCCAAAAGTGAATATGGGAAACCCATTTGGCTTTTAACTGAGGAGACAAAAGGAAGGGGAATAAAGCCAGAGTGGTTAGCAAAAATAATAAAGCTGATGGACTATTTCTCATGGACAAGAATGGCATAATATTGTGGAGGTCAGAGTATAAGTAATGAAGAGAATGATGTCAGAAAACAAGAGACAAATGGCAAAGACAAGGGAAATAATTTTAGTTGTACAGGCTGCAAGATAAAAAGCTACTCATAAAGAGGCTGAGAAAAAAAATCTTTGTAAAAGCATATTTAAGAAAAGGCAAAAATGCCAGAAAGCAGAGAGGGGAAGAAAAAAAATAATGTGAGAAACAATGATGTGAACACTAAGGTCAGAGAAGGAGGGGGAGGAGGTGCTCCAGGCAGAGCAGAGGTTCTCCTGCAATCTGCAAAAGAGACCACAGTGGAGATGGGATCTCTCTGCAGCCCGCAGAGGAGTCCGCACTGGAGCAGATATCCACACTGCAGGCCAGGGAGGGTCCCTTGCCGGAGCAGCTGGCTATTTCCTGAAGGAACTGTGGCTGGTGGAGAGCCCGTGCTGGAGCAAAGGAAAAGTGTAGACAAGAAGGAGCTGTGGAAAAGAGCTGCTCAGGGAAGGTGTGGGGGAAGGTAGAGAAATCAGGACTGAAGGAGTGAAGTTGAGCCTGGGAAAAAGGATGGGGAGGGGGGGAAGGTGGTGTTTTAATTTTGTCCTTGTCATTACTCAAAGGCATTTTAACTGGCAATAGATGAAATTAATTTTCCCCAAGTCTAATCTCTTTTGCCCGTGACGGAAACTGGTAAATGATCTTGCTGTCTTTATCTCAATCCACATGGTTTTTCATCTTTTTTTCTCCCCGTGTCCTGCGGAGGAGGGGGAGTATGCGAGGAGCTGGCTGGGCAGCTGGCAGCTGGCCAAGGTCAACCCAGCACACAGTTGCCAACAAAAAGAGTGGATTATATTGATACTGTCGTTTCTTGACTGGATTCATTCTGCTTTTTTCTGTGGATAATTCCATTTCAAAAAAGTAATGATAATGTTAAATCTGTAGTGTTATAAATACCACATTTTTTTTCATTTTAAAATGTTCATTTTAAGGCTCTGTGAATTTCAACTTTCATTAAAAAGTGAAAATAGTTATTAGAACTTATTCATTAGAATTACTTTTGCTTAGTAAGATGCTATTTAAGGACTTAAAAATAAGTTTTCTTGTATTAAGGATAAAAATATACCTTGTATGCAAGAGAAGTAACAAAAGTTCTTTTTCTCTGGATTTAGAGGTTATGTTATCTAGTCAACTGTCAATGCCAATAACAGGTTATGAGATCATTAGGATATCCTTAATAGCTTTCTTTCCCTTTGCATTCTTTAATGTCTAATAAGTGCTGAATTCATCCCCCTGCTTTCCCAGTAGAAAAGGTACTACTACAAGGATCATTTCTATCCAGCAGTCACATTTTACAAGAGGACTTAGGAATTTTGGAGAGCTGTATATGTCTGAGAAACATCTTTCAAAGAGATCAGCAGACACAACCCATGATGTCTTTGCTCACAAAACATATTTGCTGAGGAAAAAATAACAACTAACAAACTAAAATTAGCACCCTTCTCTTGTATATCCACTGTTAATAAAAAACAATATTCTAAGGGAAAGGACTTTCTTAAAAGTGCTTAAGAAGCATCCACTATTTTCACACTATACTCACTTCCTTGTCAAAGAAGTGAAGGAAAAAGAAAATCTGAATAGAAAAAACATTAGGCTATATTGCAGCTGCATTATATATATATATATATATATAAAGGGTTTCCTTATAATTTTCCAACTAAAAACAGAGCTATTTTGAAAGTGTCTAAACCAGACGTAATGTGACAGATCTGCATCTATTGTCATTGCCATTAAATCCTCAAAGATTATTTTTTATAATTATTTTTAAATGTAGATGTGCTAATGAGAAAATGGAATTAGTAGTCTGCAATATAAAAATGCTGTTTTCTCTTCAAGATACTTTTACAAAATTGACACACATCATCCTTAAATACTTTCAGAGTTTGAGGATACATAGACATAGCTAGTCTCAATGACAGTTCTGCCCTAATGAACAAAACCAGGAGAAGATACATGTGGAAGTGCAACATATTGTTCTAACCCAATCTGTTCGCTTTAAAAAAAAAATAAATAAAAAGAAAATTTGCTTGATATGTATTTTTGTTTCTGCTCTTCTGTTTGCACATTGGCATGCAAAAATTAAACTTTGGGTTTATCATGACCTCTAAATAAGCAGTTAATTTGTATACTAATTTGTCATTTACAGTCCTCAGAATACAACATGCAGCAAGTATTTTTGTGATGGTTTCTCAACGCAGTATTGGAGAAAGTCACTGAAAATGGTTACTTGACATGTGCGAAGTGTTTTAAAGTCTGATTTTAGCACACCTGTTTTTTTAAGTAAAGGTCTGCATGTAACTAGATGATTACTAAAACCATGCTAAGTTCCTACTACTGGTAGTGATTACACAAAAAATGTCTAGTTCTGTAATGTTTTGAAAATTTAGCCACTTTAAAGAAATAAGTAAACTAATTCCAGAATACTCATATAATGACTTCTTTAAGATTATTAATTTTTTTTTGCTAGTCCACACTATCAACCAGTTCTATACATAAAAAAAATAGAACTGTAATCGATGATTAATTCTTCTAGTACTCACAGCAATAATAAGCATCCATAGGAAGTTATTGTGAATAAAATGGTTTTACTGCATTTCTCTTTAGATAAATATTTATGGTGATATTTGTAACACATTTCCATATTTTGTAAGTATCAGAGGGGCTACAAATACTTAGAGGGTTTTTTCTTCCTTAATGTATCAAACATGTTAATGTAAATTTTGCAAGGTATATGACACCTAAAACTGCAAGCCATTTTTTTCATTTCAGTGTAATACTAATAGCAGAAGTAAAGTCCTTTTCCATGCCAGAGACAGTGAGCTGAAACTTGCCACCCCACTTCACTTTTTCAGCTGGAAAATACATGACAAACACAATCACATCCCAGTAGTTCCCCATGGCACTTCGGAATTAAAAGATAATTCAAATGATATCTCACTAGAGGAAAAAAACAAACCCAAAGCTTACAATGGCAAAGAGTGAAAAGATGCTTTATCCTAATTCTTTTAGAAATCAAAAATAAGGCTTTGTACTCCAAAAGGTAGAAGTTGCCTCTGGGAAAGTCATTGCAGCACTTTTTAGATAAAAATCAACATCAGGGAAAAAAAAGATTTCAAATTTTTTAATAGTCAGGGACTGTAAAGTATGATAATGAACTTTGGCACTCAATTAGGTAGGGAATATCTAAGCTCTTCAAAGTTCCATTCATGTATAAACTAGATCAAAGTTGTCTGTCAACTGTCTTTGAAAAAAAGCATTTTCAATTCCTATTTTCCTTCCTGCTCTGCCATCTGATTTTCCCCTCCTTCTTTCAGGGTTCTGACAACTTCTAATGGCACCTTTCAGTAAACCATTGGGTGCAACCTAGACAGATGGCTGGAGGAAACATTTAACTTTTATATGGAAGTTGAACCATTGTCATGTACAGAGCTTAGTGTGGTCTTGTTATCCCTGATATAATATTAAAACGTAAAAGAGCATATGATCCGCAAAATTCTGGTTTAGTGTTGGTGAAGGATACTTATACATTCTACATTTAGGCACCTAACTGGATTTAGGAGACTGGTCATATTGTGTAAGCAGACAGATGCCTCCTGCTAGAGGATGATTCTGAGCAGAAGTTCACTTTAGGGTTTTTAATTGCTCTGGACTACCTTCAGTAGTCTACCCATATTTCATGCAATTATAAATAAGCTGTCTAGTCAGTAGCAGAAGTCTAAGCAGATAGCTTAGACAAGGCAAACAAGTTTTAGAAAGCTAAGATGTAATGTTTTCAGTGGTACTGCAAACTAACAGTCCAGTCATTTAAATATAAACACAATCATGTTATTAATAAACACAGTAAATACAATACAATAATCTGTAGATTAGTATTTAAATGAATAATAAATGAATAAAAAATGAATAAATAAATGAATTAAGTATTTGCAGTACCTGAGCAAATATGCTCTGTGTTGGACTATCTCAGTTATGGTGCAATGTGAATAAAGTTCTGTTAAACTGCACTTATCTTCATGGGAAGCTGAATCTTAAGATGAAAGCCTTATTTATATTTTTTTATTGGCACAATTTAACACATCAAGAAACAGCCAGCTGTTTTCTTGAAATATGTGAAGTTGACCTTATATTTCACATGAAATCAAG
Source organism: Ibycter americanus (assembly GCA_035590275.1). NCBI lineage: Eukaryota > Metazoa > Chordata > Aves > Falconiformes > Falconidae > Ibycter > Ibycter americanus. The sequence goes on from JAVJGI010000063.1 coordinate 47,824,643, forward strand.
CTTTGATAACTTGCAAAACTGAAGACAAATATTGGTCTCTGAAAATATATTGGTAGGAGCTAAGCAGAAAAGTGTTCAGTCCAACTCCCTAAATACAGACAGAATTAAAAATTAAAAAAAAAATAATCAGCCATCAGTGTGCATATTTTTTAGTGTCAGATAACTTTACTGTTGTTTGCAGAATATCTAGCACCATCAAAGTCTCAACAGTATTCCCAAACTTCAATATAAACCACCTTAATGACATACTATGACTAAGAATCAAAAAAGTATGGCAAATTCTGTTGAAGTAACTTTTGTGTATCACTTGACTTATTTAAATTTTGCCTTAATGGACTTATCTCTCAGTTAAGAAAAATGTAAACTTGGCAATTATTCCTCCAGCAAACTTTGGAGAATCATGGTTTTAGGTACTGAATCAAGAAACAAAACCAAACAAAAATAATGTATCTCTTATTTCTATGTTTTTGTTTTTATAATAATGGGACTTTTGGCTTCTTTAAGGCCACGAAGAAGCCTTTACCAACTGCATTTGTTCCTCTGTGATATTACCTTAAAACCAAAAATGTTCTTTCTTAGTCTTGATAATAATTACTTGGTAATAATTAGTTTCGTGGACACAGTCCGGAAGAGGAATCTTAATGTAAAATGTACTGTAATGGTGTCAGACCTGAAATTGTCTTGTGGGATATTCCATATAATTTCCTCATCAAAGGCATTACAAAGAATCTTCATCAGTGTACCATTTCAAAAGTAGATTTGTTCAGTCCAAATCATGGATAGTATTACTAAATTCTCATGTGTCTCATGCTATTTGGTGCTCTTCTCTGAACTGCAGCAGATGATAGCATAACACTGACTATGATAATTGAAGTTTCTGTCCATAATACTGAAAATAGCAGCTTGAAGATATAGCTTCTAAAGATGTTTTTTTAAAGAAGGAAATTAAAATAAGCATAAATACATTAACTGAAAAGTTTAATGAAGTAAAAGCCCATTACAGTCTCTCCATGATTTTTGGATGGAGTCAACAGCACTGCATGGATCAAGTTCTTTAGCATTTATTTTATTAAACACTTGAGAACTTGCCTTGAATACAGTCAGGCAAACGGAATCAGTCTTCTCCAGGCAAACCTCACATTGCCTTGAATTTGGGGAGAATAAAGATTTCAGGATTTGATTTTGTAAGTTTCCAGTTATCCCTAGTACTTTAGAAAATGTTTCAATTAAGCAAGAATAACATTTTCAATGTAAGTACGCAATCCTTAATCACACAGCTAAGTTCCCATCAGCAAATCCAAAGGCGAGGAAGTCTTCAATGAATTGTAACGAGAATTTCTGTCAGAAATAATTTGCACTATCTTTTCAATTAAAATGAAACATTTAAATTATTCTCATATTTCTTTAAAGTGACTCTATCTCTTTAGTTCAGATCAGAGCTGAGAAAACCATCTGGTAGTGAATACATTTTCCAAAAGTTTGTTTTTGTTTGTTTGGGGTTTTTTTCCACTTTTCATTGAATACTACAGTCCAAATACAGTTTTCTAATATTTTTGGTTTAAATTCTTATTAATGTACTTTAAAATTTATATGTATTGTTCTTTATGTTTTCCTTAATTAATCAGTATTTCTTGGAACACAGTTTTTCACATTTTCAAAATATTTGACCATTTTTTAGAAATAATTACAAGAGGAACAATGGAAATTGTTTTAGCAGAATGGGTAATTATGGGTCTGTTTAAATTTTATTTTTATAATGCATGCCTGATTGCGGTTAAAATCCTAGATTTGGAGAAAAAAGAAACTAAGCAGAATGTTTTTCTTCTGTGTTATTTGTGTTAAGGAAGCCCTTGGAAACCATAATACAGAAAAGTATGATCATGTTAAGGAGAGGAAAATTAAGATACAATATCTGTACTAAAAAATCTGCTATCTAAATGGAAGAGATGAAGTCAGAAAAGAAGAGGCACAGAATGGTAAAACGATTGCTAGGATTACACAGCACACTAACGTGAGCGAGCAATGAAGCGTATCTTTCCTATCCTGTGCACTTACCTTCTTCCTGGAACTGTGATGCCTTTTGTATTCAATTAATCAATGTATCAACATATTGTAGTGCTGCATTTAGAACTTTTTCCCAGAGAAGAATACATGGATATGAATTTAAAAAAGATTAAATTCAAATTCAATTTTGAATTCAAACCAAGGATAAGAAGGTAAGAAAGATCACTGTCTCAATTATTTAAGAGTTGGAAAATGAAAACTCTAGAACCTCAATTCCCTGCAACAGCATTACTAGAAATACGCCAGTGCAAAACCGGCACTGCTGTGGAAGAGAAGGCGCAGAACATACAAATGATTTGCTGAAGATGACATGGAAATCTATAGCAAAACATTTACCTTGGATTGCTTAACTCCTAACCCTGCATCTGAATCATAGAATGCTTCTTCTTCTCTACACTATATGTGATGAATGGACACATCTAAGCCTAACTCTCCTCCCTTCCTCAAAGTATCTTAGGAACTCTTATCGATTTTGATGGTTTGTGTCTGAGCACAGCTTATGACAGGTTTGGCCTTTGACTTTTTTTTAAGCAGTTAATACTTTGTTAAAAGGGAAAATAATAATAATAAAAAAAATATCTTCTTTGTACCTTTTATTCATTCATGGTGTTTGAGATTTTGGTTAAAAGCATGTTTGAAATACAGTATAATTTCCGAAGTCTGGAAACTGTTTTAATAGATGTGTTGAATCATTCTTAGATTATATACTTAAGGTTATAAATATATGAATCCTGTTGGGTTAAAGAAGATTAAATAACAACACACATACACCCTCCCTATATAGGACTGATTTCCAAAATGCTATGCTAATTGTTATGTTATAAGCTTCAAGAAATTATTTTAATCATTATATTGGATAAATATGTTCAAAAATTGTATTTATATTTTTACTATAAAGCATTTTATATCCTCTGAATTGTTTGAACTTTAAAGCTCTTTTTCAGTGGTTGTTTTTCAGGCATAAGAAGAAAAAAGGATCGAAGAAGGAGAGAAGGAATAGATATACAAACCTAACCATAGCAAGAACCTGTTACTGTAGTTAGGCTTCCTGAGAATAGTTGTGGAGCAATATGAGTTTGTAGAAATAAACTAAAAAGTTGGTTTTCATAGAAGAGAGTATAGTTTATTCTGAAATGGATTCAGATGTATTTTTTCCTTTTTGTTTGAAAGCCTACTTGTTTGTTTTGAACAAGCAAGAAGAATGGCACATGAAATGGCAGGATGGCATCTAACAGAATCCTTGAAAGCAGTTCTGTAGCCATTATCCAACTCAGCTGGCCCATTGAGAACTGAGAAGATGGAGGACATGAGTTTTACATTTCATAGTAGAACCAATTTGCTATACATTGAAGTAGTATTTTAGGGACATGGGTCAGCTTGCCAAATTTCAACTCGGCAAACGTGAAGCCATTCACTGCATTTGTTAAAAATGGGGTTTGGATTCCTGGAAGCAGTATCTACAACATCATCTTGAAATTAGGGGCACAGACATGCTGACGATAAGGTAAGTGTTCATTAAGATAGCTGGATGTGCTTCATGAATATGTCATACAGATGTACACACAGGGCATGTTAAAATGGCTGCAAATTTACATAAGTTACTCTAAAAATAGTCTAAATTTGGCCTTTAGCAATTAAATATTAACAGGGATAAATTATATCAAATACTTAAATTTGTTTAGAAATTTAGCACATAATTATCTGCTTTAAGACTCTTTTTTTAAAATGCTAGTATGACCCACTTGCCTTTGGTCAAAGGATAAGGAAAAATGCAATTTTTTCTCTCTCCTTTCTACTGTATCAGTTGCCTCTTATGCCACAGCCTCATCTTCTTAACACACTTCCATTTAATCTAAAACTATCTCATGATAGCTGTAAAGCTAGGACAAAACACCTATAGAAGTCTTTGTTTACTTACATTCTTCTTCCTAGACTTTGCTATTGTCAGATATTAGGAGCCATCATAACCTCAAGCAGCAGCCAGATGGGGAGGGAGAAGAAAGGTGCAACAGGCAAAGAACGCAAGTTTATCATGCTGTTCACTCCATGTTTTGATATATGATAACAAGCAAAATCCAGAACCATCCTGGACATATTGATTTGCAATAATACACCATGTGGATTCTGTACAGTAGCAAAGTGTCTACACTCTACAGACCATGTCTACAAAGTGACACTGGCATAAATAATAGTGGAAAAGGAATTGCAAATAAAGATGTGTTATATCACTGCTCATACATGCAAATTCCTTACTCAGGTAATTTTGGATTATTTGCTGGTTCATTTACTGATCCATCTAGAAGTATCTAAGAAGTTCACAAAAGTTTTATTTGAAAAATATGTAATTTATTATATATTGTGTATCACATCAGGGCGGGGGACTGTAATAAATCCAAACACCCTAGGAGCCTTGTTGCAAAATAGTTTGCATTATTGTGACAGGTGGTTCATTTCATTGATTGCAGGGATAAAACAATTAGATTTTCCATCTAGTATAGTTACCATTCTGTTGGAAGATCAAAGTCCTCCTAAAAACTGGAGAAATATTAGCAAACACAAATTATGCTGTTGTTGAAATCATGCTAGAAAGGCCCAGCACAGACACCATTCCTGTATAAAGACCCACCATGTCTTTGTTATCCCAATGAGGTCATAGCCCTGTAACTACACAGAAATTTCTAACTCCTTCTGTTTGCTCCCCATCCTGCTCACGTTAGTGCAGGAGCACCTCAGAAAGGCAGCCAAGTGTGGTAATTCCCTGACGCGTGCTTGAGAGCTTTCCCCATGAAGATGCTCTGCAGGCATTTAGTTGTTTACATGTCTACCCTCAAAAAGATCCACTTCAGCTTCAGTTGCCCAGCCTATTAGTGAAGATACTTTTGCCCCATATAGTCAAACAGATTCTGTTTCTTCCAAGGAGCTGCTAAGCCTCAAAAATGGCCCCATGGTCATAAAAACCAAAACCTTGCTGCCACCACAAGCTGTACAACCCATGGGATCCACTGAGTACTCCTCAGGCTTTTCCACTTTACCAGCAGGATCAAACACCCACTTGGGCTCCCATGACCTTGAAACACTTCCCCCAGAACCCTACAGTCATACTTGATACTTCCCCCATCACCCAGTGGTACCGCTGGTGCTTACATGGAAAAACAGCAACATAGCAGTCAAAGGCCAGAAGAGCCTCTATAGTCTCTCCACAACATTCCAAGTGCAAACCTGTCAAACAACAAATCGACAAACCTCCCAAGGTGACAAGTTAAGTCAGCAGATGGGTGTCTATGTCCCCTGCAGCAGGGGATATCCTACCACTGCCACTCACTGCTTCCTTCTAGTGGTTATGTGTGCCTCAGGCTCAGCCATCTGACGTTTCATACGACAGCAGATCCTCATCAGGTACAAGGGCAGTTAACCTATCCTATAACTTCAGGTCATGAGGTAGGGCAGGAGCCTTCCTCCTGGTAGGAGAAATCATTGGCTTCCAGCCTTTATCATGATGGGACTTTCCACTTTCTAATTTCACAGGTACAGGCTATTCCTGTCCCTTCCATGCAGTTGGAGGTTCAGACTATTAAAGGGACTCACAGGAGATCTAGTTAATCTCCTTATTATTTCTGATACTGGACAGTTTGCTGACCTTCACCCAAAGCTCTTTCACTTGGCAGCACAGCTCCTCAACAACAACGTGTCTGCGGCCAGCTAAAAGGCCATGTGCCCCAGACTCAGCAAGAGGTCCCAGGAGCCAGAAACTTGCAGAGCTTCAGCCTCCTCCCAAAGCTGTCTGTGATTCCAAGAACCTAACAGCAAATGGACAGTTACTCTAGCAGCACTTGAGGAAAAACCTGTCATGTGTGATCACCATACCTGAGAATGTATATGCAACACAGGAAAAAACCTGCTAGTCTCTCATTTGTACCTGTGCTGGTTTTGGCTGGGGTACAGCTAATTTTCATAGCAGCTAGTATAAGGCTATGTTTTGGATTTGTGCTGAAAACAGTGTTGATAACACAGAGATGTTTCATTATGGCTGAGCAGTGCTTACACAGAGCCAAGGCCTTTTCTGCTCCTCACACCGCCCTGCCAGTGAGCAGGCTGGGGGGGCACAAGGAGCTGGGAGGGGGCACAGCCGGGACAGCTGACCCAAACTGACCCAAGGAATATTCCATACCGTATGATGTCGGCTCAGATATAAAAGCTAAGAGAAAGGAGGAGTAAGGGGCCAGGGAGGCATTTGTTCTTTATGGTGGTTGTCTTCCAGAGTAACCACTACACTCACTGAAGCCCTGCTTCCCGGGAAGCAGCCGAACATCACCTGCTGATGGGAAGCAGAGAATGACAGCTTTTGTTTTCCTTCACTTCCATGCATGCAGCTTTTGCTGTTGCTTCATTAAACGGCCTTTATCTTGACCCACAAGTTTTTTCCATCTTATTTACTCTCCCCCTGTTCTGCTGAGGAGGGGAGTGATAGAGCAGCTTGGTGGGCACCTGGCGTCCAGCCAAGGTCAACGCACCACAAGTGTCTAAGATGGTGCCAGGGCGCAGTGAGGCTGGAGACCCCCTGGGGGCCGGGAGTGGTGAGGGCTCCTCAGGGCAGCAGGACAGGGCCTCACCAGCCAGGGCCCATCCTACTGTCGTATTACAAGACAACAAGACTATCCTAGCATAAGTATTCCAACATGGATGTCCATAATGAGAATTCAGTATAGATGGCTTGTTGTTAATATTTTAGTGTACTAACAATGAATTTATTAATCTATTAAATTGTGCATGATGTTACTTGCAGTCTATGGCAGAATTCTCTGTCGTTATGAACGTGTGAGTACTCCTTCTATGAGTTGTTGTCACAAGAGTTATTAAACAATTTAATATTAAAAATACTATTACCAGAATGGATTTCTAATTGTTTATAAAGAGACTTTTTCATGGAGTTTTGGAAACCTCCATGTTTTCCAAAAGCAAGAGATGTTTCATGGAGGAATGGAAACTATCTAAAACAGACTGCTTCATGAATTTTCAATATTTCTAGCAGCCTCTTACAGCAGAAGTCTTAATTTTTGTGATTCAGAGCAGAGCTATGTGAATAAATGGTTCTCAGGAATAACTCTGTCCATGGCTACTGAAACCTTAATTTGTAAGTATAGATCATTGTTACTTCCTGACACAGTGCTAAAGCCATCCTCTTTCATTCACGTGTGACACACGTGTGACACACATAAGTGACACTTATTCTCTGACTTCCTGATAACTTCAAAACTAGTAAATTAAGGGGATTGTTGACTTTTGTGTAAGATCATTTTTCCATTTCTGTACCTAGATGTTTTGATGGGATCTTTGTTTGCAGGGAGAGGGAGAAAGGGGAATGAAGAGAGAGCTTAGTTACATAGTTAGCAAGCACAGATAAAGATTGGTGGATTAAGCATCCTCACTAAAGAAAACAGAAAGCTTGTGTTAATGAAGTACCTAATAGACATTTGCTAGTTGCTGAGCACTTCTAATAATTCAATTCAATTGACTATTTTTCTGCTGCAACTTTAAGGAAAGCATTAGGTAGAATCTCGGTTTTAGTAGTTATTCATTTAGTTTTTAATTCCTGACAAAAGGAAACGCACTCATATGCTTACATGCAGTTACATTTAGTGAATGTACATTCTCATTGACATCTTGTGTAAACAAAACCATTCATATTGTGTTTAAGTTGACACAAAATAATATTTTCCTACCCCTTCCTTTGATTCCGTGCTCATCACATTGTGAGATCCAGTATCACAGAGTACACTATTACTACCTAAGTAGCAGCAGAGTGCATTGCACCCTGTTCATTAGCTATCGGAGAAAAGATGTTCCATGTGTGAGGCAGAAGTAAATACAGTAGCTGTTAGAAGACTCTTTGAGCATCTTCTTCCAGCTCATGTTTTCCTTTGACACAGAATCTTGCCAGAGCTGGATACAAGTGGTGTGAATTCATACTCATACTATTTTCTTTCCTTCCTCCCCAGTACACACAAATTATGATCGCTCCTCCTTTTCTGCCCAAGCTGGTACTCTTAAAATGTTGCTGAAGATCTCTGATCATAATTATTCTTCAACAAATATATAAAGCTTTTGAGACAAGTTTGCTTCCTTGCAAACCACAGACTTGAAAACTTCTGTCAACTCCCTCTACAAAGACCGGTAGATCCTATGCTTCTTTTCCTTTTTCTGTTTCATTCTTCTTTGTTCTGCTGGAGATATCATCCTTCATCCATTCATTCACTTGTTTGGGTATTTTTGCATTGTTCCATTGTATCTTATTATACATTACAATACTTCCAAAACCGAATCACTAATTATTATTTTTTCCCTCTAAAATAGATCCTTCACCCTCCATAACTGCTTATGACTAAATACAAGTATCAGAAGACGAGACAGTCAAGACATCTGAAATTCACCTTGTATTTATTATTTATATACATAATGAAATAAGAACTGACTTCAGAATATTGAACAGTGGAAGCTGATAGCCTACATTTTCTCTTCTGTTCTCTATAGTATTCTGTATTGGATGTGTCTGATTGCACTTTGGGAGAGGTACAAAACTGTTCTCCACAGCTTCATGTACTGAAACACAAATGTTAAATTGAAATCATAAGGGTTACTCTAAATCAGATAGTAAAGGATAATAAGCCATGTCTAATTCCAGTCAAAAAACACCAATTTCTTAAACTTTTTTGAAATTAAATATAGTTCTGCAATAAATTTAATGACACTTTATTTCATTTTATTATCAGGTACATTTCAGAATCAGGTTTCCAGATCAAACCAAAAAGCAGAGTATGTCCTGTGATATTGTGCAGCTCATCACTGACAGAACTAAACGGCACATTACTGAAAATAGCTGTCATAGTACTCCCCTCATAGCAAGCCTTTGCTTTGAATGTCATCTAGCATTCTCAACAATAACATTCTGTATGTATTTTGATGTAAGACACAGGAGCTCAATTGTGCTGAATGACCTTTTGAAAATAATGATTTGCTGCTTATTTATGGTCCCTGTTGCTCTTAAAATTACTGGTAATCTTTGCATTGCTATCTCTGAACCTTCAATATTACATTAATAAGTATTTAAAAGTGTACTGAAAATAATTTTTCCTGAACTGTGGGACACCCCAGACTGATAGCAGATTACATAGAGGTAGACTTGGAAATAATAGAGGGAAGCGTGGAAAATCACCTTCTTCTTTTCACTTACCTGCCAGGACAAGATTTTGCATTCCTTTTTCCTGAATTGGCTACTATTGAACTCATTTCGGGGATAATTTTCAAAAGGAACAAAATTTTCCAAGCAAAAGAGTGATAATATCCATCAGCTGGGAGAACTTAATGTCTTGGGAAAAAATAAAACAAAGCAAGGATTTCTATAGGCCGCTTCCAGTGCATGTAGTCTGTATTCAGGAGAAAATTGGTCATTGTAACTGAAAACACAGACTCCTGACTTCCATCTCACATGGCAGCATTTTTCAACAATGCAATTTTCTTTTGGTAGCCTTTGGGGCTACCCATGTATAGGTTGATGGGTAGAAGTCCCTATCCTGAAACCTCTGAAACTAATCATTTCAGCTGGAGTCAGAATTCCATTTTGAATTTGGCTAACTGAAGAAAGTGATATAGAAAGGAAGAAATATATTCAAAAAAGTATTGCAGTTCGGGTAGACTCTGTGGGCTAATATCTAATTTCATTGTTGTTTATTGGGTAGTGTCTCTTTGTTTAAACCCTCTTTAAGATTCTAAACTAAACTTAAATTGCTGTAAGAAACTACTCTTTACTTTCTATGAATGTGTAATATAAATTATGATTTTTAAACCTTGATCCAGAAGTGTGCCCAAGAACTCTGTGTTGAAAGGGAAAATTCACATATATAAATTTAGGAGAAATATTTAATATGTATTTGTAAATACACAAGAAAAACAATCCCAGTTAGATATGTTGCCTTAACCAAGCAATGTTGCTCTGCTGCCTACCATAATGCTTTAACATTTCTGCTAAAAGAAGAAAACATGCTTGGAAACAAATTTAGGTTAGGTAACAGCACAGCTCCCAGAGGCACCCAACAGATGCAGCAGTTTGCACAGCAGTTTCTGGCCTCCAGTTCTCTGGGATTTTCTTGAGATCTTGTCAAGCTTTCTGGGCACTTTGCCTGGAATCCGGGAATTCCTGGGAACCCTCTTGAGGGTTTCTGCTGCTACCAGGTAAGTCTAAGAATAAAGTAAGGGTAGCTCTAGCAGCAATTAATGAACTCTGTCAGCTGTCCTTGATCAAGGCTGCCTGTGGTCTTTGTTCCAGCTAACCCCTGACTCAGGATCATCAAGTACTCTGAGCCTGTATAAGAGACAGGCAGTTCATGCAGCAGGGTGCTGTCATGGTTTAACCCCAGCTAGCAGCTAAGCCTCACAGCCACTTGCTCACTTCCCCCCCCAGTGGGATAGAGGAGAGAATTGGAAGAGTAAGAGTGAGAAAACTCATGGGTTGAGATAAAGACAGTTTAGTAGGTAAAGCAAAGGCTGCATGCACAAGCCAAATCAAACAAGGACTTCAGTCACCACTTCCCACCGGCAGGC
>JAVJGI010000063.1:47837272-47886261 GCA_035590275.1 Ibycter americanus
GTTTGCCTGCTCAAAGTATGGCACCCTCTTTGTATCATAGCATAGTAATAGGATGTTGCCTCAGAGTATAGGGAGAAAAAAAAATGATAACTTAGTATGTAATCTTTCTAAATTATAAAAAGTTTGGTTTAACCTGACTTCTGGAAAGATTTAACTTTTCTTTCTGAGAATGAAGTAATTGAGTTGATGGGCACCACTAACTTAATTTTTCTGGATCATTTATCTTATTCCTTCTCATGACTTATCGTTAGCCTTTTGGAATCATTCTGAACAATATACTGCACAATATAGAGTGCACTGTATCTCACACGTTTATGACTTTTTATTGCTGCTGTATTTTTCTATGACCTTGAAATGCATTAAATATGATAAATAATGTAGTTATTTCATAGAACACTGTGAAGCACATTTAAGTTTCTGATGCGTAGTATAGGTAACTCCCAGTTCAGCTTCTTTGATGGCATTACAATTGAAATCCAGTTTGAACCTTGCCTGAACCCACACTTAAGTTAATTGTTGTTATTCATGTGTCTTAATAAGCTTTTGGCTATGCTTTAATGAAGCTTGGGAAAGCTTGTCAGCATAGAGCCAAAATCTGCAAATGTTTGGTCAGAATAATTATGTCTTGCCCTGAAACAGAATGAACAATAATTCACTAAAGAGTGGAGAAAATGTATAATCAGTGGGGTTTCTCTTCAAGTTACTACTATTTATAAGCTATTTATCACAGTGGTGAATAGGACTTAATCCTTTATTTGCACAGAGGCTTACACTTAGAAGTTATTGGGTTGTAGCAGGCATTGATCTCCACAGAATACATCCATTTAAGTTAAAGGTGCTATTAGGTATGCATATTAAGGTGTGTAAGCAGATAAATATCTACAAATTTTAACTTGGAGGAGGATGAAAGTAGCCTTAGTCAAGACACATGACAATTTCTACAGTGAAGTGAGACACCTACATTTAGCTTTTATTTTAGCACGTCAAATTATTTCAATATTAAATGCTTTCAAAGCATGTCAGATATGTGCATGTGTTTGCATATAACATACTGTCTTGCTATTGCACCTCCTGAAATATGTAGAGAAAATCCTGACGCTAAAATTGCAGATGCATTAGATACAGAGCTACCACACAACACCACAAGATAACACACTAGTATTTCAAAGTGATTTTCATTTGCCATTATTTTTTAACTGATATCCAGTTAGGTTTACAGTTGTGCTTCAGTAATGCAAGTATATGTGTTATTACTGACACACACACACTTAGATATGTAGGGTGGTCTTTTAAAATCATTAACTCTGTTATAATTGAAGTTATCATTGAGTTGAGTGATCAAATAGCCCCCCTATGGTGAAATTTCTTGTATAATGCAAGTGATAATGTCAAAACAGAGGCCTGAGCAGCAAATCATTGTAGACTCATAACAGCCCTTGGTTTAAGAATACCAGCGTTCCCAGTCTCTCCAAAAAAATAAAACCCAAATACACTGGTTTTTATAATCTCAAAAGAAAACCGAGCTGAGCAGGTATGTTTTGGAAAATGAAATGATACCATCAAGCAGACTGCAGCCGTTTTTTTGTCCTCTCTCTTATTCTTCTCAAAATCTGTCCCTTATTGGCATTTTGATCCTTTGAAGTACTTCTCTATGTAAACCCATTGCTATTTGAACTCTTCTAACTATCTGCTGTATTCAGATATGGTTTGTTTTCCACTGGCAGAAGCAAAACATAACAGCATGCTGGCTTTCTAGTTTTATTTTTTCTCCATGTTCTTGTTCAAGTTCAGAAGTAGACAGAGTTGATCAAGTGCATATGAAAAGTAGTAATACACAGAACTACAAAGCTACATTACCTAGACATATATAGATTCATAAAATAATTTCAAAATTTTAATGAGTCCGCCTTCTTACAAGTAACACTTTCAAGGAAGCTTCATCAAAATGGTAGTCAGTGTGAGGCCCTACAGCAGCATTTGGCAGTTGAAACTATGTGAAATATGAATACAGCTAGATTATGATTTTTTTTCTAAAAGAAGCAAAGAAACAAAACACTCAGATATGTCAAGCTTAAGAAAATCTGTGGTATCTGTCATTCCATAGGAAGACAAATTGTGCTTTAGCTCAGTAACACATTTTAAGTAGTTCCAGTTCAGAACATTAACCCTCTCTTCCATGTTTACACTGTCTGAAAACACAGAAATGCATATAATAAGGAACTTGAGAATGACTTACACTTATGCTGAAAGATATTTTTAAAATGTATTTTTTGAGGTAATAAATGAATCACTTTAAATGAGATTTTTATGTAAAAGTTTCCTCTCAGTTATACTGAGATTACAAATCACAAATTAATCCCGTTCTATGTTTTTGTAGGCTAGCCACTGATATAATGAATTACTTTGAACCTTTCTTTTTCCAGTGCAAATAACTACTTAGCCTTCAGTTTTCATTCAATATTTGAACTGGAACAATATGTTCTTGAGGTGTCATATTTGAGTAGTTCAATTTAAGAAATACAAATCATGTAAGTAATGAAATTACATGGCAACTTATCCTTTTTAGCTTTCTATTGTTTCAATTTGATTATTTTTTTTTATTGTCAATTATTATAAACAGGGTACAGCACCAACATCTTGTTTACAAAGGACTTTCAAAGGACTCTGTATGCTTTTTAATTGGTTAGTTCCATAAACTCACAGGAAATTAATCTGAAAATACATAGAAATCGTGAAAACATGAAAAAAGAAATTAGAATGTTCGTTAACTGTAAAATATATTAACCCACACTCTGCTGCTGATCTGCATGGTCTGTTGACAGTCTCCAAGACGCTTAGCTTCCTGTCACATTTTCCTTTCTGCATTCATTCAATGTAAAATTACAGCTACTATGTAATGCAAAGTCAGCACAACAAGACATCTTCACCATGATTATCTTTTATTAAAAAAACCTAAAAGCATTGATTTGACAAAATAATAATAATAAAAGGGTACACATATAAGAACTATTCTTGGTGTAACAAGAATGCCAATAACAATTTTCATGTAAAAAGCAAGCACGGAAGACATGAGAGACTTGTAAGGGTAGGTTTGGAACTTAGAAAAAGATGAAAGTGGAGAATAATAGTGAAGGCAAAATAGATACTTGGCTACCCTCTTTTGTGTAAGAAGTATCTGTGGCTGTTGCCAGTTTTGTGCTTTGGAAATTATTACAAAGTGGAAGAGGCATTGGGATCTGATGTTTACCATTTTTTATTCTTTTTTTTTTCTCCTGTGTACATCATATTTCAATCTCAGGGATTAAAATTACTTCATCAACAATTTTTATGGAGAATAAAAGAGAAGACAAAAGCCTGCTCTGAAGTTTTTTCTCATTCTTAGAATATGATCTGATATCAGTTTCTTACTGAAGCATTCTAACAATATATTGTGAACCTTAACTGGGAGCCCATGACTCTAGGAACTTTTTCACTTTTCATTGCCATCTCAGGTTTTCATATCTTTCCTGTTACTGTCAGCAAAAGAGGTAAAAAAGTCTTCTGTGATCATGTTTTGTGAAATGGTCTGGAACCACACAGCTATTTCACATGTATTAAAATGAGAAAAGTTAATCTAATTTCATTTTTAATCTGTACAACCAAAATTAACAAGCAATTAATTTTTTTTTAAATAAGTATTTTCTCTGTCATTACTCAAGCTGAAATTTATGTATTTATTCTAAATATTTATTATTTATTATTTATTTATAATTTCTGAAGCCATTTCTTCACAAATTATTAAAATGTCTAAAGAGGTAGATCATGTATGGCCTTTCGTCTTTCAGTTTGTCTTTCACAGAGCTATTGCAGAATCATAAGCCTGGTCCCATAATCTGTACGAAATATATCCAGAAAGTCCTGAGATTTTTATCTAAATAAATAGATGTTTATTTAGATAAAAAGAAATAGCAGAGAACCACAAAGCTTGGTGCATTTGTTCTGATAGTTTCCCATGACTTGTCATATCTACATGCTTATTAAAGGATGCTAGACAAATATGTATTTATCATTTGTTTTGATGCTGGTAAAACAACTAACTTGTGAATCAAAGCAAACATCATAATTTTTGCAAGTGTCTTGATCTTGAAAACATTTGGCTAGGTTTTCAGTTAAGTTATCTGGCAAAACACGTTATAAAATATTCAATACTAGAATCTTCATGGATATATAAATATTAACTATGTAACTATTAGCCCATATTTTAGGTTCCATTTTGTCAGAAATTCAGCAAAAAGCAGATATTAGACCTTATGTAAATAGGGTTAATCTTTGGAGGCAGAAAACACTTTTGTATTTATTTTGAGCACTGAGCATAAAACAATATAATAATGAAGGGGGAAAGTTATGAAAACTAAAATATAGACTTTTAAACGTGATTTTTATAACAATAAAAATATCAATTTAAAAAAATGTGCTATATTTGGGAGTCTATGCATTTTCTCCAGTGGCTATCTTCCAGAAAATAAGTAAGTACAATAAAATAATGGAGACTATATGGAGGAGAGAAAAACAGTGAAAGTCCAAGACTAATAACTTGTAAGGAAAACTGTTTAAATCAGGAAGGATTTCATATTCAGAAGTAAGATTTAGAACTTCTTTTTGGAGATTTAATTTTTCCTGCTGAGGCCACTTTATCTATTGGGCCAAAAGTAACTGTTAGAGGATGATCTGCTCATCAAGATCTTCGCTACTGCACCAATTGATTGTGCTGTTTCCAGTATAAACAGGAAGGGGAAGAGAAGGGGTTCCCAGAGGTATGCTTGGATCATAAATGAGTAGTAAGCTTTAGTAGAATAACTTACAAAAATATTACACACACACAATAAATAAAACTGAACACAAAAGCATGGAAGAAATAAAGAAATAAAACATAACCTTGATGGATATTATTGGTTACTGTAATAAAATGTTTTAAACTTATCTGTTGCTAGCTATCTGTACAAAAACCACCAGACCTGTCACAGATTTGAGTTTTAAGACTAGTACTATATTTTATTCTTAAAATTTTCTTTCTCAGAGAAATATATTTATTAATCTTTAATTCCTCTGAGAAAGGATACTATGTTTTTGTAGAAACTGTGTCTGTGCCACAGAAGGAAGTCCTAGAGTACTGTCTCTCTCATGCATGGGTCAGGCTGATAATTCATGCTACAAAGCAATGGGTTCTTACAAGCATATACTGGTATGCATGTCTATATATAATATGTTCTTCACCATATATTGTTAATAACTGCCTAATTACAGCAGTGCAATATGGGTTTGAATTTGAATCCTTTCAGGTTATAACATTCAGGAGAAGGAATACCACAACGGTGATAGTTCTGTGCCTTGTAGGTTCCTGGTGAACAATTCTACTCTGACAGAAGATCTGCGGGGAAAACACAGACATGGAGATTCAGGTTTGAGACATTTTATTAGGATACCAAAGTCTGCCTCTGCTCTGTCAGAATGAACTTTTATTCTGACTTGCCCCCAAATTTGATTATTACCCCCAAATATACAGCAATGGCCATGGCATAAAATCAAAATAGCCCTCTCCTGATTAATATTTTAAAAACTTATTAATACTGAGGGTCTATTGGAGGCCTGCTCCTGCTACGTTGGGACTAAAGAAAGGTGAGGTAGGAAGTGAAAAATGGGAAATGAAAGCTTCATTTTGCTCCTCCACACTAAAGAACAAAGACTTTCTCCAGCTTTGACTCCTTTCAGCATTGTCTTAGAGCTCCCACAAAGGTGTGTAAATGAAACTATTCACATCTGAATGCAGGTGGCCATACTGATCAGTCTGGAACATGTTAGGTGTACAAAAAGAATTACCCAACAGAACTGAAGTCAGCAAATGGAGATTAGATCTGACAACTCAGAAAATAGAAAAGACAATATTTCTGAACTGTCCCATTTCTTCTAACATATGCTAGATCTTTCTGAAAATGTCTTCATGGAAATGATGACAGACAAACTGGTAGGAAAAAAAAAGTGATACTATGCTATGGGAAGGGACTTGTATCAAAAGGTGAAAATCACAGGTCAGACCAGCGATGTGCTGTAGGTAGGATCACCATTGAAAGCAGTTAGCATTAGGATAGCAACAAAAGGGGGACTTAGTAACAATAAATAAGAGCAGACAGACATACAAAGACAATCAAGTTGTGATGACAACATTAAGTGCTGTTTACATTGTTTCTAAAAGTTTACAGACATTTCTGAAATGTATAGTCCTTAGAATATTCTGAAAGAGGGATAACAATCATTTTAAAGATTCTTTTCATTAGTAATAGATGCCAGCTTCTATTTCAGGGTGGTAAACATCAATATTAGCAAATCTTTCATAATTGCTAGACAACACCAGATTTACAACACACATTTGTCGTAACCAAGAGATGTGAATAGTTGAAAGGAGACTTTGCATATTGATGACATTTTAATCAATCTTTCAATCTGAACATTCTTTTGTATTTATCAGCTATGGTAAAAATGTAGGAAGGATGCAATGTAAATGCTTTTTTAATAGTAAGAGAGAAGAGAAAAGAAAAGTTGTAGTCTTTATTTTGGGAAGTTTTGGCCTGGGGAAAAAATGTCCAGTTCATATGAGATATATTTTGATTTTTTGTTAGCTGAGTAGGATGGCATAGAAAACAAGATCTGCTTATGAAACAGACTGTTCAATCGGAAGAATATTTTTCCGTAGTAGAAGGATAATAGCGTAGAATTTTCCAGGTCATTCTGCTGGATACCAGTGCACTCGCTTGTGCAGTCTCTGGCCTTAACAAGCAGCTCCACAGTTTATTTTCATGGCATGTTCGGCAAATATTCTGGACAAATAGCTGACTTTCATTTTAAACTTGGCTACATTTCCCTTTTCCACGAGGACTAGCAGCATGTACCTAGACTCTCCAGAATCTTAAATACACAATCTTTCCAATTTTTTTTCTTGGGGTTTTAGGAGCACGTGGTCAAAAATATATGAAAAAATCCCACCCTCCACAAAAAATTCCAACAAAACAGCAGTTATTGGGTCACGACTTCCCACTTGCAGGCAAGTGTTCAGCCATCTCCAGGAAAGCAGGGCTTCATTACCTATAATGGTTACGTGGGAAGACAAACTCCATCATTCCAAATGTGTCCCCCTTCCTTCTTCTTCCCCCAGCTTTATATGCTGAGCATGACACCATATGGTATGGAATATCCCTTTGATCAGCTGGGGCCAGCTGTCCTGGCTGTGCCCCCTCCCAGCTCCTTGTGCCCCCCCAGCCTGCTCGCTGGCAGGGCGGTGTGAGGAGCAGAAAAGGCCTTGGCTCTGTGTAAGCACTGCTCAGCCATAAAGAAATCATCCTTGTATTATGAACACTGTTTTCAGCACAAATCCAAAACATAGCCTCATACTTGTTACTATGAAGAAAACTAACTGTATCCCAGCCAAAACCAGCACAAAGGAGAAGCTGGTGCCAGGGGCCCAAGCGTGTGCCCCCTCCTGGGGGTCTGGCTGTAGGGCCCAGAGCCAGCGCAGCCCAGACCTGCTCCCTCCCTGCTGGTGGCCTTGGGGTGAGGGTCGCTGGCAGCACAGCACAGGGGCCTGCGTCAGGGCTGACACCTGTCCCACGGAAGCTGCTTTAGGTAAAGGCTCTACAGCTGGGTCACGCTGGAGCTCCCAGGCCCACCACCGCACAGCTGGGCCGCTGCCTGGCCCTCAGCTCCTGGTCTGGGCCTGAACCCCAGACCACAGGCTGACTTCCTGACCTGACCCCCACCTGCCCCATCACTGCAGACCTGCAGTGACCTGGTGATGAGCTGTTCCTGACTGTTTAATGTCACCGTGCCTGATCCTGACCCTGACTTACTAATTTGACCTCAGAGCTGCCTTGCTGACAAGGAATTAATTGCCTGGCAGCCTGGGCTCTCAGTTGAAGCTGGCTGTTCTCCCAGCTCTGGCTTGCCCTTATCCCTCACCGTAGGCAGTGTCACTGTCCCCGGCTGGCCAGGTCCCTGCCCCGCTTGTCCCTTTGGCGATTCCCTGCCACTCCTGGCACCCTGCACCTTAGGGAGCAGTGGGCCCGCACTGTGACAGGGCAACAGCAAGTTTGTAACCAGAATAAGAATGTGTGCAGCTTCTGCAGATGGCTTACTCAAATCATCAAGCCTTTTCACTTACTTATCTCTTTTGGTTGTCTTCTACATAACAAAAAGTATGTAGTCATTCAGGATTATGTTTTCCTGACCCTTGAAGTTTTAGTGTTTAAACAAACAGCTGTTTTACAGAGACAGGATCCTTTGAGTAGGAAATCTTCACACAGTTTTTCTTGAAAGATAGTGAATGATATGGCATGTAAAATACAATAAAGAATGGGACATTTTTTGTCTGAAGAATTTGACATTCTTTCAGATTTTTATTTTCCCAATAGGACTGTCTTGCTGCTAAATGCTGATACATTAATCAATATATCAATATGTCTCATGATGATGATATTGGTTAAAATTTAAAGAAACAATAATCAATAATCCTTGTTTATTGTGCCTTATTACAAAGAGTCTTGAATTTCAGCAACATTTAAACCTGTCTTGAATCTTTAACTGTTCTCTGTTCTTAATATGAAACAGGACAATACCCTTAATCAACAATTTTGGGACAGGTGGTAGGGCTGAAATCTAGAACATAATCCAAATTTTGCATCTAACATGACTGTTACACAATGCTGTATCAGAGGTGAGAAATGCCAAAAAAATAAATCCTTGCTTTAGGAAATGTTCTACTGGAATGCTAAACATATACACTTCCAAGGGAAACATTAAATGGCATTCTTTATGTCATACATCATAGAATGAGTTATATTTCACATACAAGTGTCACAGTAACAGGTATCCTCACAACAGGAGGTAAACAGTTTTAAGGTTTCCAGGACTGAATCTTTAATATGCTAAATAAGAGGAATTTCTGTAATATGGAACCTCACAGGAGATATCACTGAAGTGGATGAAACAGAAAAAGGTGAATAGCAGTATGAAGGTGTGGTAAAATCATCAATAGGAGAAAAAAATGTAGGTAGCAGTGGAGAAATATCTCCTGTGAACACCAATGCTGACGCAAAGGAAACACTAATGCAAAGGAAATATTTTCATTAGCCTAATATATCCCCTTCCTATTATTAGGATGGTAACAACCAAATTTATTTTCTGCCTTTAAAATACATATGTATGTGTGTATAAACTGGAAATGAGAATACAGCAAAAGTTAAACCAGCACTCTAATATGTTGAAAACACACTAGAAGTTTAATGCTGTGAGTATTTATTCACCTGATTTCACTTTTCTATGCCTCAGTTAAGGAAAATTGGGAGATACTGATGTAGGAAATATTTTGCACAAGAGGCAGGCATGAAATTATGTTAGTTCTTGTTTTTAAAATAGATATTATGACATTTAGCAAAAAACTAAGTCAGCTGAGACTTCTTTTGTGTAAGACCTTCTTCGTGCATGTAGTTTAATATAGGTGTTGAAAACCTTTCATAGAGAGCTTGCCAGATTGTCTTTTGTCTTTTCCAAATTACAGGTTCTGTGTCTGTCAGCAGAAACTCAGTCAGATCCAAGAAATGCTGCCTCTGAAATAGACAAGTTGCTGCTTGTAATCTTCTGTGGTAGTTTGTCTCTCTGAAAGGAAATGCACCCTGGTTTTCAGCCCTTCCTAAGTGTGGTTCATGTGAGCGAGATGGGAGTCACTGACACTGAATATTGTTTCAGGATGACTTACCTCTCACCATCCTGTGGCAGCCCTACAGCGTGTCATTTAATGGATAGCTGTGTGCTGTCTTTGTCAGGTTATATTTTAGGAGGACTTTTAGTGACTACAATTCTTGCATGAAAATTGACCATGCTAATTCCGGGTCCCCTTGCCTAAATTATAAGCTCATATAAATTTGATTATGTATACTATTTTATTTTGTGGCTAAGAAGCCATTACTAATGAATATTTACTTTGTTGGAAGCACTTGACATAAGAATTTGGACTGTAATTACTCACTTGTGTTTTACAATAATAGGTTTTGTAGTATAAGAAAGGATGAAGCTATGTACTGAAAGAATTTAGTAGATAGAAGGCTCTTACAGTGTGTTATTGCTTAACCACAATGCTCCATCAATGTGTGCTCCTGGTGATCTTAAAAGTGAATACTTGTAAAACTGAGGTCTTCTGGTTGGAAAATACCTGCCCATATATTTATAGAAGTATTAATTTCTATAATATGCTCAGACTTCATATCAGATGATTACTTGCTGATTCTTTACATTTTCTCAAAATTTTGTCCCAGCATATCTGTGTCCCTGAATGCTCTGATTACTATATTCTCTGGTAAAGGAGAAGAGCCTGAAATAATATGGGAGAAGAGTAAAACTGGTATCTGGAAGGGCAAAACAGAAACAGAGGCAGACACCTGTGATCAAAGCAAAGGTATATTGAAAAAGGCAACAGAAGTTAATGAGAAGAAGAAAAAAAATGTGAGGAGGAGTTCCCCAATGTAATATTCCTGGCTATCAAAAGGGTAACATACAATGCCTCTGTAGAAGATGTCCAAGGTATTTTCAGTAGCGATATTCTGAGTGCCTCGTGATTCTACTTATGTAGCCTCAGATAAGCAGGAAAGTTCAGTAGACTGCAGCAAGTTTGCCTACCCTTCAGTGGTCCTGAGAGGATCTTTGACAGACATGAAAAATCCAAAATTTGATAAACAAAGAAAAAAAATTCCTGTACATTACCCTTTGAATAATATTCAATGAAAAAGAATCTTCAGGTAAAAGTTCACAAAATAAGCGACTATTTATCTTCTTTCATTTTCCCATAATTAATGGTATTTTTTAAAAGCAGAATTCTTCTCCCACCTGAGCTTAACATTCCTGGAATGATTTGTGAGAAATTTCAGCTGTTCTTTATGAAAAAGAGTAGTAATATTGGAAAAAAGTTACCCTTCAGCAGCAGCTGTATTCTTTATTTTTATTCCTTTTTTGAGGAGCCTTGATATCCTCATTTTTAACTACTTCCTTTACGAAACTTTCATTATTATCATGGATGTGATGTTGTAGATAAGTTCTAGCAGCTGCTTCCAAAAACT
Organism: Ibycter americanus; assembly: GCA_035590275.1. Classification (NCBI taxonomy): domain Eukaryota; kingdom Metazoa; phylum Chordata; class Aves; order Falconiformes; family Falconidae; genus Ibycter; species Ibycter americanus. The sequence continues at coordinate 47,848,408 of JAVJGI010000063.1, forward strand.
TCAGCTGAACACCTAGCTGACAGGGCTTGCAGGTAGCGTGCATCCATGTGAGTGATTATTTGCGTATGTCTTATGTCCATACACTTTTACGAAAAGCGAATAATAGAAAAAATAATTTCAAAAATGCTTCTGCTGTCAGCTCTATACATTCCTAACGGAATTAGAGAAAGTCTACCCTAGAGTACTTCTGGGGTTTCTAGGATAAATATATATTTTTCAGATATACTATTAACGTTTTCTTTTAACAATAATAATAATATAAAAAGCCCAAACCAACAAACTTTTTTTAAAAAAAAAATAAACAGTTGTATGCTTTACAAATCAACACCAAATTCCTGCAGCAGCAATGACATCAGGAGGAACAGAGACAAGAGCTGTTTAAAATTCAGGTAACCAAGCCATTTAGATTAATGAATTTTGTAATAATGGCATTCAATTGTACTTATATTCCTCAGGCACATTTAACCATCTGTCTCAACTGAGTTTTCCTTTTATTGGCCAATGATTTCAAAAAGTTGGAACAGGTATCTTGAGATAGCCTTGCATTGATTATGGTAAGCCATTTGGAAAGACTGATATTAATTATTTACGATAAGCAGTAGTTGGTGAATCCATATATATTCCAGGCCCCATCATAAAAGTTACTCCATTTTTTATCCCTCTCTCATATTTAATTCAACTTGAGCTCAGTACAACTCCCAACAGGGAGCAAAAAAACCCCCACTGTAGTCATCATCCTGATTATTGCTGATAGCTTAATGGTACTCTCCTTCTCGTGAGTGGTAATTGAATATAAATGTACGGTGCAAAAAGTTACATCACCTGATGTTTATTATCTTTATATTTTCCCTTTTGTTCTGTTAGTCTTTTTTGCATTTCTTTTCAAATGAAATAATAAGGAAAGGTATCTACATTCTTGTGTATCATCCCAAGCCTAGCGAAATAAGATCATGTTATTTCTGGCAAATAGGTATGATCAAAGTGCAGTACTAAGGTAAATGGTTGAAAATCAAGGAAAGGGAGAAGTTCTCAGTGAAATAAGTGGGCTTTAAAGACAAGACTGAAATGTACTGCTCTCACTGCATGGTTGCCTATAGAATCAACATCCATAGTATCCTCAGTAAAGGGTTTTCATGCACAAAATTTCCAGTAGTAAGCAAAGATAGTCTTATGCTACATTCCAGAAAAGAGATATTAATAGGTAATGTGTTTTTATTTTTTCTGAACAATGGGATTGATAATATAAGAAAGGGAAAGTATAAATGTTCAAAGTGGTTGCCCTCATTAAGAGGCAGTCAGCTGAAATGAATGCTTGAATTCACTCAAGTATGTCACAGTATTACGTAAGCGCTATAATTTGTATTGACAGCATCTGTTACTTGTCATGGCCCAGACAGTGTTAAACTAGATACAAATTTAAAAATGCAAATATTATAGCTTCCATTCAAAGTTAATTTTTCACATTATACCTGAAAAAATGAATAAATCTGAAGTTTATCCTCCCTTCACTCACACAGCACATATATTTAAACAAAGAGCATTAACTGATGTCTTTAGACTTTGTAGGTTTTAAGAAAATACCACATGTATGGTTGACAACTGGATGAACTGTAGGGCAGGCTGACAGTCTTATTCATTGAACAGTGGTCTTGATATGCAGGTGACTACCAGGCCCAACTTCTCCTGTGACAATCCTTTCAAGAATGCTCTAATGTTTCCAAAATCAAAAAAAACCCCAAAACCAATGAAACAAACCCAGAAAAAACCCCACCAAACAAAAAAAAAAAAACCCACCAAAACCAAACCACAACAGTTTAGAAATGGCCTGACTTTGCTACCTTAGTCAAGTGAGATCAAAAAACATCACATTTTCCTCAATGTCCATATGAATTTGCAAATTAGGTTAATAGACAATATGAACAAAAGTTCTAATATTCATAAATTACCTACTTTCACTTTACATTTGAATTTTCTTGATCCATGTCTTTTCAATTAAAAACAGTCCTACTTCTTTTTGCTTTTGATTCTATGGATAACTATTACTCCCTGTACACAGCTGTAATCTTTTCTCAGTATATATCTAGAGAGCCATATCTGCCTTCTGAGTTATTAAGATGTTATTAGGGTACTGATATAGTTATGACAAGAGTAGAATTCTGGGTTTTTACAAAGCAATAAAAGCTCTTATTACCAAAACTACCTAGAATTTCTCTGTTTCTACACGTAGCTACGCTTTCATTTTTGATAAACTAGAGAAAAGGTTAGTAGATGTCCTTTCAGCCAAGTGGTATAAGTTGGACCCAAGTGCTACTACATTCCTTTTACCACCATTCCAGATACTGAAGACTTTTGAGGAGATGTCCACTAGAAGACCATCAGGCACTCTGGTCATTATCATTCTTGGAAAAAGGTTTTTTTAGACCTTGACTTGTTTATTCTCTGGTCTCACAATGCCTCCACACATGGCAGAGTGAACACTTTGAAGTAGGTGGGATATTTTAGGCATGGTGGTTAGCTAGCTTGTGTCATTAAGCTTACTGCAATTCTTCCTATTAGTCCTTCTCCCTGATGGAACACTATTCATTGTCTTTAGGCACATGATTTGGCCTGTCACTCTAAATTCCTTTCAGTTTGTCTTGCTGAATTTGTGTCTTTCAGTTTAACAGAAATGAAAAGGAGATGTTTTTGTGCTCTGTTTTTCCATTTAATAAAATTTCACGTTGCTTTTTTTTCCTCTTTTGATCCTATATCTTCTTTCAATAGCAGTATTGGTGACACATGGTGTTTGCTATATTTCTTACCATAGTCTAATATAAGTCATGTAAGTAATTCAGCTTATAGACACAAACTAGACTCTCTTGCTATATTGTACGTGTTCTTATAGAATCCTATACTTAAGATCAAACTTGCTAAAAGAGACATTACTTCATAAAAACATAAGTAGAACATCATCATATTTGAATACTCATTTAAGAACCCAAGTAAAAGAGTAGCACAACTCATAAATACCAGTTTGCTTCATTGTGCTGCATTTGTGAGTATATCAGTGCAAGATATCCATACAAACATGTCAACATATGCTGCCCATGAGAAACGGAAGTCCACCCTATTGGGGATAAACACTACAGAGTACAATCTGTGATTTTTATACAGTTACAGGATTACTGCAAGAGTATCAGTACCCCATCCTTTCCACAAACCAGCAACAAACCAGCAACAACCACATCACTGTAATCTATATGAAGGAATGTATTTTGTTACATCTGTTCTATACGCATAAAATTTATTTCAGCATAATCATGAGTTTATTTTATCTCTTTGAGTTATGATGCTTGGATATATAAATCTTGTTTAAGCTTAAATTCATGCAGTGGAATGCAGACCTACAACAGATAGTGGGTTTATTTCTATCTTTTTGCATACCCTTGTGTACATTTTCCTATTTCCAGAACAAGACGGTGTGCAGAGAGCACAGTGGGATTTATACTTCTGTGTTGCCTCATACATTTAAAACTATTTTCCAAAGGACTGAAAATATCTGATCATCACCGATCGTCACCGCGCCACAGGATGCTATAAATTCTGTTCAGAAAAACCCAACTCTGACATTTCTTTGACACTGCATTGTAGTGCATAGCTTACGTGGTTTGCAGTGCACCCTAATGGTATTAACCTTCCAACATATAGAATAAGAACATTAACAGTCAGCTCACCAGTGTTGCACGAGGAGGAGTAGGTCTGAGGAGAAGTAAGTTAACAGCAGTTTATTCTCTAAACCCCGGTAAGAAACCTAACTTCTTAGTCATTAGATCGTACACTTTTATATCTGGCCTCAAACCTTCCTGACAGTTACTGAATACAATGCCAAATGCCATGGCAAATGCAGCCAAATGGCATGGCATTCTCTTGCATCACTCTGCATCACAGCACCAAGACATTTCACCATGCTTTTCATTTATACCATTTTAGGTTCTCCTGTTAATTACACATTATCCTTCTTCATATCTAACATTGTTTTTCAGTGACTTCAGATGTATTCTGTAATTGATCCTAACTTAGAACTGACCGAAATAAATACATAAATGAAAACATAAATAAAATAACCAGTGTATTTGCCCCTCATAACAACAGTCATTTTATCAATACATTCTCTTTTTTTTTCTATCCATGGAAACTAAGTAATTCAATCTATCTCAGGCTTTAGCCTTTCATTGTATCATTCCCTTTCACTCTTGGTCTTAACCCGAGGTGGAGCATAAACAATAGACAGCAAGCATGATGGTAATAAGAGCATCTTGATTATAAATCAAAGTAAACAGACTGTCATAAAGCTGTGGAATAGCATACATGACAGAAAACATTTTCTCTCTGAAAGCAATTATTTTTGTTTCTCAGATCAAATAATCTGTAATTTTAATGGCTAAAGGAAGTAGCCATTTGTCTTTCAGTTGCCTCAATCAATTGAAAGCAGAATCTACATGCTAGTGAGGATAGTGGTGGCAATAGATGTCCCCATGCACCAGAAAAAACACCGTTTATCTATACTAATCCTTACTGGATGTCAATTTATTACCACAGTAGGACATTTTATTGGTTTACCATGGCTGTATTTGCTCCTGAAATCCTATTTTTCTCATTGAAAGAACAATGAGAAAAAGCCATTCTGCTGATATACTATCAGTCACATTAATATGGAGATACTGAACATGGACTCATAAATACTTGTACATGAAAGAAAGTTGTGTCTGTGTATGTACTATGCTGATTTGAGACAGAATCTTTCCCAGGTCAGTGAAGTGCTGGGGGAGGGGAATGTGTTCCAAAACCTATTTTCTTTTTGGCACAGCAGCCAAGCACTTGGCAATTTGGAAACAGCGAAGGTAGGGCTTGCAGGCTCCAGAGCACTGGCCAACAGTCCCCTACCCCAGCCATCCCAGAAAGCAGGTTGTCTCAGGATCAGGATTTTGTTTCTCTTCTTAGATACATTTTGGCATGTTCTTTATTTTTTCCAAAATGGCGTTAAATGAAGTGCTGCAAATATGTGAAACAGAGCGTCTTTGTTTTGTTTTTTGTTTTGTTAAGTGTACTTCTGTTCATAATAGTTAAAACAAAATTAGTCTTGCGATTAAATCACAGGGAGGTGGGTTGTTTTTAAATATAGTCATTTGTTTCACAAATGCGTATACACATAACCATTGTATTAAAAGCTTTTTACTCATTAATTTTTGGTGATAAGGGGTTTTTTTGCATCTCCTCTGAGTCATCTATTGGTAGTCATTGTTGGAGATAGCATGTTAGACTGGAAGGCTTCTGTTATTCATGTAGTAATTATACCCTTGCCTATCTATTGTGTTTACCTCTAGACAGATGCTTTTAGAGAATGTAGAGTAAGTTAAATAATAGGAAAAGGTACCCTTCCCTTCTACCTGTTAATTCCCAATAGTACCAAACATTCTTTCAAAATGTCAAGTACTTATTTAAATCTTGCTAAATTTCATTTTCAGTAATCAGCATGTACCAAACAGTTCTAAAGACTTTCACATGACTTGGGTCCAGAGTATATCTTACTAGGATTTATAGTTTCCAACTTGATTTCTCATATCTTTCTGATATTTTATGATATAATTTTTTTATCTACCTTCCCTATACTATTTATTATTGTGCATTTACCCTGCTCATTCTTACTCATCTGCTTTTTGTGATAGTCTTCAATCTTCTCAATTACTTCTACAAAAGTATTAAGGCTTCTGATCATTTTGCCTATATGATTTTGCAATGTCCTTTAGGTCGTGGTATCTGACTCATGAAATATTAAGCAGATGTGGTATATTCCATTAACTATTGACTACTTATAATTACTTTTGTATAGGGGGTCTTTGTAAAGGTCTTTGAAACTACTGAGACTGGAGCACATTGATACACTTCTCTGATGAAAATCTATCTCATCTCTAGTTCACTTTGGCCATGCTAGCTATAAGACCCAATAAGAGTATTTCCAAGATAAGCTCTTTTTAAATAAATTTGATGTGGTCCCCTGCTGCCTTTTAGGTTAGGACTTGGAGCTTGATTTGGACTAGATATCTTGAAGCAATGGAATAAAAAAGAAAATAAAAAAAGAATGTTGGTTACATTACTGGACATTTTTAATCCTTTCAAATTATGGCCCCTCTAGGGACAAGTCTGACATTATAATAAATCCTCTGTGATTGGTATAACCAGTGTGATAAGTACTTTTTGGCTGGTTACAGAGGCAAAAATCATCCTTATCCTGTGTTTTGAAAAGTTGCATTTTCTATTTGACCTTGATCAAAAGTCTGAAATTTAGAAGAAGACAGATACATCGATGTTAGATTTTCAGTACTTTCTATGTAAATTTGAAATAACCAAGTTAAATTGTTATAATAATTCCAAAGAGAGATACTGTTTCAGCTATGTTTCCACACAGTCAGCAGGATCTTTTCCAGAAAGTCTTTAGACATAATAGTATTGTAAGACATGTAACTGTTAAGTTCATACTGAATATTGTTATATTTAGTTGCTGCTGTGATTTGAAAAGCTGGTTTCTTTTATCTTGCCACAGGCAACACTGTAGAACTATAGATTCAAAAGCAATGGACTTGGTCTCCAACACTTATAGCACACAAGCCAACAGGTGGACACATGTAGACTCTGGTGTATTTTAACAGTGGGGGGAAATTATGAGGCAATTTTCATGATTTTCATAAACTGATAAATTGTGAAATCTATGCATTGACTGCAATGGATTTTAAAATAGTAAACTGTGACTCTTTGAATGAATGTGATATGCACTATTCATTTAAGACCATTATTTAGTGTTGAAATTGCAAGCTTAAAGATTCCCTCAAATTAATAAATAGAAATTAAAATATTTCAATTCTTTAATAAGTGCAACTGTGTAAGTAACTTGTAGAACTGCTCTAGATGAGATTATACCAACTGAACCTAGAATTTCAATGCATTCAGGTTTATGGAGTACAGAAGAACAAATTAGGAAATCAAATCTAGCATTCACCTTTATTTTTATTTAATATAGATTAAGGCGGAAAAGAGACAAAGATTGCTATGACTTTGGAATGAGTTTTAGAATATTTCTACACATAGGAAAAGGCACAAAATGGAAATATTGAGATTATGCATTTTAAGGTATTAACTCTTTTTGAAATCAGAAATTAATTGTTCCTTTTTTTTCAGATTTTTTTTCTATCAGAATTTTGAATTTTTCTGATAAAGCCAATGACCTTTTAGGTCATATTTGTTCTGAGGTAGATCCAAAACAGGGTTCAGGAACAAGGGTTTCAGCTGACATAATCAGGATGTTGTTCTTAATACAGATAATAGAATCTGGCCCCTCATATATAATGAAATTCAATCTGTAAGGTGTATATGACTGTGTCATAAACAGAAGATGTATATCTGCTTATTAACTCTGCAACACCTTAAAGGTCTTTCTCTGACTTAGCTTTTATTTTTCATTGCTCAGAAATATATGAGGCATCTGCATGCAATGAAAGTGAAGTAAAAACAAATTAAAAGTAACAAAATTACAAAACTAAGTTTTCAGTCTTGGAAAAATTAAGCTTAATCAGTTGTCATTTGTTAAAAAGAAAGCTTTGGCTCATTGTGAAGAACACTTGCCTGTTCTGTGTTTTAATAAGGCCTTTGTGCTTTGGAGTAATTCTTGTGGTCCTGTCTTAAGATCTGCTTCAGTGATTGACAAGTATTTATTCAATTTACCTTGTAAACTGTGTCAAAAAATACAGTTTTCTAGTTCAATGGATATACTTAAAATAAATTGTTGATTTTTTACCATAATAATGAGATGGGCCTTCAGATGTAAAGTGAAATCAATAGGCTTGTTTGGCATGTTTTGTATGTTGGAAACATCTTTAGCATGTTTTAACAGATCTGTTTCTGTTTCATTATAATATCAGAAAGCAAATATTAGGTATTTCGGTTTGGTACAAAATTCATTGAATGATTTAGAAATAAGGATTTTTAGTAGTTAGACACCAGCAAAGAACTGAAGGGGGTTGGGGCGGGGTGAGGGGGTGGAGAGGGCAAAAACTTTGAAAATTAAGTCTATTACTCATGATGTTAACTTAGTGGAACATATTAATGGTTAATTTGTGTTCAAAACTGATAAGGTAGGTATCTCTTCTGAGTCTCTCAGTCATTTGACATAAATGTTTATTTAAAGAGGGGCACTTACATAATCCTGATAGCTCTTAAATAAGTCCCTTATATATGATTATCTAAGAAATGAGGATTGTGTCACTTAACAGTCAGCACTTTCCCTTGCTAAGTGGATTTAATAGTATCCAAAACTCCCTTAGGAGGGCAAACTCAGTATCATCAGATTCATAATAAGGGTTTTCTGAAACAGGCGGGAGTGGAGTATGTTAGGAGCTGGGAAAAAAACCACCAAAGCCAGCATACTGTGCACCCCTGTAATTTCCTTTGAAAGAAAGTTACAAATTAGAACGATTCTTAATACTTGCTAAATAGCCCATTTCCATATGTAGTGACAGAATAGAAGCAGGAAAAATAGTCCTAAAGGTTTTACTCTAATTGTACATCATAGCATTTCTGATAGGCCTCCCACTGCTTCACGGGAGATTAATGAACTTTCATTCAATAACTGACAGTGAAGCATAATGTACTCCATGTTGGCATTAAGATTAAAAAAAATGCACTAATAAATCTGTATGGATATTTATCAAAAGGCTGGTCAACATATTTCACATAACATGCTTTTGTAGCAAAGTGGATCTCAGAATTAAAAATCCCAGCAGTGATACAGTCAAAGCATTCCAGAAAAAAAGGATGGAAAATTCATATCATATTACTGAAATATTTATATTAATCTCCTTTTTTGGTCCATAATGATTTGATAATTCCTCAGGTGCACAGTGAAAGTGGTGTTTTTTTGTTTCCTTAGCAACCACCAGACCTCCATTTTCATAAATTAAAGAACATATGCAGTGCTTGTTGCTATTTTACTCAATATCATTTTCTCCTGGGGTTATATGGAATCCAGAGTGGTCAAGAAAATACACAAAGGGAATACCGGGAAGGAAAGAGAGAGATGTTGAATCCCAGGATCTGACCATGTTTTCAAGTCATGGCAGTGTCCCTGTCAGGAAAAAGGAAGGAAGGAAGCCCTTTCAAGAAATGGGACACAGATGAGACTATTTAAACTCAGGACAAAAATTAAAGACAGCAGCAGCTAAAATTGTGAAATGAAAAGCCACCTGTTAGTATCCCTCAAATTTAATAGATTAAATTTGCAAAGGAATTGAACATCTGTACAGTAAGTGGTATGAAATACATGGGACGTGGAACCTTCATCTTTAGCGTTTATTTTAAGGTACACTTCACTTCCACTGTACTAAAAATACAGCTTTCTAGTCCTGGGTCACTCAGAAGGGATGTTAATGCCCTTCATTATGCCAAAGAGGATACAAATGTGGTCTCATTGCCATGACTGAATGAATACAAATCACTTTTGGAATGAGCTGCATTAATTGGATTCACCAAGAATCAAGCTTTGGGATCTTCCTTCTCTTTTGGGGGATTCCATATTTGGAAAATATAGAAAACATATAAATTGTCACAACAGACAGTAGACAATTCCAGTGAACAGAAGTGGATCAAACAGAATTTTCTTGATGGTCAAGCTATATCATAATGAGAAACTTGAACTACTAACTTACCTGGGAATTCAAGAATACTTTGAGGTCTGGAAACTTTCAACTATAAAGCTTAATCCCTTGGTACTAAAGGACAAGCATAGCTCATTACTCCAACCATAAACCAGGGATTCATTTACTCTCTTAAATCACTTTGGTCACATTACAATTGCTTTTGACCAACTGCTGCCTTCCAGATTTCAGCCTCTGCTATGAAAGTGGAAAAGACAAAAATGTTGCTGAAGAAAAGATCATCAACATGCACAAGTAATGCAGCCTGGTTGCTACATCCTTTCCAACAGCTGACCTGAAACAAGCTCAAAAATGTTAGGTTCCAAATTGCTCTGAAATTCATTAATGACAGAACAAGAGATGTAGACTCCTTGAAAAAGTGAACTGGATTCTGTCCTGCATCAGATATTACCAGGATATCTGGTATGAGGTAGATGCAGGATCCCTGCATCAGATATTACCAAGGAAAAATGCAATCTTATTTTCTGTTTTCATATGACGGGTATTAGAAAAATCATTGATTGTTTTGCGAACCCACAAATTTGTAAACCAAACAAGTTTCCTAAGAAATTACTAAATGTGAATATATTATCATAAATCATATCTACAACATTCTGCTATTATGATAAGTGTTCACACTCTCCAGGTATTGTAAATGCATATGCATTATAAAATATATAATCAGACAAGAATGAGTGTAATGGTTTTCTAGATTTTGGTCTATAATTAGACTGTCACAAAATGCTCATTAACAAACTGACTGTAATCTAACTGTCTAGTTAAGAAAGTGTGTTAACTGTATTCTAAAAAACAGCCCCTCTTCCCATCTTTGTGGGGTGGGAAGAGAAAGTGTTGACAGTTTGGGGCACTTCCTAGGCAATTTTATGTAAAGAATGGTAATTAAGAAAAGTTATACTGTATCAGGATGTATTAGAAATAAAGTCAATTAAATCATTGTTATGAAAATGCATCAGTAATCCTTCTGTAATCCTAATGCAGTATGAAAGCATTCAATACCATGTCATATATTCAATTTCTTGCATCTCTCCCTTCTGCACACCTTGCTTTTCCAGCTTTACATAAAACATCTGCCATCTGGGGTGATCTTTTTTCTTAACATTTCTCAAGATTTCATAGCACTTTAGCTACTCTTCCTTTGTATAAATTTAGTTTTAGGCTAATTTATTTACAATTTTAAAAACCTGAGAGCAAAATAGAGACTATGTATGACCCAACACTTCTGGGGTTTTTACAGAAACAAAAATCCTGTAGGGATTGTAAAATAAAATGTATATATTTAAAGAGGTTTCTCTGAGTAGGCAAAAGTAGCATGAAAATTTCCTGCTGCAGGTCACATAGGCTTTTTGTCACAGCAAATACCTGTGTGATAGCTTACACCTAACATCTAAATAATTGCAGAAGTATTCTAGTACATTGCTAAGTGGTACTTGGAATGATACCTCTAGGTTGTGATTTTAGACACTTTGCACACTCTTGGAACTCAAGTGATAAAAAGGATGAGTCTCATTTATTAGGATATCTTCCTGTGATTCCATTTTTACAGTCTAGGTTTAAGATTCATTTACCAATAGTAATGTTTAAAGACTGAAAGGAAGAGAAATGAGAGGTAGGGTATTTTTGTAACCCCCACATTAGAACTTGCAAACACACTTACCAAGCTACATGAGAGCACTTTTTTCTCCTACATGCCTACAAATCTACTTCTACTGCCCAAAGTTGTTTCACCTCACTGTCTGGGCAATTTTCTACCTCCTTCTGCATCAGGATACTGATATTCCAAGTAAAACTGACTTGGTTTGGTAACATTCACTTTGCTGTATATTTAGGGAAACAGGCAAGCCAGGTGTGCAGCAAAGTGAAAATTGCTGAAGACAGTCAGTCGGTTAAGAGAAATATTTTTTATAAACAAAAATTATGTCCTTCAAAGAAACCCAGATATTTGGGTAGCAGAATCTACGAGTTTTTTAGTTCAGTGGCTTCAGGAATCACTTCTCAATTTCATGACTGTTTTTCAGGGCTGGTGAGTAATAACTCTGACAGAAGGAACATCGGTATCATTTAGCATTGCTGGAGGGTTTCAGAAGCATATTCTGCACTGGTAACACTGTTGGTCAGAATTTCCTAATCAAACTAGAATTCTATTTCACAAAAAAATTGGATACAAATAAAGTATGTTTTTTCACTTTAAGGGGTAAGCTAAATAAACTAAGACAACTAAATTCAAGCCCTGACTGGTTGATTTTTTCTGCCAACTTGTGTACAGTATAATGAAAACAAACAAACAAACAAAATCTCTATCAAAAGAACAGAGATGTACTTTCACCCAGTTTGCTGAATTTTGTTTTACAGGACTTTATTTAAAATGTTAATTTAAAGCTTTGACACTTAAATTGAGCCTTAAGAAGAACTGCAATCACAAAATCACTAAAATAAAAAGACAGCAGAGTTACTATTTGTCATATTCTTTTTTCTGCTTCATAATCTGAAATGTAATGTCCATGTTAATTTCCCTCAGTAATTTATAAATATTCATATATTAAGCTAATTTATTCCTAACCAAAAACTTTACAGTAATTTGAAATACAATCTATCGTTTTTTCAAGATGCTGCCATCAAAAGTGCAAGCTAAAATTTTCATGCTTTTTTTTTGCCCACTATGCCACTTTCAGTGATCAGAACCAACAAAATACCATAAAGCTTTATGACAGGAGGTGAGATCTAGGAAAGCAGGAAAAAGTAATTTTAGAAGGCCAGTGTATTTTATTACTTTTGAAATATTTTTCCTTATTTTAATCTAATTTAAATACCTCACACATTGTATTAATAATCAAGATGATTTTTAACAGTTTTATGCATCACATTTTAATTTCCTCTGCTCATATAAACAGAAGTTACTGACACAGAAGGCATGCTCTGCATATATCAGTTTTGACTTTCTTGTTGTGAAAATGCCTAACAGACGAATAAGGATAAGAAATACAGAAGATTAAAAAAAGAGAGTTTTGATAAAAATACCACCTGTACCAAACTCTCACTTATTTTTTCAGAATTAAAACTAATTTTAGTTTTGAAAATATGTTTGTTTTTTTTACTTCACAGAAGTCAGTCTTTCATGGGTTTTATAATTTATTATCTTGGATTAATAGCAGGTTGACAATTCCACTACAAAGACAAGAAATCCTCTTAATGATGGAACACAAGATATGTGATGAAATAGGACTTCTGATGAAAACATCTAGTTCAAACAAACAAACAAACAAACAAAAGAAAAACCCACAACCCTACGGCAAGACAGCAGCAACACTGTAAAATTCCAGTGTTCAACAACATTTGGATACCCTTTAGCAATTCACTCTTTTCTCTTAAACTCAGAGATATGGGTCCTTGCTTTACTGTCAGAGTGTCTCTCAAGGTTTGTCCCATAAAAATTAGGATTTTTGGAAGGTTGTCAGCTTTTCTAGAAATCAGAAAACACAAATGACACGTTAAGCGCTTCATTCAACATACCTTCATTCCGCATATTCTCCTTAAGCCGTCTGGATTCAAGATGAGGCTGGAGTTTCCTTGGGCAAACCACATTGTATTTAACGTTACTGGTCCTTTGAGCCACAATAGCCTTTCAGTAGCTTTTCTCACTCATGGCTCCTTCCCTTCTCAAAAGTTTCTAAATGAACAAAAACTATGTCTTTCAGCATGCTCGGTGTTTTGAAATTATTAAGTGTGTCCTGTTTTTTGGTTCAGTAACTTTATAGGCATGTTACAATAATTTGCTATAGTAATGTCCATTTATTTAACACATTTTAAAAGTTGTGAGTGAATTCAAAAAACCAAAACCAACCGAAAAAAAAAAGCTTTCTGAAATAGTATTTTTAAAAGTTCATTAGAACTGAACAGAAAATTAAAATCTGCTTCAAAAAGGTCTAAAGAACTGAACTTTCCAAATGTGACACCATCCAACTGTGATTCAGCTCATCTTATTATTAAATATTAAGTCTTCAAATGTATGATATCTTACTGATTTTTTAAAGAGATGTTCTTGCTGGTTATCTTTTATTCAGAGCAAATTCTTAGCTTTCTCAGCTATAATTGTAAAAGGTTCTCATTAAAAATACTATAAGACAGTTAAATCCCAATAACTAAGACAAACAGATGTTTTTAACATTAAACTTTAAAAATTAGTTAAGTCAAAATGGGAAGCTTACATTCTGTAATAATTTATAATTCCTTCAGTATTTGTATAAACATATTTTCATATTCTACAGGTAAATCTGCTTTCATTTTGTCCCTGGCTGACAAAACTCAGAAATATTTTAGATTATTTTTGTTTCCAATTCAGCCTGAACACAGTAATACAATAGGCAAGAAAACCCAACTATCTGTGTCTGTGTTGTCTAAAACTGAAAGTAATAAATATCTTAAAAAACTCCGTAAAGATGAAGGTAGTTCTCTCATGACCTCATGCTATATGAATAAACAAATATGAAATTACCATCAAAAGTAACTTCTAAGGTAAATTACCTGTTCTTGAAATTTCAAGCTGACAACAGATGTCCTCCTAAGATGTCCTAATTGAACACAGTAATACAGAGACAACTGGCTAGAGCTATACAAAGTCCATGGAGACTACGTGATTTAATGGTCCTTTTGGCCTGTATATATGGTATACTACAGGAAGTGATGGTGGCTCTGCACTGTGAGAGAATTCACCTTTTCATAGTAGATGTGCAACGGAGCCACATGCTAATATTTTAAAAGCTTTTCTTATGGTTAAAGTCCTAGTACTGTTTGTTTTAACCTTCTGTGTCATGAGGGCTACCTCAAACAAATTTCTGTTCAGGAGTCAATAGGTGTCTCTGTATTTTTCAAAGATGCTTTTGTGCCTACCTAAGCACAAAGAAACCAAAATACACTTGATTATGTTTCATAACAGTTTTCTCACTTTTTATGTTACCAAAAGGAAAAATCCTCTTTAAAAATCAAGATTCATAATGGTAAATATTATTCTAGTTCTGTAAATAATTATGTTTGTAAAGACATATTTTTTCAAATGATTTTTTAAAGCCGTGACTACACATTCATCTAAAAATTCATGTATGGATTGAGCCATGGATTAGCCCAATAGATCTAGTGAGCATATTTCTATACTTGTTAGAAGAACTAAATTATTAATAGCGGAAAAATAATAAAGGATTTGCTGTTTCAGCATAGTTCTCCATTTCCGAAAGGTTTTCCTTTTTCTTAGAGAATTAGAAGAAATGAAATAATGAAACTAAATTATGGAGGAACAATATAGCTGCTTTGATACAGCTGTATTGTTCCTTAGTAACATAAAATCAAATGGAAATAAAAACGTTTGGAGTTTAGATTGTAGTCTTTGGAGCTTTATGTTTCACTTTTCCTAGTCTTTTGATCCTACATTTCCTTTTATCACTGATGACAGGAAAACAATCGTCTTCCCTCTCACCTCCACTTTTAAATAGCTGTTGGCTAAATTCTCATCTCGCATAGTAAATCAGACTTCCTGGTACCTGTAACATTTGTCTGAAGAAATGAATGTCTAAAGAAATTTACCTTCCTCTCGTGGGAGCTGAAGAACTGATGCCAAAGCTTATCCTGATTCTTAGAGAACCAGAGCATGATGGTGGCATATATATCAGGATAGACAGCAATGAGCCATACTCCTGTATTAGAGCAAAAGACTCGGCTACTGCCTGAGGGGAAAATACTCTGGAACGTGACATTGTTGAAACAAGAGCTAATATGTGGCTTCTGCCAATAGCAAGAAAATTCTAGACAAGCATCAGAAATGCTCGCTACATTTAAAGGTGCTTAAGCTATTCTTTGCCACATAATGCCTGTACTGTACTATTTGACAAAATAGATGGTCCTATTTAGAGTCATTCTGTGTAAAGAGCAAGATACTCCTACTTGCTCAAACAGAAAAAGGATCTGTCAGTAATATTGAAGAAGGAAAGCCTTCTGGAGGTTAGAAGATAAAGAACAGAGGAGAAGGAGGTACTTGTTTCATGCCATGTTAAATGCTTCTCTTCCTCCAGCTCCATTGGTACTTTGTCACAATCTTTTTCTCCAATACTATTGTAGCTCTACCAAGATAAATGTAAACTATCATTTATCTCCTACTATATTCACTTGCCTGAGGTTCAGTTGCCTTACTTAAAAGAAATAGGGAAGTGAAAATTAACACTCACCATAAAGTAGCAAAAAAGAAGAACAAACCCCAAATCCTCAAACTGCCTTTAAATTACCCAGTAATCATAAATGCTGCTCTACATTTTCTTTTTCTTTTTGTTCTTCTTTTTTTTTTTTTTTAAGCAGTGTGCTGATGATGTCTACATGTTTATTGTCAAAGGTTCGTTAGAAATGCTGCCATGTATACAGCTCATGACATATGTCTCTCCTGCGACAAACTCGTTAATGTCATTTGGAGCCCAGAACAGTTTTTATAACAGACTGATAATGGGTTTAGTAGAATCAAGATTTGAAAAGTATGGCAATAAGTTATTTCAGTTAGCAGCCTTTTACTTAAGGAAAAGCATCATAACTATTAAATTGATACATTTGTTAGTGAATGGGTAAGCAAATAACTCTAGCTTCACAATCTCCAGTTTAATGGAGCTACTGAGCTAACGAAAGACAATTCTTCAGTGTTTATAAAAATGTTCACAGTTGCAGTCCTTCTCTTGAGGCATTATAGTTAAGTATTCAGATAATTCATAACTTATGGCAGTAGGTTTTGAAAGCTGGCTACCCACCTGACCATAAAAATCTTACTGTCAAACTGCTTACTTTTTGTGACAACCAGAGGGTTTTGTTATTTTCTTCTAATCTGTTTCAATTATATTTATCGGGTTTTCCAAAGAGAGCATTGATTTTAAATGTAACTTGTGCTTCCTCCTACTGATGGCTGGAAACAGCAGGCTTTGTTCAAGGGAATTGCCCTTTCTGGGAGCTGACGTAGAACATGTGAAAGTGTCTTACATATGAACAGAGACAGAACTTCAACGGCTTATATTTTTTGTCTGAAAAAGCCACATGGAAAGGAGAGATACCTTGTACAGATGAGCAGTTTTGGCTGCGTTCGTTGCACTCACCACTCTCTCATGCTACAGCATGGCTGCTGACTGAGCAGAACTAAATGTGGAATCCATTCAGAAAGCCAAGATCCATAGGAATTTAATTCAGACATTAAGGGCACATGAATGATATATAAAACCCCAGCTTTAAAGAGAGATTTGTTTATTTTCCATTTGCACAAATTCCTTTGCAGCACTAGTAACAACATTATTTGTCCAGCTATGTTTTTGGTTACATACTAATCACATGAGGATACCGTTATAGCCAGAAAATTAGAGTTATTAACATTCAATAAAATCATACCATTAAATATAATTGTCACAGGAAATGTACTGGACATAATGCATTTAGGATAGAAAGAAATTTTTTTTTCAGATACACTAAGCCACAAATTGCCCCTAATCTTAACAAGAGAAAAAATAATATTTAATTACATTGCTGAAAGTATAATCCAATAATAAAACAGAAAGTGGCAATAATTAATATTTAGAAAAGTTTCTTATTTTCATTTCTGTTCTCATTTCTCAAGACTCGCTGGGACATATTGACCATGATAGCTGTTCTGTTGCAGGCCACAGCTTAACACAAGGCCTAAGAGGAAAGAGCGTATGAGATCATTTACATCCTAATAAAACATACTAACAATTTAAGATTTAGATATAACTAATTTCTTTCAATATTAAACACTTAAGGCTTCTTTAATATTAGTCCAGCTTTACTGAGAGGGGGAAAGAGCTTGTAGCTGTTAGTACGCTCCCATTATGGGCACAAGGAACACAGTTTATTTCTTGCTAAGGTGCCATTGGGGCTTCAGAAGTGGTTACAATGCAACAATATCAATCATGAGTCCATAAAACCCTAAAAGTCAGAAACTCTGAAAGCACTTAAATAAACTGCAACATGTTTTTACATCTGTTTGCAAAGGTTTTATAAACTCAAGTAACTAAAATTAAAGTGTGAGTGGCATCAGTGTAATATTTCACTCACTCACTCGACCACTTGATAAGTACAGCAGTACACTTCAATGAAATACACACTACATTCATTAAGGGATTTTATGAAGTTTTCTTTCTTTATTCAGAGCACTACTATTTTTTCACTGTCCTGGTTTCAACTGGGATAACATTATTTTCTTCTTAATAGCTGGTACAGTGCTGTGTTTTACATTTAGGATGAGAATAATGTTGATAACACACTGATGTTTTAGTTGATGCTAAGCAATGTTTACTCTAAATCAAGGACTTTCCAAGTTTCTCATGCTCTGCCGATGTAAGCAATTGTATTGTGCATCTTTTGTATTTTTTTAGCCTTGGGTTTTATTCCTCTCTCTCCCTTTCCTTTTCATTCTTCTTCTTCTTCTTCTTCCTCTTCTTCTTCTTCTTGTTATTATGTTTTACCTCATTTCAATTATTGAACTGTTCTTATCTCAGCCCACGGGTTTTACCTTTTTCCAGTTCTCATCCCCATCCCACGGGGGTGCACAGGGGAGCAAATGAGTGGCTGCAGAGTACTTAGGTGCCGGCTGGATTTAAACTACGACAAGGTCTTTTTGGGATCCTAAGAAAAATGAGCATATACTATAAAACTGTTTCTGAAGTTGCAGAGATGTTTGTAAAGCCTAATGTTTTCTCAGTCATTACCCTTTTCCTGTAGTTAACAGTTACAAAAACTGACTAAATGCCTAAACAGGAGTTGAAACACTCAAAATTCAACCTCATTTATAAGTGCTGAACATTCCTCTCCTGACCTCTTAAAGCCTGTAAATTCTATGTAGCTCACATTCATATAATTCATATGTTAGGCTGCTCCTCCAAACCCCTGATGTGAAATTTCATCTGTTGACTTCAGCTATGAAGCTTGTTTATCTTAAATATTAATACTCCTTTTGTACTATATTTCCTATATTTTTTAAATGCTGAGTATTTAATATCAAATATGCAGAAAGCCCTTGAGGGTTTCATGAGATGAGACACATACAGAAGTAACAGACTAAATCCAGGCTTTCAGTCTGTTTAGCAACACCAGCAGTAGCAAAACACTGTTGTTACTCAAAACCAAATCAAAATTCATCTACATTTCTCTGAAAGCAAGATATAAAATTGTGTCTGACACTAAGGCCTCTGTAGAAGAAATTTACATTGAGACACTTGAATATGAGTCTTTAATATGAACCTTTGTGTACTGTCTTGGTACACTATCTCACACTTGGGAATACACACTAGGTGAATTTAAGTATGTCTGAATTTTTTCTGTTCCTAGAGGTATCTTCTTATGACTAGTACAAGCATCAACATCAACAAGTACAGTGGAGATGTGAAAATATCACTATGAACCTATACCTTTCAGAAAACAGACTTAATTATCATTTAGATTGGCCTCATGCTCGGAGACTGTAGGCTAGAACCCAAACACTTAAGTTCTGCAAAGCTCAGCTGTAAACTAAAGATTATCTCCCATGACCGGAGTGAGCTGAGACATTATTTGTGAGATCGAACGTTATAATGAAAAATCAGGCATACTGCTTCTAATTAGGTAACACATTTTCCCATGGGTTATAATCTCCAAAAGTAAGAAAGTGTCTTTAAAAAACACATAGTAATGTTTGAATTAATTGTGAGCTACTTATAGTTAAGATTAACCATGACCGTCTCATCTTTTCCATCCTACTCATAAAAACTTTAAGACACGACAATGGGGCAATAGAAATGACATTTCTCACAGATTTGGTTTTCACTGAATGCTTTAATAATTAGTTAATATAAAAAAATTACAGATGATTGATGGTCCTTTAGGAAAAGAATAACAATAGCCATATACAAACATATTCATAGAAATACATACAGATCTATATGCAGAATTTACCAGCTGCCTCATATATCCTTTTAAGCTTCTGAAAAGGATAGGTACAGTATCATAGAATCATTTAGGTTGGAAAAGACCTTTAAAATCATCAAGTCCAACCATTAAACCAGGAATGCCAAGCCCACCACTAAACCATGCCTCTAAGCACCACATCTACATGTTTTTTGAACACCTCCAGGTATGGTGATTCTACCACCTCCCTGGGCAGCCTGTTCCAATGCTTGACCACCTTTTCAGGGAAGCAATTTTTCCTAACATCTAAACTTCCCTTGGCTCAACTTGAGGCTGTTTCCTCTTGTCCTGTCCCTTGTTATCTGGGAGAAGAGACCTACCCCCACCTGCTTACAGCCTCCTTTCAGGTAGTTGGAGAGAGCAATAAGGTCCCCTCTGAGCCTCCTTTTCCCCAAACTAAACTAAAGTTTTTCAGATAAACCCAAAGAAAAGCATAGTTTTACAAACAAACTAAATTAGAACAAAGTTAAATCATTTTCACTTGCTGAAAAGGATTCACATTACCATTTTAAAATAATTAATGGTGATTTCTCTTTATTTTTGATATAGAAGAAGAGCAAGAGACCCACAGCAATCATCTAGTCCAACTGTCTGTCCTACTGAAATATTCTAATTCTAATTTTAGTTGCCTGACCATTTCAGGGCTGACCAAAAGTTAAAGCATATAATTAAGGGCATTATGCAAATAAATCTTAAACACTGAGAGGCATAATAGGAGAAATAGGACTAGATGGTGAAAGAGGTTGCTACTGAGACATTTCCAGAATGATATCGCCATCCCAAGAGATGTGAAAGTATCATTTAAAATGCACACCCTTGAATCATAGATACTGTGTAAACACTTCAAATCTCTTACTGCACACAGAAAGAGGATCCTACTCTAAATATTTAATGTGCAAGTCCCTTGTAGATACGCTGGAAGCCAAAGAAAGTTAGAGGAAAAGAGGATTTTACCTAGGATTTCTACTATATAACTACATTGATCTTGAAAAAAAAATTTAAAATATAGAAACACGAGAAAAGTATATCTGGATTACCAAGTGAATAGAAATGACGAGCACTGTTCAGCATCAAAGTGCTGATATGGAGGCAATTTTAAAAGATCTAACTCTTATTACTCATTTTATGAATGTCATATCTATAAAAGGCATCACAAGTTTGGCATAAAATATTTAGGACTCCAAAACAGCTAATTACTTTTTGAAAATGTAGTACAAAATAGCAATTACTCGCTTGGGCTTGTTAAGGGAACCTTAGCTATAGAGGACGGTACAGATTACTAAACCTTAGAATTCTCCACTTATCCCACTCAGACTGATTCATGGCATGATGATGCCAAATAAATTACATTGGGTTGTAGTATAAAAACTTTAAGAAAAAGAAGTAAAAATAAATACTGTTCATTTTCCAGGCTACTAGATGATAACTATAATAATGGACACTTATGTAGATTCCAGATGCAATTGAATGATCGAAAATGGAGGCTGAGTAGGTAATCATTCGAAAGTGTAAGATGGGAAGCTCACATCCTACCTTGGAGAAAAAGAGGAGTTTCTTGCCTTTGCCTGCAACTAGTGAGCACTTTCTATTTTGTCCATAATTTTGATGGCCCATTCATCCATGAATTGAAAGATTTTCTGAGCCATTGAATCTAAGGAAAATATGATAGGTCAGTTCTGTTATACTACATTCACAATTGCACTGATTGCCATATTGGCTGAACACGTCATGAGCCTATTTAAAATCATGGGATTTATTTCCACTAAGTTCAGTTAGAGCTGGTGCAAAATACTAGAATATATATTAGCACAGTAAGCATAACTTCATTAAAAAAACAAGTGGAGGAAGCATTGACTCCTAAACCACTTGCAGAATAAAGATAAGTAAACAAAATGTAGATACACTTCAGAAAAATCTGGGGAAATATAGGACCAATACTTATCACAAATTTAATACCAGTTTCTTTTTTCAACTTGTAATTTTAGCTTTTAAAGAAAAAAGTATGCTCATGGACTGTAAGATCTATAGCTACTATTTTTTGCTACTACTGTTTTGTATCCTTTCACTATATGTCATTTGCAGATTATATATTTGTCCTTTTCCTCATAAAAAGAGATGATACAGGAAGTATGGGGATGAAACACTTTATAAATCGTGTGTGAGAACATCATTACTCTGGCAAACTTGCTTAGATTAATATAGCAAGATTCACTCATATTATATATGCCTGTATGTATTTTAACTAATGATACTTTTAAAATGTTGACTGAGGCAATACTTATAGTCTCATTGTACTTTTAACATGGATGTTGAATATTCTCTGTTCTCCTCTCCCTCCACCCCCTTCTTCAGAATTCACACGGATGAAACAATGGAAGAAGACAAGCCTTTTATAACTTTGTTTATCATCAGTTTCTCATTCTTACACGAAGACATGGTTATTTTGTGTGGATTTGCAGTACAACTGGGAAATGTTTTTGTTCTACAGCATATAAATGTACAATTTTTAATAAAACTCCCTTTTTGGATAAACACGTAAGCAAAAACTTCTAAAGCATCTTAGCTCTGACCTTCTAAAGAAACTTTTCCTTTAAGAAAACAAACACAATTTGCCGAACTATTTATAGTTACCCCTTTAAACTAGCCCAAAATGAGGGTAATTGCACCCAATATTGTTGCCCTTTCTCACTGAAATAATTCATCTGCTATATGAGGAATTATAATTGCATGAATTAGAGAACAGACAGGATCATAGCTGGCTGCTCCTGCGTAATCTGCTATTCAGATGGCTGCTGGTATTTCAACTGATTAGAGGAGATCTCAGCAGAAGATTCACAAGACAACATATACAACAATGATATTCACTGATGATTTATTTGCACTAACACTTTTTAAGGACAGGGAAATAGGTGGAAAAAGAGGTTTGAGTACAAATGGCAGTTGGTGACATCTAAAAAAAATATCAGCTTTTGGTAAGTGTAATGAAACAAACATTTATAGACATTGACAAACAGGCTATATCATAAAGTGTTCTTTAGCTTAGTAGAAAAACATATCTTTTTCATTCCTATGTGAAACCATTTGATGTACCCATGATTGTCCCTGCTATAACTAAATCTCACAGTCAGAATCTTCTTTGAAGTACCAATTACTGTCCATCAACATGACATGGAAGTCTTTGGACAGATCTTGTCCTACACTAACTGTGAGAGAAAGAATTTTATTTTTGGTGGGATGTAAACTGTGTTAAAACAAATTACCAGATTCCTAGGTTGAAAAGAGCATTTTGTTGATGTAATACATATAAATAATCCCTGCAAAATATTATAGGAAGTTGTGGCATTTAATAAGGAAACACAGCAAATATAATTCTATATTGACCCTTATATTTTAAAGTGACTTTTAAAGAAATAGTCAATAGCACAGGAAGACTGCATATGCAGCTTATACTGGCTCTGAGTTTATTTACTTAATAATATTACATATGTTGGTAAGAGGAGAGATATTTCCAAATAAGTACTGTGTGTCACTACCTTCAAAGCTAGGTACTAACTTTCACCTATGATACCTTGGTCAACAAAAGTCTGAACTCTTATGAGGGAACCAAGGGTGCAAATCTACAAACTGTTTTCTTGGTGGCAGTGCTGTTTGAAAGACTTCCCTTTTGCCTGTCCCCAGCTATTTATTTCTAGGCCTATGTTCCCCTTAAAGATGAGCCAGCACAGGAGTTTGTAGTTCTAAGATAATGCACATCAGTGAAACGCTGGTTTAAAAAAAAAAAAAAAAAAAAAAAAAAAGTGTTATTTTAAATGTGGTACTTCAGTTATTTGTTTTACTGTGTGCCCTAGATCAGGCGTGCAGGTGATGCTCGCATAGCTGAAGTCACCATGCAAAACCAGCAACAAGTGTCATTGCTACCTGAGAGAAAGGCACATAATCAGAAGAACTTTGTAGACTGTGCTGTGTAGTTTAGATATAGAACTCACAACTGAGGTGATTAATTTACCAAAGAAAATTAGATTTCTGGGAAGTTGAAAGTAGCTCTGTCTGAGGGAAGGGAATCACTTAGTTATTCAAGTTGGTGGTAACTGCTACTCCACAATAGTATCAACCAGCAGAGGTATGATAATAAAAGAAGATAACCCAGGACTTAGAAATGCTCAGGTCATTCTAAAGAATCTTTTCAACATCCCAACAAGATAAAAATCATCACTTTCACTAAAGCCTGAGAAACCAGATTTGCATTATGATAGACTTTTCCTTATTAGAGCTCTTACAAAAAACTACCATTTCCTCAACCAACTATCACGTTTTAAATCCTTGCTGCATAATACAATGTACAAACAAATGTACTCGCCTTGCACTTCCTATGGTGCATGTGGACCAGTATAGAGTGGATGGACAAGTGGTTTATATGCTGGTATAGAAGAAGCAAGACAGGCATAAATGCTTTTAGAAACACTCAGTAAAATTATAACAGTTATATACATGTAATTTAGGATCACATATCTCAGATGTGTCTTTAAAAGCTTTTCAACTTTGCTTGCAGCTGAGACTAATCATAAGTACTGTAAAAATCAGTCAAGCTGAGAATGGTTTTCATTCCATTTAAACAAGAAATTTTGATTCCTACCCTGGTTTCAACTAGACCCTCCATTATCAAGTAAGAAGTTTAATTAAGCTGCATGCCAAGTTATTTTTAATAATGAAGCATCAGGCCAGTTTCTAACTTCTATTCCAGAGTCCTCTCTCTGTATGTCAATATCAGGAATTTTCCTACCACTCCCTCTATTTTCTGTGTATGCAAAAAGATTAATAAAAATGCTATTATTACTGTTGCCCAATTTATGGAGATTTCCTAAGTATAAAAATTAAAACCAAAAAGCCCATTTTACCTATGTCTTTGGTTAGATTTAAGATATTCTGATTCCCTGTAATGTAACTCTCAATTCTTTCAATCACATCTCTGACTGTCATATTAGAACCAGAAATCAATTTTGTTCTGAAATTGAATTTAAACAGAAGGCTCTTGCTTTGCATTGAGAACATAATAATGAAAGTATCTTCTTCAATGTAAACATACATAAATGCTGTAATGCTAACATGTATTAAGTACTGTTTGCTGGCTGTTTGTGTATGTCTCTGAATTCTTTATAGTTATTGACAGATAAAAGAAAGGTATCTAAGGAAATATTGCAGTATGGCAAATGGGGTGATGAATGAAGACAAAGTGCTTTCTAGAGAATTAAGAATCCCAGGATGTATTTAGGTACTACTGCCAAGGATTCACTATAGATGCCCCCAAATCTAGACAATTATCATCAGAAAAATAAAGAAAATTTCAAGAAATATTAAATAAAAAACGCCAAAACTTAATTTATCTGAAACTTTCAAGGAACATTTTACATTTTTATGGAGCATAAAAAATACATATAAAAATACTGTATTCTGGAAAATATTCAAAAGCTCTACATCAAAGGTTTGCTTTGCTTAGTAAGCAGATAACAGACAAAGAAAGGGAGAAGAAGAGAAAAAGAACAATGGGAATAGAATTAGGCTGAAAATAATGCAAATGATATTTGAGAATTGTTCTGGAAATCTAATGGGTACCATTCAGTTCCTGCTTGTACGACTGTAAATCACACAGAATTTGATCAAAACAAATTAATTTCTGGGGTTTGCTTTTCCATTGCTGTACTTCATTGGTGTGAGTAGAACTTCCTAAATTTTATTTCTCGTTTTAGTGAAAATTAAATACAGTGTGTCACCAGACACAAATAACTGCTCAAATTCCAGCTCTCAAATAATAAAGGTCCTTTTAATCTTGCATCTACTTCCTTAAGGCAGTAATTCAAATTATTTTATATGCTAATACTAAATAACGTCCATTTCATCTGACAGCATAAATAATTATCAGAGCAAAACTATCTATCCCAGAATATATGATATAGGATGTGGAATGTAATCCGTTGGATTATTCTGCAAATAAAACACATTTAAATTAAAAGGGAAGTAAAAGCTCAACAGAAATGAGATAGCTGAAGCAAAGAAAGAACAAGCGGATGTAGTGAGGCACAAAGAGTTGAGACACCAAAATTAAAATAACAACTGCAAAAGACACATCAATAGAAGACTGAAACTTATAGTCAGCGAGGGGTAGGGGGTGGGGAAAGCGGTGTGTGTGTGTGTGTGTGTGCATAAATAAACACCATCAAAAAAGAAAACTAACAAAGTTCTGAAATGGAACCTAATCCAGATCACAAAAGTAAATAAATGTAGGTAGAGAATAAACATTCAAACTTTTTCTTGTTCATAAAATACTCAGAAATAGTCCTGTAGGAAATCATAAAAGTATAGGTTCCTGTAAAAGCCTGTGAAAGCTGAAGAGCAAATCTAATTTTCCCTTCACTCATAATAACTGGAAATTAGATATTGCAACTATAAATATGAATTATTATAAGTACAGCTGCTGGAAGTAAACCAAGAGCCAATCCTAAACTGGTTTAAACACCATTGATTTAAAGCTAACATAGTAACTGAAAAGCAGTAATGCAGGATGTATTAGTCAATATCCAGGTACTTTCTGATGCTAAGAAAGCTTTGTCAAACCCTACAATCTTTGCTCGATGAGCACAAGATTTGGAAAGTGAATTTGAGTTAGCAAACATTTTTGCACTGTAGTTTAAATTGCCTTATGCCAGAGCTATCTGTGACAGTGATTGTTTTGCAATGATGTGCTTGAAAGTTGTGCACAAACTGCCTCCCTCTTTTAGGTTGCCTCTTGGTCTGGCAATACAGTAATCTCCTGTGCCTAGTGCCTCCTAAATGGTGATTTCTAGCTACAAACACAATCCCTCTATTCCTTCAAGTCTAAGCACACTAATTTTAAGGGAGTATGAAGATGATAGCAGTATCTCACAAATAACAGGAATATGTTTGCTTTTGTTGACACCTTATGTTGTGTCTAACTGATTATTTTCCCCTTTCACTTCTAGTCTCCAAACATGCACAATCCTCTGCCATCACACTCTAATTAGCCTTACATCAGTCTGAGTGCAGCATTTTGCCCACAGATACAGGATGTGAATATGAGTTTCTTTTAATTTATTTTTCAATTTGCTATTCTTTTTTTCTGTATTTC
Source organism: Ibycter americanus (assembly GCA_035590275.1). Taxonomy (NCBI): domain Eukaryota; kingdom Metazoa; phylum Chordata; class Aves; order Falconiformes; family Falconidae; genus Ibycter; species Ibycter americanus. The sequence goes on from JAVJGI010000063.1 coordinate 47,875,261, forward strand.
CATACACATTTTCATCTACCTTTTCCATTTCAGCCCACAGCTCATACTTGGTATGTCACCTATATAAAGGAACTGTGGTTGTAGCTAGACATTGCATTCCTTACACACAAGACAGACAGTATAATAGAATCTTCTTATGCTATCTACTGACTCTCTCTTTACATTTACAGTAATATGAAGGTCCTACGTTGTTTCAGTGCATAACACTAAAGAAAATTATATTCCTCTTAGAATTACATGGAACTGTGGAGGAAAAATAACCTTTAAAAACCTAGGTAGGATCTTGTTGCATTAATGAACAACTCCAGCATAGCACACTCATGCCTGAATCAGGCATGACGGTAGGCTTCTTCATGAAAGCCAATACTGTAGCAACTATGAAAACAATGTTAATATTTTTATCAATCAACAGCAGTATCTGATAGTAGATATGAGAAATCATATGCTGTTTACAGGATTCTATTTACTGAAAGAAAAATTTCTTCTTTTGTTAGACAGAATATAGTCTGAAGAATAGTACCAACTTTGTGTCTGCAAGGATGTGTGTGCAGTTTCTTTCACACCTGTAAATTAGGTTCCGTAAAGTATCTGAACAAGACTGGCTTCATCTCTGAGAGTAACCAAATCCCATGCAGAACGTAATTTAAATTAATAAAATGTGGTTATATCTTCTAGAAAATACAGTATAGTGTTGATTTTTTTTTTTTTTTTTTTTTTGGTAAACTAGTCACATGAGAGGACCACTACTTTGGGAGAGTTTGTATACAGTCTAGCTATTCATTAGTGACTGTCCTGAGTATATTATGCAAGACATCACTGGCATGAAGATTTTCTTTGGAGATAGTAGATTTTATTTGTTTTCTCCCCAGTCTCATGTATTTTTCCACCATCCTCTCCCATAATTTAGTGCCAAGATAATCAGGTACAGGTAGAAAATGAAGTGTTTTTTTTAATTATGAGATTTACAGAGCAGCATGCATGCATGATTCCTCTGACTACTGGGACCGTGTACGTGTCATAAAACTGCTTGCTGTTTGCTCTGTGATTGAGTGTTCATGACTAGTTCAGGTAATATATTCAGTGTTTGATGCTCCAGCAGTATAAAGATTTCATATTACATTTCCTGGAATCTTACACTCAGCACTGTTTTCAGCTAAGTCTCTTCTTTTTTTCTTGTGATTTTTGCAGAACTGTGACAGTATCTATTCCTCAGGTTTCTTTTAAAAAGTATTTTGATTGGGTTTGGGGGTTTGTGTGGGTTTTTTTTTGGTTTGGTTTGGTTTGGTTTGGTTTGTGTGGTTTTTTGTGTGTGGGGGGAAGTTTGACACTCAGATACAGTATTCTAACTTAAAAAGGAATCAATCATTTCTGTATGTCACTTAATCTCTCTGTATTTTTGCCAACAGTAAGATTGAGTTGATATACTTTATCTGCTTCACAAAAAATGAGGTTTGTAATGCATCATTTTAGGTCAGTGAGTCAGAAATCATAAATCTCTTTATCTAATTTTTTGAAGGAATCCAAAGTTTCTAATCCCCTGATGACAGAAAGCACAAATGAAATTGCAAGGGGCAGGAATTCTGTACAGATGAACAACCGGAAAATTTTCAGAAGATATTAATGTGCTCCTTTCCTGTTGGAAAAAACACGTTGAAGAACTATGTGATATCTCTATCTCTTATAGCCACTGAATCCTTTATGGATATGTATTTAAGAAAATCTAGGAAGTATATGTTACACATGGATGCATAAGGAAGTTAATAAGCCATTCATATGGAAATATCTTAAGACTAGATATTGCTTTTATGTAATTTGTACTACTCAATGTGCATGTATAAAACATATGTAACCAAATGTTGTTCTAACTTTTTGGCACAATACTAGTTTTACAAATAATGAAAATACAGCCTCTGTGCCTTAATACTTTTTGGTTTACCATAATCTCATAAAACTTCCTTTCTTCTGAGTTCTGTCACAACAAGACTCGGAGAGAGAAAAGTTTATGATGCCATAAAAAGGAGTAATCTTCTTCAATAAAATGAATGAAAGCTCTTATAATACCAGTACATTTTCTGCCACAAAACTTCACCAAAATATTAGTAGAAATTATATCAGATGTTACATAATCCGTGTTTCAGCAGACTACGTTATAACCATGGCCTGGGTTCATAACATTTAACTTTCCTGAGTAACAGCAATAGTCACTTAATCAATTCTGTATGGGATTCCACCAACACAAGTGAGAACCAGGCTCTTGCAGAAATTAATACAGCATCTAGTACAAACAGTAATAGCAACAGGAAAAGGCAATGTTCACTTCAAACATATATGTTTTTTCCCTTTCACAAAACACAGGAAAAGCTAAAAGCAAAACAAAGAGCATGAAGCAGTAGAGCAGAAGTCCTAGCCAAACAGAAAAATTTTGTCTTGTTACAAAGAACGCTCTTTTTTCTCAAACTTGAGGGGTGTATTTATTACAATGACCAAGAAAGACCCAGAATCTGCACAAAACTTTTTCTCTCATGTATATAACCAGTCACAAAAGTAACCAGCCCAACAAGTAAATTTGCTGGGTCTAAATTTTTTTAATAGAGTCTCGTCTCTATTACTAATATTTTTGCCACTTTTGTTCAAAGTCAGTAAGAACCATGGATGTATTTAAAATAGGGAGAGATGTAGATCGGTTTAAGTGAGTGGGTGAGTGTCAAGGTATCATGCTATATTCAATTACTTGCTCTGCTGAAGATTTCCGTTTGGATCTTGAGCAAGATTACATCCAACTCATGTACAGGTCTCTGTTTACCTGTGTTACACAGTTAATCAGCTGTGGAACTGGGAACCAAAAGCAATAATATTGACTCTCATTCCCCTGTTCTATCCACACAAACTCCCACCTTAACAGAAGAAAAAATTATTTGAATCACAGTATGCATTTCAATGTTTCTTATGTTTCCTTTTTTTTTTTTCTCTCAAAGGAAACCAAATACAGAAGGTGGCTGTTGTCTTCCAGTAAAAAGTGAATTTCCCCACTCATGATAGTTCTTTTAGCTATCTGTGTTTCAGCCATCTAGTGTTGTTTGGGTTTTGTTTTTTTTTAAATAGTTGAAGCCTTATTTTTTCTTTTTCTAAAGAACTCCTATTAATGATTTTAAAAAAAAAACAAAAAAGTCTATACTACAGAAGGGAAGGAAACCCATCTTTATGTATTTTGTTTGTTCAAACTAATCCAAAATTAATTAACATGGTGTCTGGTGACCATAGGAAGTGGGCACAGGATATATAAAGCCATTAGCACAGAATCATTTCAACTTTTGAACTGAAATTCTCTTCCAGGAATTATCTTGGTCCAGATACAACTTCCCTTTTAAAATTTTCCTATGATTTCTTGCTACTCCAGTCTTAGCAGCTTCCATTTAGTCCTATTCTACCAGTTAAATATTATCCTCAGGTTCATCTCTTTTGCCTAAATGAGAATGACTTTCAGTTAAGCCAACAGGCATCTTTCTGTCTATTGCAGCAGTGTTTAGAAATTTAATTTGAAATTTACAGTTAAGAATTTCAATAGATGAGACAGTCAAGTGAGAAAAGAGAAACTGAGGTACTTCGTTTATGAAGTGATATGTTCAAGCATGTCAATGGAAGAGAATAGTTTACAACAGATATTCTGACTCTGACGTCAACATGCTGACCACCAGCATGATTAAAATTAAGCAATATCAGTCATATAATCAATTCTGTACTTGTTTCTCAAGACTTGTGTTAGACTAGTCACTGGTACTCTATTTTTCTTTAGTTAAGCTTTTTAAGAAATGCTCGTACTAAGAAATTTCAAATAAACAGATAACCTGGAGTGAAATACCAGTCTGAGTGTGGAATTTTCCAACACTGTAAACAATTCTTCTATTCAGATAAGTAATGTCAGCATACCACTGTTTTCAGTAGTATTTAGGTGACTGAAACATTTATTACCTGGGAGTATACTGCTCATTTAAATCACAACAGCTTGTACTGCAGGTACCCACAGTCTTTCATTTCAGGCCACTTGCTATATGAATGGTCAAAATGGTTTCGTTTATTTTAGGACTTATGCCAGCTAAAACTTCTCTTTTACATTTTACATGAATAAATCTGAACTTTATAAGGTCTAAGGGGGCAAAATATCTGTCAGTCACTGGATAAATGTTTAAAGCTCATCTTATTGTTTTGCAGCTGGTGCCCTTTTCTGAAGGATGTTTCCTGCGCTGCAGACTCTGAATTTTATTTTAGGAATGCAATTAGAAACACATCTGTTGTTCTGGAACCTTTATATTGAGCAAGTCCTCTGTACACCAGACAGGAAGATTTTAAAAACCCCATTTTCAGCATGTTGGATCTGTCTGCCTTTCACCACCTTGTTACATTTAAAAAACCCAACAGTTAAGTATCCAGTTTTGATCCCACAACATACATGACATAGCAACTGATATTTAATTCATTTCACTGGACTCTGGAAACAAGCAAGTCAATTCTTTTTCAGATGGCTTAGTTCTCTGGACCTTCAAATACAAGGAGCCTGCGGCTAGATGGTAGGACTTCAGGAATCATGTCCTTCATCTTCATGGAGTTTCAAATGAATTGTAGAAGAAGGACTTGCAGCTTGAATTTTAACCCAGGAAGTCTCAAGCTTTGCCAGTCTTTTCACAGGCAAGTGCAAGCTTTAGCTGAGGTTGGAGCTTATTTCAAACTTACTGTCCTCCTTTTTTCTATTACTGTAGTGTTCCTGAATCAGGTAAACCACAGCAACCTGTAACTGAAAGAAGAATTATCTTCCTAACATCTCAGCCACTGTTTCCCACTTAGACAGTATAACTCATCATATACTTAATTGAGTAGGCATATATTTGATCCAGTTTAATGACACAAACTAGCTTCAGAGGCTTAACTGGTTGAACAAAGAGATTTAGGGCCGAAACTTTAGGTTCCTGCTCTGCTTTAGAAAACCCAGCAGGTCAAAAGGAACACATTTGTTTCCTGTAGTCTCTATGTTACATGGTTATAGGACAAATGAAAAAATGAAGACGGTATTTTTGTTTTGATTTAGTACCTGGACAACAGATTTGAGAGTCATGAATCTTCTGTTTTCAGCTACATGCATTTGGCAAACGAGGTTATCCATCTGTGACAGAAAAAGAATATTCAGGTTTTCCTTAAAGAGGCAGCTAAATTCCATGAAAGTGCATTCACAGCACAGCTGAGACAGATTAGGAGCACCAGCCACTAATTTTTCCTTCCTCATAGTTTATTTCATGGATGAAATTTTAGCAAAGAGAAAGCAAACTGTTATAGGATGTTTGCACTAACATGCAAGTACTTAAGATGTGGATTTTAATTATCACAGTGAATGATTGGTTTCAACTATTTTTAGGAGTTGGTCATCTCTAAGTTAGCACAACACTACGATGCAGCTCAGAGAAACATTCAAAATGCAAGCAACTACCACAAGATCTGGTGGTAATGTGCAGTTTGGAAGCGACCACTAGACAACATACATATTTTCTTCTTTGGCCTGAGTTCTATATGGAAATGTTTACTAATACAGAACTTTTTTAAAAAAGGTAACCTGCTTTCTTCTGCTGCTCCTAAATCAACCAAATTTCCATAGGAGGCTTAGAAGAATGCCTTCCAGAGCCTGCTACCCCAGGATGTGTGAATCAATCTACCTCAATTACCCCTAATTGAAAGGAAGTCTCTGAACTTCCCTCTTAGTCCAGTTGCCTAGGTAGTAAAGCCTGTAAAGAAATTCAAACACTTCTGCATAAAAGTTTTACCTAAAAGTATAACCATAAGAAGCAAGGGCCTTTAACTATTTCACCTACTGGGCAGCATTTCCCCCTCAGAGACTTTTTTCTGAAACTCAGCTGCCAATCCTCTTCTTTGACTTCAAAGAACTTTTCTCTCCCTTAGATATAAATAGATCGCTGCAGACTCCCAGAGAGACAGAAAACCATTCACCTCTATAGATTTAAGCCACAGAAACCTTGAAACTTATCAAAACCATTTTCTCATACTCCATTTCCACGTACAAAGCTTGCCTTTCTGAAGGCCCCCTTTCCTCATCTTACCAAAGGGTCAGGTCTTTCTCCTTATGACAAGGCAGACTACTGTATTACAGTTCTGATTCTAGTAGGTTTTCAGTCAGCTACAACCTTAACCAAATCACAAATCTACCCTCCACAAAACCTTCAAGCCTCCTTTCTTGTTTAGCAGTGCTTTATAGTGAGCAGGTGTAGTAAGCTGACATGCAGTTGGCAATAAATCCATTTAACCCATATAAGTGAAGCCTATACTTTTTTATTGTGATATAGTGTGTGACTTCTATATCTTTGTCGTTCTTGAGAGTAATAGTACTTGTTATTGAATAACAAAAATATGTACAGTTTGCTTGTTTGCTGCTCATGCTGTCAGTTATCTATCTATCTTCATGACTTGGTGTCCTTGTTTCTGTCTTTTTCACAGAGTTGTTAGTTTTCCTCCTGTTCAGCAATTTTCTATATTTTACGTACTAGGGAGAAGTGATTGCAGTTCTTCACTGTCTAGACTGTATGGGTAACTAATGTAGAATTTTTTTACCTTTCATTTTTCATGGCAGGCTTATGTATGTGCATATAACTGCTAAATATTTTCTGTATCATAAGCTAAAGAACATCCTGACTTTGGAAAATGGCCTTATAGAGAGCAGAAAACTACTTATTTCCATCACTGCAGGATAGCAGTTGTTTTGTTTGTTCTTTGGCATAGGAAACTTGAAAACAGAATTTATTAGTGCTAGGACTCTATGCAGCTTTCCAAAATGTATCTCATTATAACTCTAGTCTGGTAAGCAGTTTATACCCAAATTTACCATAATTTGAAATATAAACCTATTCTGATGATGTTTCTCAGTGTTGCATATTCCTACATATTCATAGTAATTATGATTAAAAGATATGTTTATAACTTGCAAAAAGACTAAATTATTTATTTTTCTAGACTATTCTATTCTTAGATAACTGCTGATCAGGTTATTAAAAATTTTTCTTGGATTTCAGATTTTTTAAAAAGCCAGCCCTAGAACTCTTAGTTCAATATGGGTAATTAAATATTGAAAATAAACCTGCATTTCTCGTGAGTGCTTCTTTTAAATATCTCTGGACAGGTTATGGACATTCATTTTTCAATGTGGAAATGAAGCAGGCAGAGGACATGTACCTCCCTTGCTTATGCATATGTGAGACCTGGGAAAGGTCCCACATGCCTTGCCATACTTGGATTTCCTGCTGAGAGAACTGTACAAACTTTTTCTTTGAGTTCAGCACCTCAGTTTTCATAGAAGAACATGCAGTCACTTGGGGTTCAGATTTGTCATCAACAGGGGGGAAGAAAACCAATCACAAATATGTATGGGAATGTCAGAAGTGTTCTTGATGATTGTAGTTTAAAAATAAAATTGCTGTTATTTCTGCTTCTGCAGTGAAAGAATGTAAAGGGTTAATAACTATCACTTAAGCCAAGAAAATACTCTTGTGATAGGTTATGTGGCTGTGACTTTGGGGTCTGCACAATCACAAAAAATCACATATGAAAAAAGGTGGTTTAGGACTTCTGGTTCCTAGAGTGAAATCATTATTGATGACAAAATTTCCACAGACTGCAAGTGAACAGGACTTCTCTGGGAGCCTTTGCTATGTGGGATTTCTGCTCCAGCCATTAGATCACATGCCCTACTCGATTCAAAAATACATATACATATATATATATCTTCTCTCAGCTGTCGTTATTTGGAAGATGAAAATTCATATTGTCACTTATATCAGGCATTCTTGGCTTGCCTTGCAGTGTTTGATCTGCAAAATCCAGTCAAAACCATCTGTCATTCCGAGGTACCTTTTACTGTAAGTGATCATAAACCAAATCATTCCACAGTAATTTACCCAATCCTATTCTTCCTGTAAGCTATATTCAGAGCCTAAAGCAGAAATTGTCTTATTAATTCCATAGCAGCATCTTTTCACCTTTCTTTTAAAATGATGTCAATTACATTGAAATTGTAAACATAAACTATTCTGGGGAAAAAAAAAATATCCTGCTGGATAAACCTATTTGTGAACAAAGAAGCATCAAATTCAGTGGTGTTTCACCACAAATTTCTATCAACACTTAAAATCTTAAAGAAGCCAAATCAAAGGTCACAAAAATCTCTGATTTTGGATGAAATAATGCCAGGAAGAGAGAATCACTAATTGCTGCAACTGCATTTAAATGGATAAAATGAAAGAAACAGACAAAATACATATGAGTATCTTTTAAAAGAGCAACGGGCACCAGCAGCCCAGAAGTATTGCTACAAGTGCAGAAAACAATCGCAGATCTAAAATGTTGACAGAATACCCAAGTACAGCTTTAGATGTACAGTTTACATTCAGCAAGCTCTCCTTTTCTTTTGGCAGTTTGTCCCCTGAACAGCCCTGTTTATGATCTGGAGATAATTGTCTTTTTGTTGTAACTGGGACTACTACAATCTGTTCTTTTAATGAGAATTCCTGTATTTCAGATATGAAGCAAACTGTTTTATTAGGACATTTTAAAACCTAAAGATAGATACATCTAGGGATGTACAGTTATTATAGATGCAATTACCATGGAAGAAAAGAATGGGTAAAAACAAAGGTAAACATAATCAGAAAGTGTGCTTCTCACATCAGCTTTGATCAGCAAATTGTAATGTCTTATCATGTTTTAAGTTCCACTTACTGAGTTCAATTAAGTGTCCTATTCAGAAGGTGGGCAAAGCAGGGAAGCAAGCAAGTGGAGGAAGGCATTTATAGTGTTGGGCAACAAGAAACATAGTAGTCAACTAGTGATAAGTTTTGGTGGTCTGTCTTGCTTTGATCTTGACTAGTTTGGCCTTTCACCCCATCATTAATTTGATTAATTGTCAGCAGTCAGTTTAGTCAGCACATATACTTTTACATAAATTGTAGGGTAATCGTCATTCTTTTCCCCTTTTCTAATGAGCTTGATTTTGATAGCAAAATGCTTTACAGTAGAGATGGAACATGAAATACAGAGAAGGTTGTATCCTTGCTGCCACAGTACTAGGTCAAAGCGCATTTCATATATATCAGCTATAAAGGGTCGAGGCTGTTTGGAATGCGTGTATTAATTTCTCACCAGTCACAAAGAAAATTATTCTGTTTCCATATCCAGTTATTCACTACTCTGTGGAGAATGCCATGGAAATGAAATCTCTACATAGAGACATTTTGCTGATGTGAAGATGTGTTTAGGTTTTGAATGACTTCTTCCCTGCAAAGTGTGCACTGATATTAGGGCATGTACTTCAGGATCTTACATTTTAAAAACATGTAGTTTGCAAAATATATTGCAAAAAAATGTACAAGCAACACTTGTTCTATACACAATGTTTTAAATTTGCGTTGTGGTTTTTTTTTTTTGCCATAAGAATGTTTTCTAATATTTGAATGTTCAGCGTTCTCTATGGCTGTATACTTCTTGCTACTTTTGCATACTAAAATCTGTTTACATGAAAGTTTCTTCAACTCTTCTTTGCTGATTAATGAAAAACTGATACAACAGACACATGCACATACAGATAGTCAGCATATTGTGTTTATGGGAAAAGAAATTTAACAACAGTCATTGTCTGAAGTGCCCTGGACTGAACAAGGATTTAAATAGTAACTCTTAAATATTATGTTACTATCATAAAAGATTGCAAGAAACTTGCAGAAACGAACTAAAGGTTTGTATCAAAATAATTAATGAGAGGCACTCTGTAACATGTACTTATATAAATGCATATAAATTTGGTCAAATAGAATTGGTATGACAAATTTTTGCTTGTTTGTCTTTAAAGAAAAATCTTCCCAAAACCCAGCTGTTAAGTAATGTTCACAGATCATAGTACTTTACCGTGAATAGACCCACCTGATATACAAATTTCAATAAAGTACGGACAGTAAAGTTGTTACTGTCTTTCAAAGCATGTGCAAATATCTAGTCTGTTTTGCTGAGCACTTAGCATTACAAACTGAAAAGAGATGGGAAAAAGTTAGACATGCTAATTTATTTTCCTTTTCACTTGATTTAAGGCATCTAGAGTACAAGGCCTCACCAGAAATTGTAGCCATTGCTTCATCTAATACTTATTATCAAATTATACATTTCCACAGAATATTCAATTACCATAAGAATGAAGAATAAAACAGAGAGTGGAGGGAGAAAAAAAGAACATTATTTAGAAGATGAAGTATAAACTAAAATATTTTGATTAAGGATATTTTGTGGGGGTACCATGGGACTTATTGCCGGGTCTGCTTTTTGTACCTGGTCAAGAACTATCAGTTTTTTACTAATTTCTTGCTCCATATGTTTTGTTCACCCAGTTTACAGACTTAGGGAGGAATTTTCTCAGATTGTACTTGCACTTTATCTTGATGTTCACCATTTTAATAGTATTAATGTCTGGCTTTTGACAAAGCACAAGTATGAATGCACAACTGGATTCTGGAAAGTCTACCTAATTTTCTAAAATATAAGCATTTTTATGGCTTCCTAATGAGTATCACAGTCACTTAACAGCTTTTTAACACTATTCCACTTTTCATACCAAGCCTTCAAGATGCAAAGGATTTCCGCTGTGAGCTAGAGAGGTATCTTCAGACACATGAGCTGATGTTAAGTAACATTGCTATAAAGATCAAAAGTTGAAATATAAGTCACCACTCTTAACCTGGAAGCTTTGCTACTTGGTTTTTAGGAAAATCTGGTAAAGGATCAATTTAGTGATCTAGGGCTTCACAGGTTATAAAAATGAACATATTGAGTCACAAATCATCAAATTTTCACAAATGCTTTCTTTCATTTTTCTTGCATACACCCAAACCTGTAGAGGGTTAATTAACATTGATTATATACAGTTGTGGGCTTGCTTCAGGGGTGGTGGGTTGGCTGATGTGGATA
>JAVJGI010000063.1:47891353-47931069 GCA_035590275.1 Ibycter americanus
CCCCGCGCCCCCCCCCCCCCCCCCCCCCCTTTTCTTACCTTATTCCTTGCTCATCTGCTACTGATAAATGTTTGAGACAGGATATCCAGGCAGACACTTCATCTGGTCTGTATGATTAATTCTCTTATTCTAATACTTCTATTTCCTGCTCCTGCTTAATATGTTCAAAGATCTCAGTCCATGTGCAGATCACACACACTATTAATCTTATTCCCACAGTATATTAGGGGGTTTATGCATAAACCCATGTGAGGACAATCTCTCAGATGTAGTGTACTGACTTTAGTAATATCGAAACCAGCATCTAATAAAACACACTACACAGAAGGTGCAGTATGTTGTCAGCCATTGCTGATGATAGCCCAGCCCTACTGAACTCTTCCTGATAAGCATATTTTGTTACAGATAGGATGTTTAAAACAGCATTAAATACTCTAATTTACTAATTCTTATTGATGTTAATCTAAGCAGTTAGTATACAGCACTTCAGAAATTGTACTCCACAAGAATTAAAAGATCATATGTTTTCTCTTGTCCTAAAGGTTACATTTGCATTCAATTTATGTTAGATTAACATGTTCAAAAATATTCAATGACTTCTACATACTTTGCATGATTGTTTTATAACCATTACTTTTCTTCCATGGATAATTTGCCTTCTTTGAGAAAATGCAGTTCGGGTTCAGATTAGTGGACTGTTATGTAATTCCTATAGGCCAGATGAAAAAATTAGAAAGCCTGTAAGACACACGATCATCCTGACAGGTTTCTTACAGCTTGAAATGTTACAAGCACCCAGATAAGCCAGGTACTCTGAGTAACTGCATTTGCCAAAGAGAAAAACAGGGAACGTACAGTAATGCAGTGTATTTTAACTCAGTTTTTAAAATACCAAACTTTTTAATTTTTTTTTTTTTCAATTTCAGTCAGGTCCATCTAAACATACTGGTGGTTTTTAAACGCATGAGAATTTTAGTAAAGAAAATTAACTCAGGTTGTTACTCTAAATTACAAATATAATATCCTATATTTGATACTATGTGTGTCTTGTCTATCGCATTATCTTTATGTAATATCTTATTGGATGTATTTTATATAGGTCACTCATTTAATACATTTTTATCTAATATTTATTTTCTAAATAAGATAACTTTTTATTTTAAAGCCCACTGCATGATGCAGTTAATACTTGCACTTGTACAGAAGAATAAAATACAATTAGATACAGAGTTAGAACAATGACAAGTTCAGTTGACTGGGCAGTTATGGCATTAAATCAATCAGAAAATATATCAAAAAAAATTTTTAGACTGGGAAAAAATATGGTGAATTCAAACAATACAGTTTCATAATTATCTTTTTTACAGTACTCATACTTGCTTATGTTGAAGCTTAAATCCATAAATATAGGATTTCAGGTTAACATATTGCTCTTGATGAGAGAAAGAAAAGATTTCTTGAAGTCATCTTTCCATTGCTTCTGCTCTTGGATTAGATTAAAAGAAACATAAAAGCTATGTGTGCAACCCCCCCCTAAATTCTTGTTCTATACTTTTCAGTGTTTCATAGACCATCAGTGAAAATTAGTCTTACACATAGCCCACACACACCTTCACTCCTACATTTATCTGTAAGTAGGCTTTATTTAAGGCTTCCTCTCAGGTTTGAATCTAACTACCTGTGAAAAGACGTTTTTGCTTCTTCTCAGTCCCTAGTCAGTGGAACACACTGGTTTGAGTTTGCTTAGCACAGGTAAGGCTACATATCAAATATTTTCATTTTATTATTACAGTTGATCAAGGAGCTTACAGTTTCTTCTATAAGTAAAGTCATTCTGCAGGGCTTGCCACTGTTTGGGTCAGAAAAAAGTTCATGGGTGAATCAGATAGAAAAGACACATGAAACTGAAAATTGTACTTAGAAACAACCACAGAACCATGGTTCACTTTTATTACTTTGGAAATGGTCTGAAATCTTATCACTGCTGTGAATTCTGAAAACAAAGAAGCCACCATATGGCTGCATTAAATTGTAAATGCTGATTTATTGCTCCCACTGTAGACATATTCTTAAAAACAAAGAAGGTAAAACCCCCACTTTCATCCACCAATAGGCATGCTACAGCTTAATGGATATTGTTAAAAATTGTGCATCTCCCTCATTGTCTACATCATACTGAAAAAGGCTTTCACTTCACTAAAGGAAGAATATATGATCCTTCATTTTGGCAGAACTATCATGTTTACATCCCACAGTGTTGTTTCTTGAATTTCTGTACCTTTCTATTCTACACTATTCAAATCTGACATGTTTTATTGGTAGGGATGAGCTGAACAGAGTCACGTTCTTTAGAAGTTACTGTTTATCATACCCTAATACATTCTGGAAAATGTCTGCATTTTGCATTCAAAGATACCATTTGTCCTGATAAAATCTCCAGTGCCCATTTCTTTCATCAGTGCAGTATTAGAGTCAAATATTTTTTCACAAATGTGTTTTGGGTTGGGTTTTTTTGACAGATCTGTACTTGTGCAATACCAAAAGCACATGTGTTTGCTTTGTAACTAAAAGAGATCATATAAGATCAGTTTTTTCCTTTCTTGTTTAGTATAGACGTGTAATAAGATGTCATTAGTGACCACAAGAGTTTGCTATCCAATACCCTGGAAACCAGCTCAGTGACCCATATTATTCAAACGAATGTCTATATTAAACTGTAAGTTTCAACTGAGTAACAGTAGAAGCACTAAACCTGTGCTCCACCAGCAGGGATTCTCTCATAATTTCAACAATTTTTTTTGTGTTTTCAACTTAGTGTTTTTAATTGTGCTATCTTCTCTCAAAAACTCTGGACAGCAATCACTTTCCATATGAAAGGTACAACATAGACAGGTCATGCCCAGAGAGGTATACTTCAATTCTGCCCATGAAGCCTTACACTTTTAGGTGAAGAATCAATTGCACATAAACTGATGGGTTTCCATCCTCACAATCAAGAAAAAAGGGTACAAAAGTAAAATATGCAGAAATAGAAACTTCTAGTTTGTGTATGTCGTCAACATGATGGAGGAGAAACTACAGTTAATTGCACAGATCTCAAGGACTTGTCCACAGATAAAAATCACATTTGGAATCAACTGTCTCAGTAATTGCCTAAAGGTTTTTTTAAAAGCTGTAATATGTCCAAGCTGCAGATGAAAGAAATGCCAAATAATGGTTTGCACATCTGGTTGTGAAACTGAACGAGTTTTAAACAGAATTAGGAAACTCAGACACCAAAAGGTATTTCCTCTCCTCTCTTCTCCTCCCCTCCCCTTCCCTCCTCTTTTTTCATTTCTTGAAGTGCATGGTTAATAGTCTGTTCTTTGGCGTTTAGGATAAAGCAAAATATTGAAAAGCCTTGACCATGACTGACATTGTTATCAAAGAGTAGTAAGACAATTCGTGAGTCACAAAGGTGATCTTCCCTGAAGACAAAATAAACTGTTATAGATATGCTGCTAATATGTTTACCTTTTTAAACAAAATCAAATACTAAAGGAAGCAAAGAAGATTATTTGTTAAAATGTAGCTCCAGAGAAATTGTTGGACATTAATCACAAGGAAATACTAATTTTACCAAGGGCTTCACCGAAAAGTCGCCATCCTTTGCTGTTTGTTAAGTTCTGAGAACTTGGTGAGGAGGTCTCATGAGAATCCATATAATGAATTTTATGACTGCATTTTCATTTACTGTCATTCAAAAGATTTCTGTTGAACAAAGGTATAATCTCAGAATATTGCCAGTCTAATCAGAAATGGGAAAAGTCTGAAACCTCAAATTTTTTGAGGTTAGTCCAATTCTCTTGAACTCATTTATGTGCTCAAGAAGCTAAAGCTCATTCTCAGAAAGGAGGCTGTGTCTACCTGCTATATTTGAGAGTAGATTAACTTTCTTTCAAGCCACTCTCTGAACAGCGCAAGTACACAAGTGTGTCAGTGAAACTGTGCTAATAGGGCTGGTGACAGAGGAACATATTAGGTTATGTTGAGCACTGTGCTGATGCTGCTGACTTAGATCCTTTCCTGGTAGCTCAGAACGTGAGTGCAGCAAGTATTCTCACTCCTCATATTTTGTGCAGTGAAATAACTTAGATCTTTCTTTAAAATGATGAAACCCAATGTTTTACCTTGTTTTTGAAAATTGTTCTTAGGCTGTATTTAGACGCTTCTGAAAATTTTACACTTAATCACGAATGTCCCTCGCTGCAGTGCATTTGCTTAGCACATATTTAAGATGGTAGACATTGCACTGTTGGTGCCATGTCTATTGCATAATATCAGTTATAACCCTTATACAGCAGTTTAATAACCAGCTGTTCACTGAGCAATGGAGTGCTCTTGGTAAGTACCTTTCACCAGCCACTTTCTAGGTGGTAGCTGTACTGGAGAACAATACAGAGCTATGCTGGTTCTGGAATCCATATGACATATAAATTGAATATGAATTATAAATATGAAGTATAAATTAATGTTTTAGGACTAAAACTTAATGACACTGAAATTTATGACAAAACTCCCAATATCTTTGCTATCAACAGGATTTTGTAATAGATCTGTGATATACCTTATTTGACATACTAATTTTGAGGCAGTGACTCAGCATAACAAGCAATCTCTTCTGTGATAATCTCCAGCATAGTATCCTGACGTATGCTTGATGGCTTTTAGATTCATCAGTGCTGGTACCTGACACTGAAAGTTACTCTGGCTGAGAAGAGTTCTTTTCTCTGAGTCATAATACATAAGGAAATATTTTCATAAGGACCAAACCCTAGAAACTGAACCTAACCCCTGATTAAATTTACCATCACAGTATAGGAGACTTCACTAGCATGTGCATGGTCCTGCCTCCAAAGGCATTAGGGAGCAGGAGGAGTGGGCTGCAACCCAAGGGAAAGCAAGCTGGGTGCCAAGGGTGGTAGCAAGGCAGTTCTCTCACTGACAAGGGCACAGTTCCACAGCACCCAAGCTAAGAGCACAGAGCAGGTCCAGAGCAGATACTAACAAGGGTCAGCTCCAATCTTGATCACCAGACAAGTCGACAGTAATAAGGAAAGTTCAAGGTAAGCCAGGAAGTCAAGTCCAAGGGTCAGGTTTCAGGTCTGCAAGGTACATGACCAGGAAAAAAAAAATGTAAAAAAAAAAAAAGCCAAAATCTCGTGGATCCATGGATCTACTAAGACTGTTAGAAAAAAATACGCGTTCAATTTATATATAGGATGAATGCACTAGATTCAGGAAAAAATCAAGCTGATGTAGTAAAAATTGAAAGCTGAGTAGGAATGACAGCTTAGCCTTGAAGCTTTGACATTTTAACAATCTGCATTATAAAAATCCTCAGTAGCCATTAATATTGCTTGCTTAAAATTAGAACAGGATCATAACTAGAACATGCCTGCACTGCACAAAGATCCCTGAGTAAGTGCTGACCCAGGCTGGTATGGCCATACATGGGGGCAGGTCTTGCACTGGGAACGAGTCCAAACCCAGTGAGCCATTTTCTTTGCAATGAGCATTAGACTCTGGCACAGCAAGGCACTAAAACCGCAGAAAAGGAAGTGCAGTGCTCTTGTGCTGTAGTCCTTGGTTTGGGAGCGGTGACAATTCCTTAACAGCCATATGTCATGCCTGAGAAAGCTGCAGACAGGAATCTGGAAATAGTAGAAATATAGAGAGAGGACACCCTCCAAGAACTCTGTCATTTGTATACAGCATTACATCCTTTTTTTTTTTTTTTTTTTTTGACACATGACTTCTTGGGATTCTTTGCATGGAAAATTGGACATTTATTATTATTTAAAGCAGGAGGACCACTGGTATGCATGCACAGCTTTTTCTTGCACCTGTAGATAACAGCAGCTCTGAAAATGAATGCTTGGAAGTTTTGTGGGAAGTATCTAATTATGCTTGACATCAAAACTCTGGGAAGTGTGAAATGGTGTATTCTTTCTCAGTTCAGTTGTATCGTTTCTACTAGCTTTCTGGGGAAAAATTATGTTCTGCCACTTGTGAAAGGAGAGGTGTAAATGTATAATCTAACAGCAAAATACACTAAGAATTTAAGAACTTTATGCATTTCCTTATCTTTGGGACAAGCTGAGAAATCCTTCCTTTACAGACTACCACAGGATACAGATGTGTTTTGTTTTAGTTTTCCGCAAAACAACTTTGCTCAATGTATTTATTGGACAAAATACCTTTGGCATTCCCAGAACCATGTGTTGGTGGCAAAGCAACACATCACTGAGCACATTGGGCCCAATTGTAAATCATTGCTGCATGAGTAACTAGTAAGAAGAGTGTATAGAAAATCTTATATGCACCAGCTGTACCTTTTTTCCTCACGTGCATATTTTATTAATAAAGTATAAATTTATGCAGCATATTACAAATTTGACTACATTATGACTAGTAGCCTTTACTAAATGAAAATCTTTGTTAAATACAAAATTGAATGAATTTACACAACACATTTAAAGAAAAAATTGAACTCATCCTTCATGAAGCAGGAGATTTGATAGCTCTGCAGTGAGCAAACAGTGGAACTTGCCAAATTTATCTGCATTTTACACTGGACTCTCTCTCTTATGTCATTTGCCACTACCAGAATACACTATAATTCCTTCAGAACCACTTGAAATAAGCAAGCATCATTTTTTTTCTTAATCGGCAGTTCCTGTTTAAAAGATATGGTAAAGCACCAGGAAGCAAGATGTCTGACAGCTCAAAAATGTACCCACTAGTTTATGTTATGTTGGATACAGAATTTAGCATATGCATAAATGCACAACAAATGACTGCTCAAAATTCTGTACTACCTGTTTAGCCATCTGAAACTAATACAGTTATACACACTTATTAAAAGGAAATAGCTTCTAGTGTGCTCAGCTGTCTGTTCTGAGATTTGCCACTGAAGAAAATATCTTTCATTGAGGAAACTAGGAAACAGATTTACAAGTGGAGTTTTTAATACCAATTAACTCATTACTCTCTCAGCAGTCAAGTTAAGTTAGCACTGCTAAAGCACACTGGATTGGCAAAAACAAGCATTAAAATCCTTCATCAAACGGATATAGATATTTTACAATATGTTCCATTTTGCTGTATTTTTGAGAGAGGCAGATAATTTTACAGATCATGAAACCTTATTTTAGCTTTACTTTGTTGGAAGGGCACAATACATGTCAAATAGCTCTTCCAGCCCCCTGTACGTTTTGATTAGTCTTTTGGGTTGTAGACACTGGTACGTGTCATGAAGTTCAAACAAAATAATTAACGATAACTGTAAATATTATTTGGATAATCTGCATTAGCATTTGGATAACACTGCATTAGTCCAGCTCCCAGTTAGGTCTCATGAATCTACATAAGAAACAGCAGAATAAGCCTTTGTACTGTTACATACTCCTACCTTTTTCCTAGGCTTGCTCGGCAGAAGCCTATCTCCAAGGTAGTTTTGATGTCTCTGCAGCCAGTATAGTTTTAGTTTCTCCTCACACTGCCAGCAAAGATGCCAGTTAGTACCAACTGGGACTATGTGTCTCCAGTACAAACTCAGATGTGAGGCTGACTGAGTTTGACAACTTTGCTCTCCAGTGTGTGAAATCCATCCATGGCAACTTCAGGCTTTAACCAAGCAGGCTGTATTTGAAGCCTAGACAAAAAGGACCCAATTTCCTGCCAGGTACTAGCCAGCCATGAATTTATCTAAAATCTATCATTTTACAACCTACTGCCATTAACTGTTATCTTATTAAGTAATGAGAGCATTTGGGAGATGAGTCATATGAGAACAAAGATTTTCTCCCAGTGTTAGCTCAATGTCAAATAAATTTGGACACTGAGTTTTGCTTTTGCATTGTTTTGCCTTTCAAGCAATTTGGCTACTGTTAGTGAATATTTGACAAATGTCAGGTTCTCTGTGTCACTGTTTTTGGAATTTACCTGTCTTAAACACAAAGCATCTTTTTTCATTCTGTACATTTCCCAGCCTTTTCAGCTTTGTTAGGGAAGGTATGTTAAATAAGACATATATACCATGACCCTCAATATAATATTTGCTGCAATCTGACGGTAACATGCAACTGCTAGGATTAGATAATTGGATCTAGATTTGGTGGAGTCCCCAGACAGTATTTTCACCCTGCCATTGTTTCTGTAATGGCCTGAGGCAGAAGCACTGGGTCTCCTCAGCTCAGATGTGCAGAGATATTCTGAGTTTTGCAGCTCTCACTTTCAGAAATGATCAGGTGCCAGTACAGTTGGAGACAAGGCAAACAGATTTGTTTTGGAGATAAAAGTTAGAAACTACTGTGCAGCTGATATTCATTACTGATGAAAACACTAGTTTGGATTACCTTGTTAGTTACTCATTTGGCTTTCAGCCAAACAGCCTTATAATTTTTTTTAATGTTGGCGAGGAACTAATTTTTGTTTACATTTTTTGTAATGACTGATCTTATGCCTCGGTCTTATAACTGAGAACTAGTGGAGGAGAAAAGAAGAATAGTAAAAATTTACAGTCCCCAATCAATTAATACTCTGAAGAAATTTAGGCCTGTGCTCCGTCAACCAGAATGGTTGAACAGGCAACATCTGCTCATCTGTGTCAGGAGTCTCAGGACAGATTTAATTAATTTCTTTTTCCTAATTGCTTCTAGATCATCTACTGAGTTATTTCAACAATGATTTTTTTTCTTTTCCAAGCAGCCCATAATGTAAAACTGTCTGTGAATAACAGCTTTATGATGAGATTCATTTATGTGTTATTAATAAAAATAAGGAAACATTTTTTTAATGAGGAATTCCTTATAAGCTTTATTAGATATGGGGAATGAATAGGAAAGAATAAAAGAGAAAATGGTGCTAAATTTGCTGTGTGACTTCTTCTATATTATTGGACCAGATTTTATTGGATGTTTTGTACATGACTTTTGAAGTATATAACTGCCTAGAGCAGCAATTGGTTGCCATGGTTTAACCCCAGCTAGCAACCAGCACCACACAGCTGCGCGCTCGCTGCCCCACTTCAGAGCGGGAGTATCAGAAGAGTAAAAGTAAGAAAACTCATGGGTTGAGATAAAGACAGTTTAACATGTAAAGCACACACAAACAAAGCAAAACAAGGAATTCATTCACCACTTCCCACCGGCAGGCAGGTGTTCAGCCATCTCCAGGAAAACCAGGCTCCATCACACATAACAGTTACCTGTGAAGACAAACACCATCAGCCCAAACAGCCCCCCATCCCTTCCTCCTTCTTCCCCCAGCTTTATATGCTGAGCATGACACCATATGGTATGGAATATCCCTTTGGTCAGCTGGGGCCAGCTGTCCCGGCTGTGCCCCCTCCCAGCTCCTTGTGCCCCCCCAGCCTGCTCACTGGCAGGGCGGTGTGAGGAGCAGAAAAGGCCTTGGCTCTGTGTAAGCACTGCTCAGCCATAATGAAACATCTCTGTGTTATCAACACTGTTTTCAGCACAAATCCAAAACATAGCCCCATACTAGCTGCTGTGAAGAATATTAACTATCCCAGCCAAAACCAGCATAGTGGTGAATGCAGCTGTCTCTGTGATGAAACACAGCAGACTACAACCAGACCCTACTGCTATGAAATGGGAACTGCTGTGATGAGAATATTTTGTGACTGAAACACCAAGCAAATTTTAAAACTTTGGGCAAGCATTTTTTTATATTTAACTGCTTGGTACCCTATTAAGAATTGTAAATCATACATAAATCCAACATACTACTTGAGGCTTGTGTAAATGATACCACGAGTTTTTTGCTACCAACAGACCCTGATATCCACTGTCTTTGAAGTTCTTAGCCTCTGTAATTAAGATGGCCCAACTCATCTTCAAAAGGGGGAGTTGAAACTGCAGTACTCTCTTCTTTCTTCCCCAAGATCCATTCTGTATCTTTGATGTTTATATGCAACTATTCCATGAACTCAGACCAGTCTGGTCTCCTTTTTCATTTTTTCTGCCTTGTGCAAGTGATGGTCCATTCCAGCTTCTTCAAATTGGTGTCGCCTGTTTGGAGACTGGACTCTTTTGAGAAGCTCTGGACTATGAAATGTTATCTTAATTATTTTTAAGCCAATATTATAAAGCATTTCACCTTATATCTTGAATCAAGCAGTTTAGTAGCATGTCCAGCTCCAAGACAAACAAAGCAAGTTTCACAAACAGGTTTTCATGCTATATGCGTTTTAGATAGGCCAAAATCCAGCTAGAAGTCCCAGAAAATAAGATTTTTTGCAACATATAAAATGGCAGTATGTTTATTCCTCAAGTGTGTACCACCCGAGCTGCACAAATAATTTTTAATACCTTTAGATTGCTAGCATCAAACTAAGGGGACGTCAAATTTTTTAGAAAGCCTGTACTCTGTTGTTAAAAAGTCAGTATCTGGAATTACCTGCAACGCAAATTCAATAATGACCCATGAACAGAAAAAATGTTGAGAGGCATCACTGCAGTCTTCACCATCATTGGCTTTTATACCTGTATCTACAAGCATAAAATTTGTTTTTCCTAAGGTATGACTGGTAAATAAAGGTTGCCTTTTCCTTTTCCTTTTTTCCCCTCTCTTTCTTGCCCTTCCCCTCTCCTCTCCTTTCCTTATCCTTCCTCTCTCCACACCTTTCCTGAATCTCCCCGTCCTCTCCTCCTCTTAACCTTTCACTATCTCCTCTCCTTAGCATCCCTCTCTCTTCTCCTCATCCTTCCAGTCTCGTCTCCTCCTTTCTCCTCCCTTCCTCTCCCTTCCACTTTTTGCTTCTCTTTCTTCTCCCTCTGTAGCTATTACATAGACACTGCAAATTTTCCTGTACATATGGAATCTTTAAAAAAACAAACAAACTTTTTATTATGAAAGAGGCACATCCCTGAAATAAAATTACAACTAAAAAACTTAATTAAGACTTTTTTTTTTAGAAGAACAGAGCATTATGATATCTGCAGTAATGGAATTCATTCAAAACAAACTCTCACACAGTTGCAACAGAACGCAAAGATTAAGCATCTGGTAGTAGCTCACAGATAAGGTATATAAGAAAGACAAGTAGTGAATGTTGTGTCATAAAACTAAAATAATCTTCTGCTCTGGAAGTAATAGCAAATGGTTATGTTATTCACAAAGACACCAGTGTGAATTATCTGCCATCCATTTTAGGAAAGAATTATTTTTTTCCCAGATGCAGCTAATTTCATATACATATATGAAATAATTTCATATCTATATTTAAAGTAAACAGATAACCTCTAATTTCTGATTTTCTCTTCCAGAACCAGGTAACTGAAAGACACCAAGAATACTATGACACCTACTTCTAAGAATTCTGAATTGTACAATTTATAATTGATTTAGAATATTTTAGCTCATATTTCTAGAATAGAATTACTCAGTGTTATTTACAGGTTATTTACAATAAACAGCAATACTGAAAAGCAAATAATGGTCAGCATACTAGTAGATTTTACTGAAAAGTTGTTATGTCTCATATTCTGCAAGTTTTGCAGTGTTTATTATTAGTGTATTTGGCTCTTGAAATATATAGTTACCACTAAAGAGTAAGGTATTACTGTTAATA
This sequence comes from Ibycter americanus, assembly GCA_035590275.1. Classification (NCBI taxonomy): domain Eukaryota; kingdom Metazoa; phylum Chordata; class Aves; order Falconiformes; family Falconidae; genus Ibycter; species Ibycter americanus. Next base: position 47,902,992 of record JAVJGI010000063.1, read on the forward strand.
ACCTAGAAGTCTGTGTGATTGTCCTTAGGAACATTTGCTTATATTCAATGTTTTCTGCTGTTAACAAAACAAAAGGCTTGGAATAGCAATGATGCTGAAATGAAATAAGAGTGTGTGGCAGCACTTTCCTAAACTTTACAAAACTTGTGATCTGGGAATGTTTAGAAACTGATGGTATTGGAGATAAAATCATCATCATAACATGAATATCAATAAAACATGGATTTTTATTAGAATGAAAAGGGATGATTTTAAAGGGGAAAAAAATTTTCTTGCTAATGGAAGTCCACTGTGTTACTCGTCAAAAATCTGTGTCTCAGGGGTTACCACAGAGACACACACATGGAATATGAAAGCAGGATAAAAATCAGAGGACCCAGTTAAGCAGTTGTAAACCTGATGTCATTGCATTAGGTCTCACATCATGCAAAAGACCTCTTCTTTCCTCTTTTGTCAGGAAAGAAAAAAGAGTAAAAGAAAAAGGAAAGAGAATAGGAAAAAATCTATTCACCTATTGAAAAAGGAGCCATGTCTTCACTAAAACATTTTTGATAGTATTATTTTTATCTCATATAAGCAAATCACATCCCAGTTCAGGGGCAGAGAGAAAATCACTCCCACCCCAAGGGTATCCCAAGCTGATTTAGTTGTGATGGAAGACAGGGCAACTATATTAAATGCTTTATTTTGCACTCTAGTTTTGAAGCAAAGCCATGCTGTAATGTTCTTTCTATACCAACATGCTCCTGTCAACACCCTCTCACTCAGGTTACCGGAGTGAGTGGGTGTACTGTTAGTGTAGTCAGTTCTGAACCCCTTGAAAGGCTTTATGCCCTCTGGATGGGGGGACAGTCTGTACTTTGATAATGTGATATTAACATTACACAGTTACTAAAAAGATCTGCAGAAAATACTTTAATATCCACAATACCATCCCCCATTTTTCTTTGGGGTCCTTGCAGTTGGCACCACCTTATGCACCATGGGTCTCCAGCTCCTCTTTGTGGATGACAACAGTGGCTGCAGCAGAAACAGTTTGAGAGTCTCCAGCATTTTGCCTCCGCACCTTTTCTGCTTGCCCCGTCTGTGTAACACTGCTAGCAACCCAGGAGCTGTGTTCAGTATTGAGTTTAACCAGGGATCTGTATTTTACCTTCCATGCACTTTCTACATCTCCAGAGGGCCCAAATAGTAAAGCTTCCTTCAGAAATTCTGTGAATTCCTTGTGTGCAGTTGGGAACAAAAATATCCCTTTGAGATCATTTTGTTGTTTGCAATTCTGCCTTTAAAACAAATCAAGAAGAGGGAGAATAAGCACATATGAGATGTCTGTGCACTCATGCCAAAAAAGCAGTAGAAAATCTTTACACTAAACAGTGTGTAAAAGTTTCACAGACCAACAATTTCTTATCCACATCATTTGGAAAATATTTGTATGTCAAATATATTTGCAATCATGAAGGGTGTTTTGTACATTCATCACAAAAATAAAGCGACATATTTCTCAGATATATTCACAGCATATGTCCCGGTCACATTTACTCAGGGTTCTATTTTTTTAGTTTGTCCAGGCACTACAAGACTGTGTTTATTTCTGGCTTTCTTTGTCACATATCACACGCTGTATGTATAGTTGCTTAGGGTCTAGATTTCACCTGGTACCAACCCTACATTGCTAATGTCATTAGTTTCTGTCATGCATAGTTTTATATACTGTTAAGAAACAGAATCTGAAATGAACATATGTGCAGAAGCATTCAGAAATGGAAGGTTTATTCTCAAGTGAAATGGTCAAGTACTTGTAAATCTTTGCCAGAACTGAAGCAGCACAAATGCACTGCAGTTTCAGTGGTCCAGAAGTGCAGTGCATTTAATTCCTCAGCAAGGAGGCCAAGGCAGTTCTTGAGCCTCAGCAGTGCAAAAAAGCTGTAACAACTTCTAAATATCATAGAATAAAAAACTATCCATAGTCAACAATGTAACATATGATTCAGGCATCCTAAGTAAGAAATAAAGGTAAAGCTACTTAATTAGGAGAATCTACTGAAGCATCAGAATATGAACTAGTAAAAGGTAAGGTGGCCAAAAGATTCTGGAAAGCCTGAGAAAGAGTAATTCTACTCTGACAATGTACAGATAGTTAACTACTATCCTCATCCCTGCCTTATTATCAGTATGCTGAGTAGGTAGTGAGGGTAAATATTCCTTTTTTTTTTTTTTTTTTTCCTTGGAGGTATTTTGAGATTTCTGTTACAGGTGTTCAAAATGGATGAAAATCAACACCATAAGTCTTCAATCTCCAAATAATTTTAACTTCTGCAAGTAATACAAAAGTGAGGACCTCAAAATTAAGTGATTTGTCAAAGACCAAAATGGAAGAATGCTAGATCAAGAACTCTTACTTTCCTTTTTGTGCTTAAATCAGTAGCTTACAATAGAATACATGAAAAATAATTTCTCCTCATGAAGTTAGCATTGTGGACATGGCATATCATTGTGGTCAGTAGTTTCATATTACAGTTTATATTTCATATTCATAAATGAAGTGATAAAGATCTTTCACAATGATACTTATTGTCCTGGTTTTAACTGGGATAGAGTTGATTTTCTTCTTAGTAGCTGATACAGAGCCATATTTTGGATTTAGGATGAGAATAATGTTGATAACACACTGATGTTTTAATTGATGCTAAGCAGTGCTTACTCCAACTCAAGGACTTTTCAAGTTTCTCCTGCTCCACCAGTGAGCAGGTGCAGAAGAAGCTGGAAGGGAGCAGAGCCAGGACAGCTGACCTGAACTAGCCGGAGGGATATTCCATACCATAGAACATCATTCTCAGTATATAAACTGGGGGGAGTTGGCTGGGAGGGGCCAGTCGCAGCTTGGGGACTGGCTGGGCATTGATCAGTGGGTGGTGACCAATTGTATTGTGCATCCCTTGGTTTTCTTGAGTTTTATTCCTCTCTCTCTCTTTTTATCTCCCTTTTTATTACTATTATGGTTGTTATTATTATTGGTAGTAGTAGTAGTAGTATATTTTACTCTGTTTCAGTTACTAACTTGTTCTTATCTCAACTCACAGGTTTTACCTTTATCTGATTCTCCTCCCCACCTCACCAGGGGGAGGAGGGGACTGAGCAAGCTGCTGCATGGTACTTAGTTGCCAGCTGGGGTTAAACCATGACACTAACTAATGGCAAAGCATAGCAATAAATTTAGGTATCTTGTTTCAGCTGGTTAGCAACTGACTGAGAACTCAATGTTCCTCTTTTTCTTTAAATTTAAATTGTACAATTTTTGTTAATTCAGCTACTGTAAGCATTTTACAGATCACAGTTTATACTGTTCTGTAAAGTATCTGGCATTGGCCAGTGTCAGAAATCAGCCAGATGAAACAACTGGTTTGCACTACTTCTGAATAGCTAAGCATATTTGAGATGTTGAAACACCACAGAGACTGTACTTCTGAAAATAACATCCCACATTTTCTTCACATTACACACAGAGTACAAAGGGTGTAAAGAGTATGTAAAATCTTAACCCATGTCTTCAGAAGCAATGATCCTTAGTAGCATTTCAGCAATACCCTGAACATTTTTAATGTGGTGAATTTGTGATGATTAAACTAACAACACAGAACAGAATATCTACCAAATATAAGGACATTTATTAATCAAACTGGTTTTCATTGAAGAGCCAGTTCTTGCTGGCTGGAGAAACACTGGGAAACACTCCCCCGCTGCATTTGTGGACAATTTCAGTTTTGGAAGCATGAGAACTGTTACAGTGTTCCTTGTTTCTTTAATTCTTCTGAATAATCAGATCTCTCTTTTTCACATGCCATTTTTTTCTTAGCTACTGCTACACTTAGATGAGTTTTTAGAGCTTAGTAACTGCCCAGTTAGATGGTGACTGATCCTGGCGACAGATGCTTGAATGCCTGAACTCCTCAAGCACTGCTCTTAACTTGCTTTTATATCTGCTGTGCTGCTGAAGTTCTGCTTCTGGAACTGCTGTAGTCTCCGGAATGAGGGTGTCCCTCACACCTACGGCAGATAAAGACTCAGAAGGAAGTCTTTTGATGATCAGTCAAGCAATCATACCTTGGGATGAATGGTTTGTTTTAAAACTCAGTCATAGAGATGATCCCTAAAATATTATTTTGAGATAATAAAAGATAATTATTGTCACTAACTATAACAAGGATTACTTTTATATAGCAACAAATAAAAAACTCTTGAAGGAGACAGAAAATATTCCTGTCAGTTGTTTCACACCCAAGTTTTTGTCTTTTAATAGCATAATTTTTAAAACAGATTGTTTATTTTTTGTTATGTCAGTGCTCAGGCCTCTTAGAAGGACAGTTATCCTCACATGGGACAATTCTGCATTTGAAATATTCCTTTAGGAAATTAAAGACTTTAAGCTCCTCATTATTGTGACTTCCAAATTGCGCTCAGATCTGCTCCCAGTTGCAGATTTTTTTTACATTATACTTTCAACATCTGCAAGATTAAATGCAATCCAGTAATAATGAGCAAATGATTTCCATAAATACTGATTATTTGCCTTCTTATTTTGCCTGGTGCAAAGTTAACCTCACAGTCTAGAAATAACCTGGGTGCTTTTCTTTAAATACAGTGTTTAAGGTCCATGTACTCCAGAAACTGTAGACACCTACACTTCTGCCATTTCACTATTAGGCATTTTGTTCACTTTGGCAGAGGTGTCAAGTTTCTAGTGCACAAATTTAAAAATATCAGCCTTTGCCTTTCCTTAGCATCATGCAATGCCCTTGAGAACCGAAATATGACTTGTTGTATAACTTACACCACCTTGAATAGTTAGGTTTCTATTTTAATGCTTCGCTGACTGACAGAATATTAATAATGGTTAATGTTCAAATGATGTGATCCACCAGCTGCAAACAGGTAATTTTGTTTAAATAATAAACTAATTCAGTTAATTGAACTGTAGAATTAATAGCAATATAATGTATTTGTGCAACAGTAGCTGTGTTTATATTTTATTTTTATGGTAAATTCACTTCATCTGTTTTCATTCATTTGCTCTTCAAAATAATTGCCAGTAAAGACCTTTTCTTCCAATAAACCACATGAAGAAAGACCTTACCCATAAACTGAAAAATATTAAATATTGCGACATTCTTTTTTGTTATATAACTGCTCTAAATGACAGTAAATTTAAATTATCCCACCATACTAGCATATTCCTGTTAAGTTTAGGACAACTTAACTCAAGGGTACAGAATCGTTACTAAAGTTCCGTGTTGCTAGGTAGCACTACCTTTCAGTGGTGCACACGGGTAGGCTGAGGAGGAGCCTAACCCCTTATTATTACTGTGATTAATGTCTTTTAAGATTAATGCATGTGATTTTCAGTATGATCACTGCAAACCATACAGAAGGATTATTTTACACCAGCTGTTGGAGTTACACTAATCTGCACAGGCTGCATATTTGATTTAAGTTACCTAAGTAGTATCTACTAGTATTAATTAATATTACATTTGAATATTCTTAGCCTTACCCTCAGCAAGCAGCTTGTAACCATCTGATTTTGAAAATTATTTTTCACAGAAGAAAACTTGTTACTGATTGAGAAAGTCAAGAATCCTATAGACTTGAGGAGTCTCCTACATCAGACTGAGAAACCTCACCTGTGTGAGATTAAATCCACAGTAGCCATATGCTGAATTTACAGTGTATGCTACATCAGATTTTTAAGTTAAGAGACAGCATAATGTAGGAAATGGTTTTAAGTGCTTAATCAGCTATAGTTCCATCTCTCTTTTTGCTTAACCAGAGCAAAAAGTCAGACTTGTTTAGGATCACTCTGGAACAAAATGTCTTTCACTTTATATCTCAATAAGAACAGAATTTACTTCTTTTCAGGATTTACTGGAGTGTATCAAAACAGCCAAGTGCGACATTGCCAAAGCTATCACTGAATTCAGCACAGTAGTGTTTCAAAATGTAGCAAATATACATATTTCCTGATTTCATGAATATTCCTTAATTCACATACTGCAGGCACAGACTACATCTAGAGCAAAAAATCTCGGCTGCACAGGAAAGAGATGGAGGCGGATGCCCTACTATTCAGTCAGTAAGTGTAAATAATAAGTAACATTTACAGCGCATAACGGTTTTTGATGGGTGTTTTTGATGAAGAAGTGCTGATGCCAAAACTCTTTTCAACTCCAAAGATGAAATATGATAGCAGGATACTGTACACACGATACATTTTTGGACAGTTGAATTGCACATTGACAAAATAGAAAGAACTGCATTTTGAATAGAAAGCAATGGTCACTTCTCATCACTGATACATGCTTTCCAAATAACAGTCATTGTTTCTGTTGAGGACTCATTGACAGAAATTAGTGCAAGTTTCTGTCTCTATTTTTAGCTCCTTAACTGATTAAGAAGTTGTATTTCTCTAAACTATAAGGATTATAAAGTTCAGTTCTGATAAGTGTGCCTAAGTAGCACGTCATAGGTAGGGATAGTTTAATACCCCATTTCCTTACAATATTGAACTAAGTTATAGAATTAGATAAGAAAAAGATCCTTGTCCCTGTTCTGATAATTCCATTTATATATCTTTTATGAATGCAGCTGAACTAAGCTAAACAAACACAGTGCACACAAAGGGTAAAGACTAATGAACAAAATACTATCACACTAGTGTGTAATCCAGCATTGCAGAGTCAGCTAGGCTTTGCACAGAGCTGTGCATTTCAAATCTCAAAAGGATATCACAAATTTAGGGTCATTAGAGAAGGACAATATGAAAAAACAGGAATGTGGAAAATCTTTCTTATAACAATGAAAACAATATAATGTTTTCTGTATAATGGACAAACTATAAGAAGGGTCTAAACCCAGAACTATTTACAGAAGCTATAGGGAGATTCTGTCTTGCTGTCTCAGAAGACAAGAGTAACAGGTTTTCAAAAAACACAAAGTAACAAGGTCAAACCATTGCATAGGATGTATAATTTATTGTATATGATTGACTGCTACAGAAAACAGTGTCATAAACTGAATAAATGTTAAGAAGGGACGGGCTGTGCCTGTGGGGAACAAGTTAGTAAAGTTATACCAATTGCCATTTACTAAAGACACTGAAACTTCTGCTTCTCAGTTTAAATTCATGAGCTAGTAGTTAAGACATTGAAAAACATGTCCCACTGGGACATGCCCTACCATGTTTCATGTCTTTGTTATAAGGTATCAATGGGGTGTTTCACACCAGCATGCTTGGGATTCTACTACCATCTGAAATACCTTGCCCTGTTCAATGTCAAAGATTTTACTTCTCTGGAACAAGACACCAAATTAAATGACATCAAGCCTGATTCTCTCTTGTAAATCTCATGTTCAAAGTAACTGTGAGAAATGCTTACTGTTTGCAATTGAGGTACAAATATAATGGAATTTTATATTCCGTTAAATCTAGGACATGTCAAAATTCTCATGAGACCCCCAGAATACTACTCAGAAAAGCCTGGTTAGGCGAATTGCCTCCCAAAATGCAATGTTAGAAGCCACATTTCAGCCTTGATAAGAGAAAAGTTCTTGTCGACTTAAGTTTTTTGTTTGGCTGGGGTTTTTTTCTGTCAACAGGTGTCCTTTTTCTTCATCCCTGCATTAAAACAGTGACTAATCACTACGTATGTGTCTAGACCGAAACTTAGATTTTACCATCATGTTGTTGATGAACTTCTGCATTTCTCTTGGAATGAAAAATGCACAATACAACAAAAATAATGTCTTTTAAGTTTTTAGAAGGAAAATAATTTTTTTTTGAGAAAGGGGGAGGCGGGGGGAGGAGGGAAATGGTTATTTTAGCCTCAGTCATACTTTGCATCTTAGAAATCTGACATGTGTTTTTGTAGTGGAAAACTGATGGTGGGAATTTCAAAAAAAATTCACCATCAGGATAGCACTGCTCCTGACTTAGACAATGAAAGCTGAGCCATCTGGATTCAAAAATGTTGAAAAAAAATTTTTTTCAACTGAAAGTGCTAATATTTTGACATTTAAAAATAATTCATATTTACTGAGTTTCTGTACTTCTGTCACTGCTTCCCTTTAAGGCCAGCATAGGCAGAGGACTTGTGGTGTAGAGGAAATATGCCTTGTGAAACTTTTTTACAAGTTTTTATTATTCACTGCTCATTATTTGTCACAAATTCCTTCAAATCTGAAGAGAAAATGTATGCTTCTATCAGTTATATAAAAAATAACAAAAGAGAATCAATCCATGCAGACAGTTCACAAACAGCTTTTTTTCCATAAGCAAATGTATTTTCATGGTAAAAACCAGAGAAGGTGAAATCTGAAAGGAAGTGTAAATCTTTTCTGTCCCATTCTCTTCCTTGCTAGTAGGAGCCATATGGAGAGTAGATGTCTATATTCATCCACGGTAAATTGATTATAGTATCAATTTTTGTTCCCATCATTGGTTTGCCAGCTGTGTATGGCTTCTAAACTGTTCAAGGCAGAAATTTTATCTTTGGGTACATTTGCAGAATATCTGAAAAAATAATATTACTGAGGATGTATTTAGCATTCTTGAAAAATAGATCTGAAAGTATTTTGGCATGCATGATAAGCCTTACAATCATTCCATACTTAGGCTAACTATGGTAAAAAAAGAGCAAACAATAGCAATGATAGTTCTCCCAGATTCTGCCTCCCAACCTACTTGTGGATAAAAGCTTTGGAAAACACTATCTGCTTTTCTCTGTTTTTCAGATTTCAAAGTTATTTAGTCCACCTTCAGTTAGAACATACACTGCATGCCTATGAGCAGACTTGGATTCAGCACTGGATTTATAATGAAGCATCCTTCACTGCCAGATATCCTGGAAATCTTAGGCCATCTGGTTTCACAATACACTTGTAGCTGATTATCTGCTTAAGAATTAATTAGGAACACATGTTAACTGCTGTGATGGCAGAATTGTTCACATTCGTCTTGTATGTCTTTTGAAAAGCAATCATTGTCCAAAGCAGATTCCAAAATAAGGTGAAGTAATGAAAAAAAGGCAGCCTCCACTGGGATTAAGATGCATTGTCCTTGTCTGAGAATGATATTTAAATGCATTGCATTGTAGTTTTCAGTAACCGAGATATCAAAAATATGACATTCATGAAGCCCCTATTGTTTGTATCTCTCCCCATCATATGAAGGACAATACACCAAAGTATAACTGACACCATAAATCAGGAACAAAATCAAAATGGTAAAATGTAAAGTAGAAAAAACACAATGACACTCAGCCACTTAAGGATCATTGAAATATATTTGTATTTTCTTAGCAGAATTAGATCTCTTTTCACTTTTTCACGTGAAAGAAATGTTTGCAGCATTTATAGTTAAATAATTTCTTTTAGAAAAACGCTAAACTTGGAATTTTCTAAAAGTGGCATCTTCACTTAAAAGTTACTTGTTCTGTCATACCATACTATGACCCTTTAAAACAATGACTGAGGGTAGCTTGTATGAGTACAAACAATACATTATTCTGACAAAGTTAGTTACTGACCATCAACCGGGCTGTCACAACTGACCACCTGTATGCTCCAAGTTACTGAGAAATAAAATGGCTAAGCAGCTTAGACTGCCATTAGATTATAAAGATGTAGCTCAGTTAGAATGAAGTATCTTTTGAAACAGGAAGAAAAAGCAAATGTTTAAACATGACATTTTTTAAGAATAAGCCATTAATTTAAAAAAAAAAACCAAATCCTTCCTACCTTTGATACTAACTTTGTCCAATAGACAAAAGGAAACATGAAACACTTGAGTTTAAAATTCAAAGGAATTTTCATTTCTGTGTATTTGATAAAAGTATTTTTTCTAATAATGTTTTGCATTCTAATGTTTTGCGTTGCAGTTTCTTTAGTCCACAATAGAACGGTCATTATAATTTTGCTCATCAGGGATTAAACACTCTAAATTTGTGATTATGTAGTTGATCATGAATGAAAGGACTTTAGAACTTGCAAACAGCCTTAAAAGTGCAACTGCTTGCTAATTCATTCTTTCCAAACTGTAAGTCTCATTCTACAATATTAAGCCTGAAAGCTACATGGAAACTTATCTTTGCAAATCTTGATAATTTCAGCAAAATGGCAATTGCTGTGGAGTTTTGGGGTTCGTGCACTGTGATGAAGGGCTAAATTCTTTTCTCTGAACAGCCCCTGGGATATCTGAATGACTGGTTTACTGTTTTCACAGTTCTCTCTCCTACCCTCTTCTCACTTCCTTGGGCACACTGTTAGCGCTTAACAACACTTTAATATTATTTAAACCTGGCTGAGAAACATTAAATGTTAGAACTCCTGCCAAAAACTGGGTACTTTCAACATGAGTTAGAAAGAGAATGCTGTCATTTTCTACCAGTCTTATACCGAGGATAGCACAAAATGCAGGACAACAGAGAATCAAGCTGCTTTTTGCATAATTTTAATTAATCCTAAATTGTGATTCAAACTTAAGTAGTATTTACAACCCTGATGATTAAACATAGTCTGTTGAGATTTTTTCAACCATTATAATTATTAGTCAAGGACTGGAGAAAACAAAGATCATAATAACAAACATGTATAGATATATATACACACACACAAGTACATTTCCTTATGAATTAAATATTTAAACAAGCTGTATTAACTGGTTATTCACATGAATTATATCATCCTCAGTTATATAAGTCTAAACATGCTTAATTTCCCTATTCAAACAAGAATAATTACAGCAACATAAAACATTCTATCAAATCCTTCACAATGCCTAATCTTTGTCTAACAATAGAAAGTTGTCACACTTTCTTAACTGTGTTAGTATAGATAAAGCTACACAATTTTCCAAGTATTGACTTCAGCTGTAATCTGTGGCAAGCCTTAAACTGTAAAAATCTACATCAATTATGTTTATAAGGTAAGGAATAAATCCTGATCTGGTCAAATATAATACACACTTAAAAACATGAAAATTATTAAACACGATGTAGACAGATGGAGACACAGATCGATCTGCCAAAGATATACAGGAACACCTGCATTAATAGCCTTGCCACCAGGGAAAAAAAAAATAAAATATTCACTTAACTGAGTCTGATGTATTATAGGCTTACACAGTAGTTGATATAAAAAGGATTTGCCATTTTAAATGGATCTATGAATGACCATTAGTACTAACTGTCTTCTTTCTGATATATCAAACCAATTAGCTATGTTCTCTCCAGAAAGAAAAGAAATACTGTCATGTACTGTATGTCAAGGATTCCATTTAAAAGAGTTCCTCCATCCGATTTGTCATAACAAAACATTAATGTTTTCCCTGAATAAGCTAGAGAGAGAACAAGAAAAAGAAATTGTGATCAAGTTATACTTAAGTCCTCATAAGTACAAGTCCATTTTTGTAAATTGATATTTCTCTTTCACCAACTTCCATCAAGCGAGGGTATTTCAATCTACGGTGTAGATGAAGACACTTCTTTCCTTTTAACTCCTATTACCCAGCTTATCATCATGATTATTGTTGGAAGATGCTATAATTATAAAGATTAATTAGTAGTCAGAGCAATAGCAGCACATATCTTACATTAGCAATGTGTCACATTCCAAGACTGAAGCTTTCAAGTACAGAAATGAGATTAGAAAATCACAGTGCTTGATAGGTCAGGCAAGAATATGAAAATGTATTTTTTTGTCATTAGGAAGCTTTTGTGCTGATATGTAAAAATGGTAATGAGTCTTATTCCTCTTCATCAGAACATCTCCTTAAGTTTGTAAAAAATCTGTAAGTGCCTAATTAGGTAAGAACCCATCAAAAATCAAATTAGAAACAATTAACACTCATTGTCACTGCTAAGGAAAAATAAAGGAAGGAAACATATTTGGCTGCATGCAGATTTTACTGAGGTGTTTTATTTGAAATAAGTGTGCATCAAAGTGCTGCGCAACAATTCAAAATTCCCAAATTATAGCTTTTCCTTTATATAAATAAATTCTTATTCAACCAGAGACCAGAAGTTCTTATGAAGAATAGCTAAAGATATACTATGTTGTATCTCATTGTTGTTAGAAAATTTCCTTAGTAAGCTAAAACTCTTGGCAACATTGTGCACATACAACCACAATTACAAAGATCAAGTGTGTGTGTGAAGGGGGAGATTAAAGAAGTTTTTCCTGTTCAGTTTTTTAATATGAACACAATAGAGATCAACAGAACAGTGACAATATGTTGCATTTCTGCTTTTTTACTTAAAGCTCTTTACAAACAAATGTATTACTCATCAAAATACCTGCTTTATAAACTCAACAGGCACATACCAAGAAAACTACTTCTGTATGTCCTCTGTAGGTGGCAATTTGTTCACATTTGCATATGCTTCCTAGCTACCTGAAAAGAGGAGCAAATTGATTTCCAGAAGACAATAAACTCTCATGAGGAAAATAAATAACTGAATTTCTTACAAAAACTAATTTCCAAGCCAGAAATGCAATGGGATTCTTCGTAATTTCAGGTATCTTCTTGTGAGGACTTCACAATGAGACATGGCAAGGCAACTCAGGGATAAAATGTAATGCTGACAGATTTTATATCCTACAAGGCTCTGTAGCAAGAAAAAAAAAACCAGAAGGACAACAGCAAAGAGCTAGGCAGACTATGACTGATATAAACAATTAATAATTTAGTACATGGCCTTGTCGCAGTTATGTCAGTGATCCCTAGTAACGTTTCTCTATGATTTTATTTTCTCTTCCAGTTATCTTCCATTTTCTTTGCCATTTACTGGGCTGATATTCACTTAATTTAAGTAACTTTTCAAATAATTAGCACTATTAAGAAACTATAGAGTATTTAACTCTGAAAACTGTATTATGTTGGACGTTGTTCTGTTTTATCAAGAGATGTGTTTACACCTCCTGCATATTTTACAAAACCATATGTCCTGTAAAGCACCTATTTATCACTTGATAGCCTTCACCTGCAGGGCTCTAGCCAGCCTGAAGTTTGCAGAGGTCTTTCTTAAAGTTCCTGTGCCTTCCAAACATAATCAGGTCATCCAAATTAATTAACATCTATAGAAATGTCATGTCTTCTACAATTTTCCTAAGGAACCAATGAAGTGTTGAAGGTGTTTCAAACCTACCTTCAGTTAAGCAGTCAAACAACTGCAAAGGAGTTGAAAGCTGTCTACATTTTATAATCTTTTCCCAGGAGTTCTCACCATACTCACTTTAGAGTCCCAGAACTGGAAATCATTCCCTAAGCAAGCTAACAAGCAGACCAAGTAATCTTCTACGTGCAGCATGGCATCCTCTACTAGTACACATTTATTTAAGGCCAAGCATTTATACAGAAGTCAATCAAAATATTAGAATTTCTGCTTCCTCAGAGTTTAAAATAAAAATTTCTATTTCAATATGAAATACAGGAATTTAAAGGAGTTCATCAAAAAGAAATATAATTCTTTCCTCCAACCTCCACCATCACAAATTTCATATTAAATGAAGCAAAGCCTGAAGCCAGCTGTAACTTCTATCTCTCCTTAAAGGCTAGGTTTGACAATGACAGTTGACTGTCAAAATCCTCAGAGAGTTTACAAATGAGATAAAATTACCTGCTAAAAGCACCTGTGATAACAACTGTAAATTTGTTGTTCTTCAAGAGGGTGAGGGGAACCTGAGCAATAAAGTGTAGTCTCACTCATATCCCCTGCCCACCCCCCAACCAAGTCTTTTTAATAATGAGAAAATAAATAAGAATAATATGAGACTTGCAAATCAGTTAACCTCCTTAACTGTTAACTTGCTGGATTAGATACACTGCTCAGATGCTATGGTTTTAAATTTATGATAATTTCTGTTAAGAAAACAAGAAATTTGCATGAGAAAAAGATGAGAGTAGGATCAGCAAACTGGAGAAGGTGGTCAGGATGCTTCATTTTAGAAAAGCTAATGCAGTCTAAAAAATTACACTTTTAATACTCTTCCTCTTTTCATACAATGTTTCAATGCAATGCAAAATATAGATTCCAGGGCTCAGGTTAAGAATAGATTGAATACATTAGGTAATTGTTGTTGTGTTGTAGCTTCCAGAAGACATTTATTCTACTTACGTTAAATGAATTTCTACTCAATCTAAGAATGCATTATGACATTATGAGTTCATTTAACAGCCTAAACAGCAAAGGACCAAATTTTTGAAGACTTGAATAAAAAAGACCTGGTTTTGTTTGTGATAAACCCAAACTACCCCAGGAATCTCCTGCCCTAGGTTTTCAATAATAATTGTTTGACACCAGAATGGGATTTCTATAAAGCTGTATTATATATCAAGTTTTACTATTTCTCGGGGGGAATTAATTTCTGGCTTCAGTTTGTGAGTTTGTATGGAGCAAATATGCCTGAATGGATACAGAAAGTTGTCAATCAGTTAAATTTTGACAAAGTGAAAGGTTCATATTACATTGTATTATTTGTATGTATTAAGTTGTCAGTATTTTAGAGCTAGAAACACTTCTGTGTCAGCTGTCAAGGTCCATTCTGAAGTTTAGGCAAGAGATAACTAAGGAGCAGGACCCCATCTCCAGCAGTACCATTTTATTTCACCACCTAAATTCAAAACAGGTTTGCAGTGAGCCTGTGAGGGAAGGGACACATGCATACACACTGCAGAAAATTTTTCTTCTGTCCTTAGTTTAAAAGAAGAACTCCTCAGTACTTTAAAGATTAAGGTAGTTTCAGAATGATCTCTAGCATTGCTGATGTCAGACGCAATTCTGTCAGGATACGTGTTGCATTAAATATATTCAATTTACCTGAAATAAACTGATATTAATTAAAGAACCTTAAAGATGTCAAAAGTCTATTAAAAGTTTCAAAATTGTCTTTGGCAAGAAAAAAAGATTAGCATATTCCTTACTTGGGGAACTCCTTGAATTCTGCGAAGACCCTTACAAGGAGACATTTTGTCACAATGGTGTGAAAACCTATGTTTGTATTGAATTTGTTGCTAAATTAGTCATGTTATTTCTGGAATCAGTGCTTTTTTGAGGAAGGTTTTTTGTTTGGATTGCTTTACGGGGTTTTTTTGTCTGTACTTTGCTAGGCACAGGCAAACCTTTTCCCTGTCTTTCAAAATATGGTCTGGCCAAAGTTATCCATGCCCTCGTCACCTAAATCCTAGATAGCTTTAACATGCTGTGTGTGGAAATATGCAAAGAAAGGAGAGGCTATGTATTCAGAAAGCAAATCAGCATTGAACCATCACGACCATACCTGCCGCAAAGCGGACTCCGTCAGAGATCAATGTGATCAGACAAAAGCCCTTCATTAACCCGCGCGCTGTCGTTTCGTACAGGAAATCGTAGCTCACTGATTGGCTGTTTACCCTCAGCTACAATGCTGTCATTGGGTAAAACAGCTCGTGAGAAACTAGCCCTCGTGGTTCACAAGTGATTGGAAACTCACAGTTTTATTACAACAAATTTCCCAGGTTTTTGTTCCCCTTCTTATCTTCAAATCCTCCTTCTCACCAACTCCTGTTGGATGCCGACCTTGGCTGCGTAGCCAGCTGCACATAGTTAGATTGTGGATTGCATACGTGGCCATTTTCAACCAGGAAATCTGCCAACACATACCTGTAACCTGCTCTCACTCTTCCAACTCATCCCATTCTACTTCTAGTTTATATCTCCAAGACAACCAGCATGGTTAATATAGTTACAAAACCTATGAGGAATCAGCAGGGTGAAAGATTACAGTCCACTGTCTTTTCAGGCAGCCAGGTCATGCAATCTGATTTTAAGCATATAAAGATTTAGGAGGGAAAAAAGGAACACTCCTGATTCTTAGTGGATTTTTACTGTTCCAACTGACCGGACAAAACCTCTACACCAGGGAACCTACCAACAAAAATGTATTTTGTAAAACTATGCATTATAACAGTTAAAAGGAAAAAAAAATAGTAGTATTTTTCATTGTGATGGGTTGACCTTGGCTGGGTGCCAAGTGCCTACTAAACTTCTCTGTCGCTCCGCTTCCTCAGCTGGACCGGGGAGAGAAAATATAACAAAAGTCTCATGGGTCAAGATAAGGGCAGCAAGACAGCAATTACCATCACAGGCAAAACAGACTCAGCTCAGGGAAATTAATATAATTGATTGCCAAAAAGTCAGAGTAGGTAATGAGAAATCAAAACAAACCTTAAAACATGTTCCTCCTACCCCTCCCTTCTTCCCAGTCTTAACATCACTCCTGGCTTCCTTACCTCCTGCCCCTACATGGGACAGGGGGACGGGGAATGGGAGCTGCAGTCAGTTCACCACACATTGTTTCTACCACTCCTTCCTCCTCAGGGGAAGGACTCCTCACACTCTTCCCCTGCTCCAGCCTGGGGTCTTTCCCATAGGAGACAGTTCTCTATGAGCTTCTCCAACATATGTCCTTCCCATGGGCTACAGTTCTTCAGGAACTGCTCTTGGCATGGGGTTCTCCATGGGCTGCAGGTGGATATCTGCTACACCGTTAATCTCCTTGGGCTGAGGGGGGCAGCCTGCCTCACCATGGTCTGTTATGCAGCAGCTTTTTTTCCTTTCTTAAATTTCGTTATCACAGAGCCACTACCACTGCTGCTGATGGGCTCAGCTTTGGCCAGCGGCGCCTCTGTCTTGGAGCTGCTGGCACTGGCTCCGTTGGACGTAAGGGAAGCTTCTAGCATCTGCTCACAGAAGCCACCCCTGTAACATCCCCCACCGCCCACTGCTACCAAAACCTTACCACACAAGTTTTTTGTAAATAGACACTACTGCCAGAATAACTGCAGAAGATGGTCATTTGCTGGACACAAACACTTGCTAGCCTGATAGAAAAAGCTAATGGGAGTGAAGAATTAGTTGCACTTTAGTCCCCTTCAGGGAAAGACATTTAATTATAACTGATTCAATAAATACTATTCTGATATAGACATAAATTGAGTGAAGTTTGTCAAATAAACAGGCAGACTGTGCCTTGAAGAACCTAAACAAAGAGAAACTAAATCAGGTCCACTGAAACATCCTCATCAGGCTCCCTAAGTAGATGAATAGGATAAGTAATTTCAGTTTATATACAGCCTTTGCTAAAAATTATTCTTTATTACATTATGCAGTACCAATAAAGCTGTCTGGGCTACCTATCTAAGAAATTCGTTTCTTTCAAGCATTTCACTTTTCTCTGCTCAGCAGGTATAGAGTTACAAATAATGTGGGAGATAATCCTCTGTACCTTCTATTCTAACTGCCAAGTCTAAAAGACTGTTAATCTGTTGTTACTGCTATATTGACCTATGCCAGTCACAACTTCCAAAAAAGCCCTTCTCTTAGGTAATGGACAGTGAATTTTAAAGAACTTCCTAAACCCTTGTCACCATCATACAATAGTCAAATGATTGTCTGTTAGAAGCTGAAATCAAATTCACGCTGCCACTACAGAAGTCCAAGCATCAGACACTTGAGTTTCAGAGTAGAAAAACTGCACTGAGAGGTCCTCTGTGGACTGACACATCTATATTGCACAGAATTATAAAATGTGATAGAACACCGTTTCTACACAGCCTGCTTGAAACAAGAGTGTTCATGAATATTGGTTTTCATTTTCAAATGTCACTTTTGAGAGATCTGTTACATACTGTAGCAATGATCTAGGCTTAGTGAGTGATTCTTCCTCTAAAAATAAGTGTGCTGACTTACACTACTGGCAAAAAATTTGAGGTCTCTTCAGTAAAACCAAAAATCCCTTGAGGCCCTGCTGTGCTTAGAAAAAGTCAACATGCAGTGTAAAGCTAATACTTTCTCACATGATACTCTCCACTCAATCTTTTTTTCAACATGACTAAATGCCTGTGTTCCAAAATGCGATCAATTATTTTACTATATCAGCCACTGACTATACTCAGATGTTATCAGCGCTTTGTAAACAAGCTTGCAGGAGGAAAAGATATAGACTTCTGTGGAAACAGAGAGGATGTCAAGGTAACAGCAAGAACAGACAACGTCCTTCGACATATGTGCTCATGTATAAACGAGCAGTACCCATACCATGTATGAAACTTTGGAAATCCTTTACACTGACACAAAAAAACATGGATATTAATGAAAGGTTATTTTTTGAGCTACCTGGAAAGAAATACAGTCTGATTTCTGGAAATCAAAGTTTTAAAAACAATTGCAAATTCTAATCAAAACTTTTTACACTTGTGGAAACTTCGACATTTCCATCACCTTTGATCACAGTGACATTGAAGCAATCCTGGAATGAACACGACAATTAATGTTGCTTTAATCACTATTAGAAACCCCCTGAGAGCAGTCTGTGCAATAAAATTGGCATATTAAATATATGAAAAAATAATTGCAGGTGCAACTAAACATGATTAATGATCAGTCAACAGCTTCCACATGAAAGGAATATTAAATAATTTTGCTTTGTTGTCAGAGCCAAGATTATTAAGATATTAGCTTGTAGAGCATAGGGCAAGAGGACAGACAATCTTCATAGACATCAAGTACTATTCGCACACTGTTTTATAAAATTTTACACACATTTAAAACATAGGTATCTGTAAACTTCACTGGATAACAAAATATACGTAAAGATACAGCATGATAGGGAGCATCTGGGACTCTGTGAAGCAGCTCTCATATAAGCTTTAATAAACTATATGATTTCCTTTGTGGAAATAAGGATCTGGCAGACTTCTGATGGAAATTATATCGTAGATGATGGTATCTACTGTCTTCAGGACTGAAGACAGTGTTGTAAGCTCACTATTTTGAAGTCTGGACTTAATTTTCTGCCTGCTCATCTTGTAGCGAGTTTTTCTCCATAAAATGATGCAAAACAAAGAAAAATCAATTTTTTTCTGGAAAAAGGGAAAAGAAAAATGATAAAAATTGGAAAGGGTTTGGGGTTTTTTTTTGTCTCTTTAGAATTGTTTATAGAATAAAAGAAATTTTTATCATCATCTTGAAAAAATATTCAAAAAAAATCTATACAGAAGTCATTACTATCTTTTACTCCTGCTTTTTGTAGTTTGTGAGAGTAAAAGATAGTAATCTTTCTATCAGATTTTTTTTTAATTATTTCATTAAATTATTTTTATAGAATGTTCAGTGTGTTCAGTATGTGCCCAGTTCCAATATACTCAGCAATACTGTGATATTGCACTGTGCTTTCTTTCAGATATGGTTCCAAAATACTTATGGAGTTCCTTGGGCAGATATTGCTTTTAATTAACATCAGCATTTAGAAAACTTATTATGGTACATGATGAACACATTATGTGTCTACCACTAATGGTATATAGGTCAGTTATAGAACTGAAAATTATTCTATATACTTACATTGTAAAAGCTGAATACCACAAAATTCTTGTTTGGCTAAGGAAGCCAACAGGTCAGGACTATTTCCAAGTTCTCCATTTTAATGTGTCACTGAGGAGCAGCTTGCTTAGACCATGTAATTCCTGAATGTAACACTGAAGTTTATGCTTGCCTTCCGCCTTACCCCTGCTGGTTTTCCTAACCATTACCACTGATACTTGACATTGGAACACAAAAGCAGGTCTGAACAATTTATATTTAAAGTTTTGACTAGGCACATGCAGTTTTAGCACTTTCTTTAGACTACTACTAATATGTAGAAGGATAAAAGTAGATCCAGTAGATCCAGCACGTTTTCATGCTGACATATTCTTAGATTCTACAGACTTTGAGAATTATACAATATTGACAATGAATACTTGGGTCGGAGTCATTCTTTCACTCTCCCTCTGTTCCGCTCCTCCCCCCCCGCCCCCCCCGCCCCCCCACCTCTTCAGCAAGCATGGAGTCCCTTAATACCACCTAACATTTTAAAAAATGTTGTCAAGATCAAGGGGACAAAATTGGGATTTTTAAAACAATACAGACACAAATAGAATTTACATTCTTGCTTTATTTTTAATTATGGTCTCAAATTTCTTACCTTACAGAACTTTTAATAATCAAATAAAATTTTCAATAGTATCCTTCATTTATAAATGCCTTTTGGCAGTGAATCTGTGTAAGTTTTAATCACTTTGTAGGCTGTAACAGATAAACAAGGGGCTACGATACAAATAATCTTTCACAGAGAAATGTTCACAAACATTTCCACAACAGAGGTATTGACTGAATCCCATATAAATTCATGCATGCATGAATTTTTAATATGTCAATCCTTGTGCCTTAATATCTGGAATAATTTAATCTCAAAACTAAATGCAGCTAAAAATTTTGCTGAATGCTAAGCAGCTACTAAATTGAAACAGCATAGAGCATAATATATAGTGGATCACAAAGAAGTTTGATTCAGATATTAATCCTAAATGGAATGGTACTCTAAATACATTGCAAGATGTAGAATATTTGCTTTAATTGTATAAAGAATTATAAATATGCTTAAATGTGACACATTTGAATCAGGAGGTAACCGTAATTCAATGTGAAATTAAAAAATACTTTTGACTAGTGGGTAGGACAATATTAAAACATTTATTTAAAAAAAAATTGCAGTTTTACAAAATATTATGTACCTAAAGGCTTAACCTAGTTCCTGACTAACCCCTACCGTTGGATTTGGAAAAAGCCTCACCTATACTGAGCATGCAGGTATACCAATGAGAGTAGAGCCTATCATGAAGAGTATAACATTAGCCTACATATGCTAATGCCTTTAAAATCAGAATTTCTTTATTGTTATTTTGAATTATAACAACTCAAAACATACTACTATACTGTGGCGGTAAATTTTTCTACATTTTCTCAGCAGCTACAAAGAAATGAACTAATCTACGCTGACACAAATGATAGTTCTAATTTAAGACATATGCTGTGGAAGATTAAAGAACATAATGACACCCAGGAAATGAAATTACCTTCACCAAAATTCACATATGTCCTCTTTGCCAACTATGACAATTGATAGCTATTATTTTATTTTATTTTCAAAGAAAAAAAAGGGGTTGATGAATAATTTTTATGGAGTTACCCTTCCTTGCTAGTGAAGAGAAACTTAAATACAGAAGGCAGAGCTAAAACATAGATTACAATTTCAATTTAGCTTCATATTTACACTGCACATTACCGAATTGAGGTTTTGTTTACTTAAATATATTTACAATTAATGTGACACAGGATTGACAGCTCTATACACTAATGACTTTTTTCCACAGACACTGAAACAGTGACTACATTTCCTGTTCCACCGCTTTTTTCTTTATACTGTCAGTCACATACTTTGGGATATTAGCCCTAGTCATTGAAAAGCTGTGAACTTTGTAAAAGGAAGAAATGTTGCGTTAAGAGGACAGGGATAAAGCATGGTCTTAATTAAAGAAGGAACACACACACACAGATATATATAATATGAGTATAAATGGCAGTGGAAAAATTGAATGTTGCAAAAAAAGGATTGGCTTTAGCTCCTGGCTGTGGGACGACTTGCTTGGTCAAGGAGCTGGGAAGGTTTAGCATTTGAAAGATTAATTGGCTAGTGTGATGAGGAGGGGATTTTTATTTTTTTCTTGGCTGGTTGGTGGGTTTTTTGTTTACAGTATTGTCAAGTTCCTCTGAAAAGGTGAGTGATTAGGCAGACAGGTACCCCTGAAATGAAGGGGCAACTGCTTCTTCTTCTGAGGGTAGCTGAGCATTTTGAGGGGGGTTTCAGAGTAACAGGACTGTCATACAGAAATAATAACTAACTCATATAAAGGAGCTGAAAGTCTTCAGCTCATTTCTCAATTTTGGAGAAAGCCAGCAGTCAGGACTCAGAGGTGATGAAAAGGAATTTCCTAAGGTATTCTGCAGAGATTGTAACTCAGCAAGTCAGTTGGCTGAAACCAAGTTTGAAAATAAGGACTTGGTCTGAAACAGACAGGAGGTAAAGGTAAAGTTATTTATAAACTGTTTCTTCTTTCTGGTTCTTTCTCTTCAGTCAGTTTGAGATTTTTTTTAAGTTAAAAAAAGTTAGTTATTAACATCTGCATTATAATAAAAGTTCATTTGACTTGTGGTCCTGTCAGAGCAGGCCTATTTTCCTATACAGTTCTGTCTAAAATTACCCCATTACTATGAGTCTTCGCAAACTTTCAGACAGTACTGTACAACTGTAGTTGCAGAGATTTTACCTTGTTGGTAGCTGAGTGTTTCGATTGTTTTGTTTTCTTTGTTGGCCTTGATTTTTGATAACAGGCCACCTAGTTGACACTCAAAGCTAAGGGGGCGATGAGGTTTTGGGTTTTTTGTCTTTTTAATGATGTGATCACCTATCTGATAAATATATATGAATCCAGCATTTCATGGATGACCATAAAATCATGTTGTATAGCTTTATAATAATTATAACTTTTCAACTTCTTAGATTTGAATCAGTGATTATATCAAAAAGGAGGTTTTGTCTTGGTCAGTAATGTCTCTTCCACAGTCTAGCAACTATATTCTTAATAAAATCAAAATACATACCCCTGTTTTAATAATGTTATGAAACATGAAGGGTAGCTCAGGCCTTATAGTATTTTGAAACAAGAAAGGTAAGCCTAGTCTTACAAAATACAATTTAGTGGAAATTATTTCACTGAAGAAATGAAATAAGCCAAGGAAGGATGCATGCCTATGAACCAAGTTGTTTGCTTTGAAAGAAGTAATTATCAAAAGCTAACCAATATTTTGCTGTACTGTTTTTTACCAAGAATAATTTTCCTCTTTTTTTGGCCATAGAGGCCATATTATTCTGGTCAAAAGTGTCATCTAATCACAAATGTAATGAAAACAAGGTAAAGGATTATACATATAATAGCCACCAGGAGAGAAGGTGCACATTTACAAGCCATAACAAGTACACAGATAGATTGTAGGCGTAATAATCAGCCACAGGAAGGAAGGAGAGACCAACACTTACTCTAATGGAGAGGGAGATACTGTAATTAACATTCAATGCTACCCACAGTTGAGATATCTGTAGTAAGAATGACATACACAACAGCTATGTAGGACGCACTTGCTTTATGAGAAGGCAAGATAGTGAGAATAATAAATAGGATATTCTAAATCAGTAGAAGAAGTTCCATAGATTTATGAAGCTGTAAGAATACGTCTGCTTTCCACTAAAGCCAGAGTAATTTCTTTTTGGTGACCCTTCCCATTCAGTTTCATTTTCAGTTAGGAAATAAAAGTAGCTAACATTACAGATACTGGTTGGAAAGGGAGAGAAAGAGAAATGGAGAAAGGAAGGAGAAGAAAATCCAGCACTAGAACTCCAGAACAGGCAAATTTGGGTTTGCCTCTGATTATAGATCATACTGAAAAGTGAAAGGCCATTGTTTCATCATTAATAAATTTGAGACAGACATAATCTTCCATAGAAAACTGGATTTCTGAAAACACGCAATACAGATGAAGAATTTACCTTCAAGAAAATATAAATAAAATCAGTATGACTTCTCATGAAGAGCACAATTTATCACGTTATCCATGAATGCTGCTAATTTGAAAAGTAAAGATGAGATCTCAGGTAATGACATCTACAAGGAAAGTGTTGTATGATGACAAACTCCTTTCATGCTTTACTGAGCTATTAAATCACATCCATTTTCTTGCAGCAGAGTTATTCTGAACTGGTATATGGGAGAAGTTAAATTTCATCAGTGATCTGAGGTGGGCTTCTGCAATGTTCTGTTTAACACTGCAGTTTTCATTGCGACAATATTTGTCTCTGATACACAGTTGGTAGAAGAATAAAGTTAGGCAATTAGCATGAAAGCAGGAAGGAAAACCTGATCTGTTGTAGGTGTTTGCTATAGGCCACCTGAGCAGGAAGAGGAGGTCGATGAGGCCTTCTACAGACAGCTGGAGGCAGCCTCACGACCACAGGCCTGGTTCTCAGGGAGGGACTTCCACCGCCCTGATACCTGCTGGGAAGACAACACAGTTAGGCTCACACAGTCCAGGAGGTTCCTGCAGAGCATTGGTGATAACTTTTTGACACAGGTGGTGGAGGAGCCAATGAGGCTAGGTGTACTTGTAGACCTTGTCTTCACAAAGAGGGATTGGTTGGGGATGTGGACGTTGAGGGCAGCCTTTGCTGCAGTGACCGTGAGATTCCTGCACAGAGGAAGCAGGGCAATAAGTAGGATTGCAACCCTGGATTTCAGAAGAGCTGACTTTGGCCTCTTCAAGGACCTACTTGGAGGAAACCCATGGGTTAGGGCTCTAAGAGAGCTGGCTAATATTCCAGCATCACTTCCTCCAAGCTCAAGATTGCTGCATCCCTACAAGTTACAAATCAAGCCAAGGGAGCAGGAGGCCTGCATGGGTGAGCAAGGAGCTTCTGCCAAAACTCCGAGGAAGGAAGTTTACAGGATGTGTAAAAAGAGACAGGCCCCTTGGGAGGAATATAGGGGTGTGGTCAGAACATGCAGGGAGGTGATTATGAAGGCTAAGGTCTGTTTGGAATTGAATCTGGAAAGGGATGTCAAGGACAGAAAGAAGGGCTTCTTCAAGTACATCAGCAGAAAAAGGATGATTAGGGAAAATGTGGGCCTGCTGCTGAGTGAGGTGGGTGCTGTGGTGATGAAGGACACAGAGAAGGCAGAGTTACTGAATGCCTTTTTTGTTTCAGTCTTCACTGCCAAGGCCGGCCCTCTGGTTTCATAGAACCTGGAGGCAAGAGAGGAAGTCTGGAGAAAGGAAGACTTTCCCTGCAGAAGAGAAGGCTGAGAGGGGATCTTATCAATGTCTACAAATACCCTAAGGGTGAGTGTCAAGAGGATGGGGCCAGGCTCTGTTCAGTGGTGCCCAGCGACAGGACAAGGGGCACTGAGCATAAGCTGAAACACAGAAAGTTCCACTGGAATATGAGGAAAAATCTGAGGGTGTCAGAACACTGGAACAGGCTGCCCAGGGAGGTTGTGGAGTTTCCTTCTCTGGAGACAGTCAAAACCCACCTGGATGTGATTCTGTAACGTGCTTTAAGTGAACATTCTTTAGCAGGGGTTTGGACTAGATGATCTTCAGAGGTTCCTTCCAACTGTGACCATTCCGTGATTCCGTGATTTATTTGCCAGTGCTTATAATTGTAAGCTTTTCTCATCAAAATCCTGAACAATAAGGTATAAAACAAATGCAAGATTAAAACAATGTACTTATTTAAACTGGAAATATACTCAGCAAGCATATATCTATCACAGCTGTATTTTGATATTTTAATACAATTATGCACAAGGCCCACAAATGTGGAAAATACTCCATAACAGAAGACAAGGCCTTGCCTTCCTTTACCTAACAGGTTTACCCTAAGAAGGTAATGGAATTTTTGCAAAATGTATACTTGAAGTACTCTTCAGGTAGAGCCACTGCTATTTAAAGCAACTAAAAGCTTCATAGTAGTGCAGTTCACTCAACCCCAATATCATAGGTGATCTCTTCTACATCTAATTTCTTAATAATTTCAATGGAATGTGAACTAGCCACAGAATTCAAAGCTAACTTGAAACTTAAGAGGAATTTTTTGGAGCTGGATTTTAATTATTGCAATATCCTGAAATTGATATCTATATCTAAGACTAGAATTTCAAATATGGGAACCTGCAACTTAAATGAGACTAATAAATCACTACCATTTAATCAAATATTGTGTTGGTGACAGAGTCCCATTCATAAACAGTCATTTTCAATAGTTGATTTATCAAAAAACATGCTTTCTTTTATTTTTGGGTCTCCGGATGGATATAGAAATCCTGTCTTCAAACAAAATGAAGTCTGAAGACTGAAACAACATGATTGGTTAGGTAAGGGTTTAAAAGTGGAAAGAAATAGAGATCTTTTTTCTTATATTCAAATTTTCAACTATAGGACTCAAATACGTAGATTAAGATGACTTCTCTGGTCTCACTGAATTGCTGATGTTGAGAAAGAGGAAAATTCCAAAGGCAAATCAGAAATGAATGCTAATTTAGACTGCATAATTTAGCCTTTCTTTCACTTCTGTGAGAACCCTAAAAATCCTAGACACCAAAATTGGATAACATCACTTCCCTCCTCCTAACCTGCAGGTTGCTTTTTTATTACTTTTACTGTTGTTACATATAGATATAAAAAGAGTGTATGTTACACATCCTGGTATTTTTCTTCTAGTAAGGTATAAAAAGACTGGTGTGACATAGCAGGTGAAAAAAAGAGGAAAAAATCATCTTCCTTACACCTTGTTCACTTTCATAGATGTTATATCTAGTGGATGTGCACCTTCCTCTGAATGGTTTCTCCTGTATATAGTAGTGATGAGCAAATCTGAAGATGCTATTGTAATACAATTTCACTGTCTTTAAAAATCTTCTAGATTTTGAATACTACTGTTCTTTAAGACATTATTGCCAGTTAGCCTACTCTTCTGCATCCATAATGCTTTAATTCAGTGAGGAAATCCATTTGTTTTATCTCAGGCAAAGTGTACAAAGTGTCTAAAGCTTTCTGCATAACGCTAAGGAAAGGTTAGTAATATCTAATACTGACAAGCCACCAAAGATCACAATACCATTTTTAAAATTGAACAGTAGGCATACTATTACTAGCTTTTTATTATTTTCACCTTCAGGCATTTCCGTAGTAGCTGATTCTGGATTCCCTTCTTTAAAACAAAACAAAACAAAACAAAATAAAATAAAATAAGATAAAATAAAATAAAATAAATAAAATAGAATAAAATAAAATAAAATAATTCAGTCAGTCTTTGGCAATTAGGAGCTGATTAATGAAATTTGCTGCAACTCATTTTTCTGATCTTCCTCTGTTGAAATGGATCTTGCCTTTAACTAATGGATGATAGTGCTGATAACAGAGGACATTTTAATCACTGAGTACTGATGATACATGGCTTGTCTGTTTAATTGAATTGTTACTTGACAGCATATTGTCTTCAAGAGTACTGTGATTTGGATTCAAGGGTGGAAGGCATATTGTAGGGTAAGGTGAAAATCGTGTTTATTTGTTGAAACTGTCACTATCTCATAACAGAGAAACTACTGACTTCATTTCCCTTCAAACAGATTCACCAGTCTTCATGAAGGACTCATTAGCTGATCCCTCCAAAATTAAGAGTCGGTAGAAGCAGCTACCAAGCAGATAGGCAAATGTAAAAAATGGAATAAATAAATGCAACAGCTGCCAGGACTAGATAGTATTTTACCTGTAGCTGTAAAGGAACTGAAATATGAAATAGCTAATCCACTATTATGTAAAATAACATAATTGCTTTTCCTAAGATTCCATAAGTCTGAATAACTGTAACTGATAAACCTGATATTTCTATCAGCAAATTATATAGGATATATAATAAAGAACAGAGTGAGGGTGCTCATAAATGAACAATATACTAGGTAAGTGTCATCATGGTTTTAAAGTTATCTCATAAACCTTCTGTAGTTCCTTGAAAGAACTTTAGCAAATGTATGAACAAAGGAAATCACTTAAAAATCACTTTTTGAAATTTAGGTAGACTTTTGATATGGTCCTTATTACCAAAGAGAAAAAGAGGACATACAGAATAAGAGTAAATAATCTGTTCCCACAGTGAAGGTTACCCATGAAATTTTGCCAGATCTATACTGTTCAATGCACGCATTCATCATGTGAAAAAAAAGCTATGAATAGCAGTGACAGAATTTACTTATGTTCTTAAATTATTTGAGAGAGTAGAAACAGAATCTGAATATGAAGAACAGTGGTATCTCCTTTCGCTACTCATTGATTAAGCAATAAAATGTCAATGTGGAAACTGAGCATAGTTAAATACAAAGTATCCCTCACTCCACTACATCAGTTTTAAGTTTACATGTATAGTAATGGGCTCAGAGCTTAATTCTCACCATTCAAGAATGAGACACTTGAGTTATGATAAGTAGTTGTCGTGGTTTCAGCTGGGATGGAGTTAATTTTCTTCTTAGTAGTTGGTGCTGTGCTGTGTTTTGGCTGTGATG